>CM072538.1:20556438-21098938 GCA_036898165.1 Silybum marianum
CTTTCCCATCTCGAATGTATAGCAGAGATGTTCCTTATCGAATTGAGTGCAGGCATGCCTTTGACGAGTCCTCCCAGCACAAGTTTGTTGATGTTTTTGAAGTTCAGTTGATATAGTCTTCGATGCCATAACCAGTTTTGCTGCATGGTTACTTTAGACATCAGGAAAACTTCCTTGACCGACTTCAAGTTGGATAGATCGATGGTGTAGAGGTTGGTGCGTCGCGAACCAGATAGAAGTTCCTTGCCATCTTTAGTGCGGATATTACAGCTTCTCTTCTTGAAATTGACTTCAAGATCCTTGTCGCAGAACTGACCGATGCGGAACAAATTGTGACTGAGACCTTCAACGTATGAGACTTTCTGAATCTTGTTGTTGTCTCGAACAATGTCCCCGTACCCCATGATTGGCGAAACTTGGTTGTTTCCAAATCTCACGTTCCCGCTGAATTTGCTGGTGTAGTTCGTAAGAAGCTCCTTTCTTCTGGTCATGTGTTTGGAGAATTCTGAATCTAAGTACCACACATGACCATCCTGCAAAAACGATTATGCAGTTTTTGGTCCCCATTTGTAAATGGGTCCTCTAGGATTAGGTCTAACACCTGACTTTGGAACCTATTTATGAATGGGTCCGCGTCGTTGAGGTTTGGAATGTGAAGAACGATTAGATTTAAAAACATGATGTGTACCAAACCAATCAAATGTAGAACTACGGGGCACGAAATAATTCAAACTACAAGTAGAACAATAAATACTATCATGAGAAAGTTGATTCAATTGTTGAACTGAAAAAAGTCGTAAAGGAAAAAACCACACTTTGTTTAACAAGGTCGTAATGGAAAAACCACACTTTGTTCAACAAAATCGTTTGAATGAAAAACATCATGATAATTATTGTTTATCCTAGAATTCATAAAAACTATTAAATGACTTCGACTTCTTGCTCGTATGCCTAGATTCCTTCTTCTTTACCCAGACTTGTTTGACTCGAACATCTTTTCTTTGAAAACGTTTATCTAAAACATCATTAAATTCACAGTCAAAGGAACATGAATAGTGGGGACGATGAGCTTTAGAGGTACCAGTGTGTCGATGTTTCTGTGAATGATTAAAGTAGTTATTTTGAAAGGCAGGTTTGATCACAGAAGCTTGTTGGGGCGGATGTGGAACTTTCGCCCTTATGCATGAAAACTGGTTCATATATTGCTTTGTCGAGAAGAAAATCCAAGTGACTTGGAAGAATTGGAAAACAATTGAACAAATTTAAGTCATCGTCAAAACAATCACCAGAGTTCGAAAAGGTTGAGAACTCGGACCTTTTATCAGATTTAGGAGTCTCACATTGATTAGTTGATGAACAACTATTTTTGTGAAAATTGTTTTGATCGTCAGTTGACAAATCACCTAGAAAGGCCTTACAAGAAGACGCTTCTGAGTATGTGGAGGATGGTTCATACTAAGCATTTTTCTCTTTAAGAAGAGTGTCATATTTATTTTGCAAAGTAGACGATGAAATTTGCTCTTATAGAACATTTGTCGCTAGACTAGCTAGTTTACTGGTTAGACATTTCTCTCTTTCACAATCAGGAAGTGGATCTGACTTTGTATGAAGTAATAGGAATTTGCAATTGATTTTCTTGGAAAATTGAGCGTTCATAGCTATTTCGTAATCATTTTCCAGCTAAACTATATATACGGTTTTCTAAAATCAATGGGGGAACGTATAGTTTAAATTCAGCCGATTTTGCTTAAATTTTAGCGTTGGAATAGGCGAATAGCTATGAAAATAATCATTTGAGAGAATGGGTTTAGATTCCTTCCTAGAATAACTCGCATTGAGATTAGCGTATACAAAAGGAACTTGACCCTTGTCAGTTCTAGCTCGCTTAAGGTCTCCCTGTTCCTTAACCTGATCAGGTGATAACGTGATATCACATGGGAGCAACTGTGATTTCATGAACTCAATTTGAAAATCCGAACCAAGGTCTAGATATTCAAATTTGTATAAGATAGGGACCTTAGCTATGGCCTTTTCAACTGTGATTCCATGAACCCAATTTGAAAATCCAAACCAAGGTTTAGATATTCAAAGTTGTATAAGGTAGGGACGTTATTTATGGCCTTTTCGAGGTATCATGGATTGTCAGCACCTAGACCTTCCTTTGATCTATAGGACTTGAACTCCTTGGGTTTGTTCAAATGAATGGTTTGATCAGTTTGACCTTGTTTGATAAACTGGAGTTCAAGATCTTTTTCCTTTTCTAACAAGTCTTCCCGTTGAATATTTAGAAAATCAATTTTAGTAGAAAACTTTTCATTGCCACGTTCAGACTTAGCTAATTTAGATGAGATTTCAGATAATTTGTTTGTCAAAGTGAGATTAAAATCAGCAAGTCGTTCCTTTTTCTTTTGTAAACCTTTGGCCCAACTAAAATTTTCAGCATTTTTAGAGTTTACTTGCAAAAGTTCGTTATAGTTATTCGCAAGTCGGGCCTCTAAAGTAGTGACAACATTCTTTTCCACCTTTAGTTTGTCAGTTAAATCCATATTAGTAGAACAACTAACCTTAGAGCTTGATGAGCGTGTTGATCATTGATCGTTAGAGTCAGAGTCCTCTTCGTTGGAATGCTTTGTCATGAAGCAGATGTGTGCTTGTATGTCTTCCTCATTCTCGAACCGATGCAACCAATAGTCATCTTCTGCTAGCAGTTCCTCTCCGTCTTATTCAGTCTTAGCAAGAAGCATTTTGTTCTTCTAGTACTCGGAGTTCCGAACTACATGTTTCCGACAGTCCTTTGCAAAGTGGCCTAACTTACCACAGTTGTAACAACGTACTGGTTCATCCATGTTCTTTGAGGTTCAATAAGACCTCTTTTGCTTAAACTTCTTATTTCCTTCAAACCTGTCTTTCTAGAAGAGTATCGACAGTTGTTGGATGATGGCTTCTTGTAGTACTTCTTTTGTACCGCCGAGGTGAGAAGAGCTAAGGCCTTCCTGATCTGGTTCAGATCAGAATTTGATCCACTATCATTCTCTTGTTCGCCAGCTGAATCAATCGGTTCCTTTTCTTTTTTGGAGCTGCGGTTGGATGATTGGTCCTTCTTTTCACCAACAAGAGCCAAAGGATCAGATATTGTCTTTTCATTCTTTTTCTTCTCTTCAATAAGCTCGAGAACTTCATTTTCATCTTGCTTTAGTGGTTCAAAGACTTCATGACGAGCGATTACATTCAGTTGCTTGTTCTTGTGGATGTGAGAGGGATATCTCTTCCATTCTCGCAGCAAGTTGTTGAGAAACTTGACGTTGTTCTTGATCGGAGTCTTGTTGATCATGTTCTTGCTTAACTCCGTGAAGGTTAGGCAGAAACAAGCATATGTCTCATCAAGCGACTCTCCAGCTTTGGCCTTGAAATCCTCATAGTAGTTGTTGATGCAATTCGTCACTTTGATCTAATTGCCGACCTGTGTCCCCATCCTCGTTTTCTCTATTTGATCCGACACACCCTTGGCAGTTGCCTTATGACTGTCGATGCTGATGTAGATCTCGTTAGGTATGCTTTGGAGAAGATATGATTTGGCCAGTTGATCACCTTTTGCTCTGAGTTTATCATCGTCTTCATATTTGCCTTTCTTTTTCTTCTTGTAGGTGATCGGAACTGGTGGGTCGGCGTTTGGTCTGGTTGGAACTTCTTGCCAGAACTCCGTTGATCCTTCGTAAAAGGACTGTAGGATGACGTCACAATGGGTGTGTCGTTCAACAAAGTCGAGAAAGCGGTCTCTCTATTGTGCATACTCTCCTCGATACAAAATTGGAGGTTTTCTATCGGTTCCGATGGATATCACGAGTAATCATTTGCGCTTGTATGATCATGAGACAGTTGTGATTTGATCCGAGTAAGAGTGGTAAAGAATGGTAACAAGTAATAACCAGAAGAAAAAAAACAAGTAGAAGAGCAGCTGAAGAATAAGGTAGGAAAGATGATACCTGATGTGTTACCTGGAAATATGAGAACATGACTCAAGTGCCGATAATGGAAGAATTAACTAATGGTAACGGGCATTAGGATCCGCTAACAGAAATGGAATCGAGATCCGGTAACGATATGGGAATCGAGGTCCGGTAAACGTATGGCTTTCGGTATAGAATATTATCGGTATCGAAAGCTTAGTTTAATGGAAAATTACAGTTAACAGGAAGGATAACTACCGACAAAGAAAAATACAGCAGTAAAAGACTCGCGGCAACAGATAGAAACTATCAATAACGGGACAATTAATCGACGCACACAGAGACAACCCAAAATAAAATAAATCAACCAAAGTTGATTTTGATCGAATCTGGGTTTTAATAATCAATTTAATAATGAGTAATAAACACAAATCCAACTCATATTATAACAAGACAATGAATAGTTTTAAGAAAAATCTTACTTTCTTGATAAACACGATAAAACAGACTTAAACCCAGAAACCTAAACTTGACTAAAAACCATTGAAATTGATTTTAGAAACTCAACCAAATGCAATAAACGATGTAATCTAAGGAATTAGGATAAGCAAATTCAATCAATTTCAAATGAATCAAAGAATCAATGAAGAACACACTGATGTCGATAAACCCTAGAAGTCGATAAACTGAAAAAGGATTACCTAGATCAAATCTTTCTGTCTCTTCGCTCTGATACCAATTGTGAGCCCAATACAAGTGCAATTAACAATCACAATCACAATCAAACTCAAACACGAAAAATGTGAATGATCAACGTAGTCGGCTCGATTGATTGAATAGTATGAATATGCGATTACACAGAGAATTGGAAAATGTACGGCTATTGTAATTTGACTGAACTAGGTTAAATTTAAAGCAAAACTAATTTATATACCTTTCAGTATTTTACACTTTAAGCCCAAACTTTAATACAATTGACTAAATGCCCTATCAATTTATTTTCATATAAAACTCGCAATAGGTTTTTGGCGCCATTGCTGGGGAATTTAAGACTAAACTAAAAGTTTTAAGAAGTAAATTAAAAAAATATTGATTTTTCTACCATTTTTTCATTTGTTTGGGTGTGGTGTATGCCAAGGCTACCACAAGGGAAGATTTTGGACCTTGATCTAGACATTAAACAAACTTTTAGACAAAGAACATTAACTACTTTAATGTCACCCTAAAACCGGGCAATGACGACTATCAACTACAACATAAATCATAAATGATTCATCCTTGAACTCAAAAACTTAGCAGCGGAAGTCTTAACATCGGCCTTACAAAAAATTCAAATACAATAAAACAAATAATTTAAATACTTGGAGCAGCTTCGAGTTTTCTTAAATCTTCTCTTTTCCTTTCAAACTACAACACGCCTGAGAGATGCATACTAAATGGTTAGCTTTTGCCTAGTGATTTCATAGTTTTCTTTAGTTGCTCAACATAAGTAACTAATATTTAAAACATGTTTGATCAAGGTAAACGTATAAGATCAACATATTGTAAAAACTTGCAACTTTAAACACATTGTGAATCAAACTTTTCTGCCATGCATGTGGGGCTACCTCCCCATTCATGCAAATGGCCTTACACCAAGCTTGCCAAGCATATAGGGACTGTTTCCCGTTGCAAATGGCCGTTCAATACCGATATGACTTTTACCGACAATAAATTGCCATTTTCCGTCGGAAACCCGACACATGATTCACAATATAAAATGTCATTTGCTCTTCATAATAACTTGCATAAAACTTTCATATAGAACTTTCACATAGAGCATGCCACCATAAAAAACTTTAAAACATACTTTCAAACATTAAACTTGCAACATATTTGCATATTATACATGCATCTCCGTTTTATAATGTTAGATCCCAAACTATCAAGAATGTAAAAAGATTGAAGAATAAGAACAGGAATTATGTCACTGAAGTTGTATATTGTATTGATTACTGAAAAGTATTACAATGTATGTATCTTTACAAGCTCTATGAACGTTAACACTAACTGCCTAACATACTATCTATTTATATACAAAGTGAAATGTTAAAGTTACAGTAACAAAAATAACATACATGTTCAGAACTACTTCTGAACTTCTTCAGAACTTCTTCAGAAGTATCTTCAGAACCATCTTCAGAACTTCTTCAGATTCTTCAAAACTTCTGAAGTAGCCACTTCAGAAGTTATGCCTTAGGCTTTGCTTTGCTCATCTTCTGAGTTCTGAACCTTTCTCTCTTCAGAACTAGTTCAGAAGATCTGAACTATGTTGTCCTCAGAACCCAGTCTTCTTTTGAAGCAATCTTCTAATATCTATCAATCTCCCCCTTAGCTTCAAAAGTTCAAATCACAACTCCAGAAATTTAAGATTTGTCTGACATCTTTAAGAATAAGACTTATGTATTCCAACACAGATCCAATGATTCTAAGCATCTCTTTGGCAAGCTTTTTGTACTTTTCCCATTCTTCATCACTTAGATTCTTTTGTCTTTTGTTCTGTCTCTTCTCTAATATGTCTCTTATAGCCATTAGGGAGGGTTCCATTGCAACACTTATGCAATTCTTCAAATCTTATGAACAGCAACTTTTTAAAACATTTACACACAAACCCTGGAGGCTGAATAATAAGAGTACTTCTTTTGAGATTCTCAATGTTAGGCAGGCTGAAATTAGGACTACTCAAATGAACCTTTTCTTTATTCAGAACATAAGCATCTTGAAAATCTATTTTAGTAGCCCAAATGAATTCTTTGTAAAGACCATCTTTAGGAACTGTAAAAGATTTTCTAAACTTGGCAATAGAATCATGAAAAGGATAGAGACTTCTGTAGACTCTAAGCAAATCCCTTAGATGAACATTTTGAAAATCTGCTTCTGAAAATGTAGAGATCTCACCATCCTTTCTTTCCACAGTGAAGAAAGCATACTTATAATTTTTTCTTGACTTTATATCTCCATTAATCACTTTCACAATGGGACTTTCTTTTCTAGCTTCATTCACAGGAATTCTGATCTTTCTCATAATATCTTAATACTATTGCTTCCATCCAAAAGACTTCTTGATCCAGCAATCAATATAATTGAACTTCTGTTCATACTCCATGAACATTTCAGGATGAAAGTATTCAAGAAACATTTTGAGAGCATGTTCTTCTATTCTTTGCTCTTGCAGATGTTCAGATTCAGAAATTTGAGTAACGTGAACATTTTCTTCAGACTTGTTTTCAGAAATCTTTTCTTTCCCTTTTTCTTCTTCTTTTAAGTTAGCTTCTGAACTTCCTATCTTCTGAAGCTTCTGAAGCTTCAGAATCTCTTCAATATATTGTTTCTTAGTATGAATCTGAAAATCATACGTATTGCTCAGAATATAATCAGCTCCTTTGAGTTTGTTTATTCTTGTATGTCCAGCAAGATAGCTCTTCCTAATACAATCTCTGAAACTGATCCTTTCCTTGATCAAATAGATTATTTCTTCTTTTACATCAGATGCAGCAATGAAGCATTCAGTACAATTCAAAAGCCATTTCAGTGTGGAAGTTGAATACTTTGGTATGTCAGACACAATGAAAGTCTTCTTAATAAGTCCCTATGTTTCATACATGAAACCAATACCTGGACTTGCAAACACCTTGGTTATATGATGTCTTTCAATATATACTGGCTCTAACAGGTTTACCTTGGATAATCTGAATTCCAAAGCTAGCTGAAAATCATGCTTGATAAGATTTCTGATATAGATCCCTAAGATCCTTCTAACTTCACAAACAAGTTCAGATTCTCCTTTCTCCAGACAAAATGCTAGAACAGCAAGTTTATCCAGTAGCCTCAGCTTGTTAATGTCAAATTGAGAGAACTCTATTAGAGTACCATCTCTTCTTTCAGCTCCAAATCTTACAATGAACATATCATCTTCAATGGTTTTAGTTAAGCACCTGATCTTCTTAATCAGAGTAGAATCATGTAATTCCTGAATTCCATGCTCTTGTACATACATTCTCACCTTTGAAATTTGATCTTCAGACCATTCATCATTTAAGAAATCTTCAAGAGTTGCATACTTCAGATTTCTTCTATACATGTCACTGTAAGAATCTTCTGGAAAGATAAGCTGACTACCTTCAGAATTATCAAACAGTATGTCATTTTCATATACTTGACCAATAATAGGTTCTTCAAGAATAGGAAGATTGACTGAAGAGATAGTAATGCATCCTCTGAATCTGACTTCTAATTTTTCTGAAAAGACCATCAGAATTTCATCTGAAATATCAACGTCATGCATATGACATAAGTCCATCTCTATGTTAAAATATTCAGCTGGTTGGTTCAGAAAATCCTTGAAAATAACCAATCTTTCATCCAAGAATCTACACTCCAGATTCCTTGAATTATTCAGAATTATGTATACCCAATAGAATTGGCTTATTAACCACCATAAATTTTCAGATATTTCATCATTATCTACTATGTTCAGAACTTGTGGTCTCCAACTCACCACTTCTCTATGTTCATTTTCTTCTACTCCAATATTCTCTTCCATCTCCACATCATCATCATCAAATACAATAACATCTGATAGATCACCAGGTTCTCCAAGTGCTTCTCAAAGGCTAAATATTCATTCAACATTTCCTCATTAGAATCTGGAATAATATCTGTATCTTCTGAACTTTGATTTCTTTCAGATTCATGGGACACTTTTTCAGTCTCATATCCTTCTTCATCATTTGCTTCAGAAGTAACATTCTCAGCCTCTTGTCTTTCTGTTTCAACATATAGGATATCATCTATAGCTTTAGAAACCCTGTTAGTATCTTTCCCAACTTCATTCTGAACTTCTTTATTTTCAGAAGATTTTGCAGAAGTCTGAACAACATCTTCAGATACTTTCTGTCTCTTCTCCCCCTCTTGATCATCAGGACCCTGATCTTCAAGATTTCGCTTCAAAGTATCTGCTTGAGGCTTGCACTCTAAGACAGAGAGTCTGGCATTTAGGGATTGAGAATTCTGAATTATAGACAATTGAGTCAGAATTTGAGAAATATCATCCTTTGTAGCAAATTGGGAAGAATCTGGCTGAGTAGTAGAAGAAGAAGGCAGTGAAGTCTTCAAAGATGCCACTGTAGAAACCACTTCAGAAAAGGCATTCAGAATAGCCTGTTTAAAAGATTGAAGATCATTGGAAGTTGACACCTGGAAATCATTTAGCTTATTTACCACTTTTGTCTCCTACTTATCCAACCTATCCTCCATCACCTTGAAAGATTTATCCGTCAATTCCTTAATGTCCTTCTGAATCTTTGCAAATTCAGAAGTACAGAAATATTTGAATTCTGAGAATTCAGAAGATGAGGGAAAGGTTCCAAGACCAACAAATGGTCTTGTTTGCAGTCCTTCAAAAGAAAGTTGGCCTGTAGATGCCACAGCATCATGAACCACAAAAGATTCTGTAAATGGAGCTTTGGAGATGTTCACCCAACCAAGACTTCCAACTAATCCTATCCTGTATAAGGAATATCTATAGTTGTTGTGGCAATGTGACAAACACTTTTCTTAGGAACATCTGAAAGATGTGTGCTTGTGTGAAAGAAATCCACATTTAGTGGTTCATTAGGCTCAAGATTGAGTGGACTCTCAGACTCAATGTGCTCAAAACTGTGAAGGGGGGACATATGCCCTTCTTTTTCAACAATAGGCTCCACCAAATGGGGACCTATTGGTAAATGAGCTGCTTGCCCCATTAGTGTTTCTGAAACACCCTTCTGTTGAGAGATGAGTGAGTGGCTGGGGGGGTTAACAAGAGTTGTCATGGGCTCACTGGCTATTTCAATATTACCCACCAAAGAGTGTGGAGTAATAGATGATGTGGACGCCCAGCTTGTAACATTTGTTTCACAAGTTTGTTTATCTTTTACTTGTGTTCTCCCCTCTTCAATTCTTTTTCTCACTCTTCTACCCAAGCTCTCATTTTCATTTTTCTTCTTCACACCATGAAGTTGTTCTCCCCATGAATAGCCTCCCCACTCTTCCTAGGAATTCTAGACTGCTCACAATGCTCACCACTCTAGTGGGAATCAGGGGAAGAGACTACTGGTTTTGGTAGTCCCATTGATTCATAATACTCATTTAGAATCCTATTTTTGGGACTTACAAGAGAAAGTAGATAATCAGGTAATGGTAATGCATTAGGAAACTGTAATTTTGCACTTGGTGGCCTTAGATTATCCATAGAAAATAGTGGAACATGTACCTCATGAGCTAAATCCGGAATGGCTGAAACTGCTTTCATGGCACCTTTGATGAAAGTTTGAAAATATCTCTGAAAAGGTATGTAGTTGTAAGTAGATTTCTTCAGAACAGCAGACTTAAGTTCTTCAAATATAAGAGAAGCATAATCATAATGCTTATTAAAAGCAACCCCATGAAAAATGATCCTCCCATTTGTAGAAGCTTGATCCAGACTTGAACTTTTCCCAGAAAGACAAGTGCTCAGAATTGTGAATAGACAATACCAGATTGGAGGTAAACACTTCCTTCTAAAGGAGCTTAAAGAATGTAATTGTTCTGAATATCCCAATCTCATAAAATCAGAAATCATTTCTAAGGATGATGGAATAGGGCCATATGATGTTTTTCCAATAACTGCATCTTCTTTAGGAAGAAAATGAATACTTCGAATATCTTCGACAGAAACACATACCCTGTAGCCATGAATATATGAAGAAATGTCATCTGCTTCTTCATCAACTTCGGCATGAAAACCACCATTGTTGTAGATATGAGGCAGGAACTAGAAATTTCCTTGATAAGAGAGCACGTAGGGGATGTTTCTTCAAAATTTCAATCAATATCATTTGATCATCATTGAAATCCGTCGATTTGAAATTCATAGCACAATTGTTTTTCTTGATATCCAATACTTTTTCTTCAGGAACATACGACTCTGACAAATCAGGGCCATCACTGCTTTCAGCACGAGAAGGAGAATCACCAACACCAACATTTGATTCAGAAGCCACATCAATAGGTTCAATTTGTGTTTCCCTAATTTTTTCAGTACGCGGGTTAGGGTTAGGGTTAGGATTGACATTCGAGGGTCTGGCTTTTGTATTACCAGTTGTAGCAGTGTCTTTTAACATTTGATCATCTTCTAGAGTTATCTCCATTGATCCAACCATTATCTTCTTAGGAACAATTTTGAATGAAGCATCACTGGATGATTCATTACTGTCACTTAAGCACGATTTGGCAGATTGAATATTTGAGGTCGACATTTTAGGAAATGAGTAAGGATTTGAATTTCATGAAAGATCAATAAGCACAGAGAGATTTCGAAAGGAAAAACTGCTAAAAAGTGAAGACGACAATGAAACCATGGATTGTATATGTCTGGATAATCGTAGATAGACACGTGGCCAAAAGTAATGGTGATTAGAGTAGTAATCATCATTTATTTTGATAAATGAACCGTTTAAGAGACGTGTTTAAGAGATAGCCAATGAAATTAAAACACGTGGCACACGCTTAAATGAAGTTTAACGGGAAGTAAGTTTCTGAGAACAAGTTCAAAAACTCCAGAATAAGGTCAGAACTTCTGAGAACAAGTTCAGAAGTTTGAATGAAAGAATTCAGAAATACTTCAGAACTTTCGAAATTAGTTCAGAGCTTAACTATTATTTCCTCATATCCACGAAAATCATTCCTTACTACAAACTTCTGAAAAATAGAAAGCATTTAGATATTTCAGAAGTTGGTTTGAACTATATGAGAGAAAAAAAAAATTATCTTCAGAAGTTTGTCCATACTTCTTAGATTTGTAATTTTTGAACTTTGACCCATCATTTCAGATCTTGAAAACATAGAAAGATTTAGATTTTTGTAATACTCCCCCTTGAATCATGAACAACTATGATTTTCCCCCTTAAATAGTGCAAATCATCAAATATGTTAGAAAGAAGAGAAATAGAGAAATGAGAGAAAGAAAACAAATTGAAATTATTGAGAGACAAACAACTTGGGAATTAAAAAATTAATAGTTCTGAGGAATGAAATATTAACTACTGAAAAAGTGAACTTCAGAGATTCTGAAGTGAAACAATTTTCAGAATTTTGATAGAATGTATCTCAGAATATAAATTTTAATTCTTAGTTGATGTTTGATACTTACATAGACATATTCATCATACCCAATTTACTTACCAAAAAGTTAAAACATTTTTTATCAAGTGCTTTGGTAAATAAATCAGCCAATTGATAATCAGTCTGAACAAAGAACATTTCAATATTACCTTTTTCAACATGATCTTTGATAAAATGATATCTTACATCAATGTGCTTTGTCTTTGAATGTTGAATAGGATTTGCAATGATTGCTATGGCACTCTTTGAGTCACAATACAGAGGTATTTTTCTGAATGTGTAACCATAGTCTTTTAGCTGTGTTTGCATCCAGATCACTTGTGAGCAACATATTGCAGCAGCAACATATTCAGCTTTTGCTGTAGAAGTTGAAACACAATTTTGTTTCTTTGAAGACCAACTCACAAATCTATCACCCAAAAATTGACATGATCCAGATGTGCTTTTCCTGTCTAGTTTGCAACCACCATGATCTGCATCTGTGAAAGCTTTTAGCTCAAAACTAGAATCCTTTGGATACCAAAGTCCCAATGAAGGTGAACCTTTGAGATATCTAAGGATTCTTTTAGCAGCAAGAAGATGAGATTCCTTAGGATTAGCTTCATATCTAGCACAAATACATGTAGGAAACGTTATATCAGGTCTACTAGCTGTTAAGCAAAGCAAAGATCCAATAATGCCCCTATATTTTTTTTGATCAACAGATTTACAATTCAAATCAGGTTCTAATTTTGTTGTTGCAGTGGCCATTGGAGTTTGAATACTAGAAAAATCAGTCATGTCAAACTTCTTAAGTAAGTCAGGAACATACTTAGATTGATTAATGAATATGCCAGTGGGAAGTTGTTTTACTTGAAGACCAAGAAAAAATGTTAACTCTCCCATCATACTCATTTCAAATTTAGTTTGCATGATTTTCTCAAAATTTCTACAAAATTTTGGATTAGTAGATGCAAATATAATATCATCTACATATATTTGTATCAATATCATATCATCACCTTCCTTTTTAGAAATAAAGTGGTATCTACTGTACCTCTTTTGAATTTGGAATTCAGAAGAAAAGTTGTGAGAGTGTCATACCATGCTCTTGGTGCTTGTTTAAGTCCATATAAGGCTTTGTCTAAGATATAGACATGATCTGGAAATTCTTTACTTACAAAACGTTCTGGTTGTTTAACATTCACTTCTTCATGAAGAAATCCATTCAGAAATGTACATTTAACATCCATTTGAAAGACTTTCATATTCTTGTGAGCAACATATGCAAGAAAAGTTCTAATAGCTTCTAGTTTTGCAACATGAGCAAAAGTTTCATCATAATCCATACCTTCTTGTTGACAATACCCCTTAGCTACAAGTCTTGCTTTGTTTCTCACAACAATCCCATTTTCATCCTTTTTGTTTCTGAAAACCCACTTGGTGCCAATGATTGATTTACCTTTTAGTTTTGGAATCAATCTCCAGACTTTGTTTCTTTCAAATTGATTTAGCTCATCTTGCATAGCTAAAATCCAGTCCGGATCTTGAAGGGCTTCATATGGTTTTTTGGGTTCCATACTGCTTATGAAATTCACATACAGACACTCATTTGATGTGGCGGACCTTGTTTCTACACCTTTAGATGCATCACCAATAATCTGATGGATTGGATGACTTGATGTCCATTTGTTCAAATTCGATAATGGTTGAACAGATGGGACATTGTTGAAGGAGTCATAATCATCAATGATTGTTTGAGTTTCAGTATCATGATTGATAACTGAATGTAGATCTGAAGTCTCCCACTCAAGTTGAAGATTCTGTACTGGTTCAAAAATAGGAATAATAGGTTTAGAGACAGGTTCAGAAATGACTTGAACTGTTTCTGAAATGATTTGTACAGATTCAGAAGTAGGAAAATCTGAATTTCAGGTTGAGATTTGTGGTCCAGAAAGATTTGATATTGTTGGTTCTATAGATTCTTGGTCTGATATGCTTCTGAGAAGAGAAAGATTCTGATAATCTGCAGAAACATTTACAGAAATATCAAATAAGTCTTGACGTAATGTGTCTAAATTTGATTTAAGTAAAGTTTTACATTCAGAAGTGTAATTTGTTTTGCTGTTTTCTGAATCCAAAATTTCTGAAACTGGGTTAAGCTTGAGTTCTGAACTGTCTTGTTCAGAAGTCAGTGTTGGCTCATGAAATCTGATATTTGAAGTCTCAATGATCCTTTGAGTTCCTTTGATGAGTACTCTGTATGCCTTGGATCTTTGAGAATAGCCAACAAAGATACCAGCTGTACCCTTAGGTGCAAATTTATCTAGATGTTGTGTATCATTCAAAGGAAAACACCTGCAACCAAAGATTTTAAAATAATCAATAGAGGGTTTTCTTTGCTTAATAATTTCATAAGGAGTTTTAAGTAGTTTTATGTTAAGAATAATCCTGTTCTGAGTAAAACATGCAGCTGCTATTGCTTCTGCCCAAAGAGATAAAGGGAGTTCAGAATAGGCTAGCATGGTCCTTGCAGCTTCTACCAAAGTTCTATTTTTCCTTTCAACAACACCATTCTGTTGAGGAGTTTTGGCAGCGGAAAAGTTGTGTGATATACCAACAGATTCCAAAAAGTTCTGAAGTGTAGAATTTGTAAATTCTGTGTCATTATCACTTTTAATCTTTTGGATTGGTAGTTGAAGAAGTACTTGTATTTTCTTCAGAAAAGGGATGAGCCTTTCAGAAGTATCAGATTTGAGTCTTAGAAATTCAACCCTAGTATATCTTGAATATTCATCTACAATAACAATAATATACTTCTTTCCACCCATGCTTTGAGTCTTCATTGGTCCACACAAATCCATATGTAGTATTTCAAGTGGAGCTTTGCATGAAGATATCATTTTCAGAGGATGGGAGCTTCTTTTGATCTTCCCTAGTTCACAAGCAGAACATAAGGAAATCTTTTCAAATCTGATCTTTGGTAGACCTCTTACAGAATTATGTCTTTCCAGTTCAAAAATAGCTTTGAAGTTCAGATGTGACATTCTTCTGTGCCAAAGCCAACTATCATTTCTCATTGTTGTGGAAATATAACAAACTCCTTGTAATTGACCATCTGCAGTGAAAGTTGCAGTATAGATATCTCCATCTCTATAAACAGCTAATTCATTTTTGTTTGTAGAACTCAGAACATGATAGTAGTCTATGTCAAAATTTACTTTCCAATACTTGTCAAAGAACTGACTGATACTGAAAAGGTTATGTTTTAGACCTTCAACATAGAAAACCTTCATTACTTTTACATCTCCTTTGGAAAAAGTTCTATAACCTCTCACATATCCTTTTGCATTGTTTCCAAAGCTAACTGTTCCTCTATATCTTTCATGATAATCAGTTAGAAGCTCTTTGAAAGGTGTTATATGTCTTGAACATCTTGAATCTAAGACCCACACATGACATATCTGCAAAAATGATTATTGAGATTTAGGTGTCCATTTAAGAATGGGTCCAGTGAGATTAGTCAAAAACTTTGAAGTTCTGAACTTTGACTTAACATGTTGAAATTCAGAATTTTGTTCAGAACTTTTGAATTTATCTTTCTTAGTATCGTTTTTATTTTTATTTGTGTTTTTATTTTTATTTGTGTTTTTATTTTTATTTGTGTTTTTATTTTTATTTGCCAATTTTGCTGAAAATTTCTGAATTGATTTCTCAAGATTTTTCTTGTTGGTTTTGTAGTTGAGATGAAAAATATGATGACCACAATTAATACAATGAGTATGATTCTTCAGAATATTTAATATGTCAGTACATGAACAAGAATCAACAACATTTGATTTTGCAATAGAAGCCTTTCTTTTATCCACTTGATTAATATGTGGTACATCAGTTTTCTTAGAAATGGAAAAACTATCTAATTTGGCAGTCTTTGATAGTCTTTCACCTTTCTTTCTCCAAACTAAAGTGGATAGCTCTGTAAAAGATAAGAAATGAGGATTAGTATAAGAAGTTTTGTTACTAACTTTGGATTTAAGTTCTGAATCTTGAACTACAGATTTTGAATTAGAAGGCTGCCCTTTTTCAAACAATTTAACTCTGGTTACAAAGTCAGATGATGATATTGAAGATTTTTCTGAAATCAAAGATGTATTTTTAGAGATAGGAGTTTTAAGTATATCTGAAGTCTCAGTATTTATAAATTCTGCTTTCAGAAATACAGGATTGAACATTTCTAAAGGTAATTTTGGAGCTTCAGATTTTAAAATATCTCCTTCAGTCATACAAGATTTTGATTTGTAAACAAGATAACCCTCTTTATCAATTACTTCAACATTAGGATCATCATCATCTTCTGAGTCTGAAGCATTCATTAAATCTGAGAACTTGTTCTGAGTCATGCTTGATGCAAAAGATTTTAGATTTGAAATTTTCTCAGAATCATCATTAGAATTATCAAAACATATTTCTGATTCTCCTCAATATCTGAGAATTCATCATATTTTTCTTCATGTTCTGAGTTATTATCAGAATTACCCTCTCGAAAAACTTTAGAATATAACTCAGAAGTATGTTCAGAAGATAATTTAGAAGTATGTTCAGAAGTAATCTCAGTTTTACTAATTTGTTTAGATTTTTCTTCAGAAATAATTTTTGATTCAGAAGTATGTTCAGAAATATTTGAAACATTTTTATCTGTTACTTCTGTTTCAGAAATTTTCTCTGTTTCACCAGAACTAAGAGGTTTGTCTTCAGAAAATAGAGTCTCTGATTTTACAAATGGAATTATTTTAGGCAAAGAGTAATTAACAGCTTTGGATATGACACCTGTGTTAGCTTCATTAAAAATCTTCATTTTTGAGAGATCATAAAGATTTGCAGGTGCCTTTTTCAAGACTTGACTTTCATTATATCACAAACCTGCTTTTATATTGTAAAATTTTGAACTTTGAGCCTGATTTGTTAAAATTTCTGGGTTTATTCTGTTTGACCTCTTTTAAAATTCAGATCTTTTAATTCCTTAATCTTTTTGTAAAGATCAAGTCTTTCTTGATTCAGAAAGTTCATTTTTACAATCAAAATTTCTTTTTCAGACTTTTCATTTATAATATCTTTTTGTAAACTATCCATCTTTTCTTTTAATAATATTTTTTCTTTAAAAACTTGTTCAAGAATTTGTTCAGCCTCTTGGCAATTTTGTTTATAAATTTGGCTTTCAGCTCTGAATTGATTTACCAAAATTCTTTCCCCTTTGATTCTGTTTCTGAGTGTTTCAAATTCAGAATGCATGTTCTGAATTTGATTTTGCATTTCAGGTTCTTCATAATTTGGTTCAGAATTTTGTTCACAATTTAGTTCAGAAGAGGAACTTATATCAGAATTTAATTCAGAAGATGAAGAAAGTACCTCAGAGTCATGTGCATGCTTATCTTCAGGATCCAGCTGGCACATGTAACAATGTGAAGCATAGTGAGCCACTTCTTCATCATATTCTCCATCACTCCAATTCAACCAATCTTCCTCATACTTGGTCACCAGAGCTGGATTGAGTTCCTTCTTTTTTAGCAAGAAGATGCTTCTTCTCATAGTAGCCAGAATTTTTCGCTTTGGGCATTTTGCACTGTCTTGCATAATGTCCAGGCTTACCACAGTTAAAGCATCTTGCTGGTTCTTGTGTCTCATTTTGACCAGCATCTTGACTTTTCTTATGTCCATCTTCAGATTTAGACTTGTTCTTATATTTCTGATTATATCTTTGAGTGAATTTCCTTGTCATGAAAGCAATATTATCAGAAATTCTTTTAAGCTCTTCATCTGATTCATCTCCATCACACAGAGTTATCTCTGGAATTTCACAAACCTTGCTTTTTGCAGAAATGGTCATGGAATTTTTGTACTTCTTACTCAATAAGGCTACTGTTTCATTTGTCTTCTTTTGCTCATTCTGCCTAGTCTTAATTTTGTCCTCTTGTTGGAACAGGATCATGAATATACTTTCTTTACAGATTTCTAGTAACCATATTGTCAGAAAAACTTGACCACTCATTACCCAAATTATTCAGAAATTTATTATTTATTTCTGAGTTGGATTTTTGAACACCATTCCTTCTCAGATCATTCAGGATATTGTTAAATCTGTGATAAGTCTCTGTAATAGATTCATTTTCTTTATACCTGAAGTTTTCATAAGTACCAACATAGATGTTCAATCTTTGGGCTTGAGCTTTTGTGCTTCCCTGCATTTGAGCCTCTACCTCATCCCACATGGCCTTAGCAGAGGTTAAACTGTCTACCCTATTGAATATTTCATTAGGTATGGCTATTGTAAGCAGAGTCAGTGCCCTTCTGTCTATTTTGGCTTGATTTTTCTCAGTAGCACTATACATACCTAGGCTTTTCTTGATTCGTGCTGCAGGAATCTCAGGAGTAGATTCGGTTCTTGGAACTGCAAGAATTTCCACATAGACCTCCAGAGGGCCATTTACGATTGATTGCGTTAAAGCTTCATCGATACTGTCCAAGAATTGAATCATTCTGATTCACCATTGATGATACTCGCCCAGAAACAAGGTTGGTGGTTTGGTTTCAGATCTGATGGAGACAATTTCTTTCGACATCTTGACAAAAATAGATCGTGAATTCAAGTGGGTTTGAATCAAATTGGTCTTGAATATATCGATCAAGAATTTCAAGAACTGTCAGATCTGACAAGTTTTTCACAAAATTGATCAAACAATTGAGTTGGCTCTGATACCAATTGTTAAATCCCAAACTATCAAGAATGTAAAAAGATTAAAGAATAAGAACAGGAATTATGTCACTGAAGTTGTATATTGTATTGATTATTGAAAAGTATTACAAAGTATGTATCTTTACAACCTCTATGAACGTTAACACTAACTGTCTAACAAACTATCTATCTATATACAAAGTGAAATGCTAAAGTTACAGTAACAAAAATAGCAGACATGTTCAGAACTACTTCTGAACTTCTTCAGAAGTATCTTCAGAACCATCTTCAAAACTTCTTCAGAACTTCTTCAAATTCTTCAGAACTTCTGAAGTAGTCACTTCAGAAGTTATGCCTTACGCTTTGCTTTGCTCATCTTCTGAGTTCTGAACCTTTCTCTCTTCAGAACTAGTTCAGAAGATCTGAACTATGTGGTCCTCAGAACCCAGTCTTCTTTTGAAGCTATCTTCTAATATCTATCATATAAATCACATGAACTTAGTTGTGTGTGTAGGCTTCTTTACTTCTTTTAAACTTGCACCTACACAAAAATAACATAACAACTTCTCTAAGAACTTTCATCAAACTACTTTTTAGGTGACCAAGACTCCTGTATAATTAATATGAGATCTTACCCAATTGGTCACTTCATAGTACCAACCTTGACGCTCAAACTAGGCTCGAACTTATGTTTTAGAGTAAACTTTAATTTTGGTCCTGTAGTTTAGTGAAATCTTTGAAAGTGGGACCCAAACTTCGATAAGTCAAGAGATCATCCTCATGGTTTCCGTTTTGCTATGAAAGTGGTTCCTGTTCACTAACTCCGTTAAAAGCTATCCTTTAAGTTAGGGGTAATTTCGTCTTTTCTCGTCATTTTTCTTTATTTTAAACTTTTTTAAATAAATCTTTTTATATCAAGGAATATATTGTACATATTGTAACTTCAAGGCCAAAAAAACTTTATTATACATATATATAATACTATCTAAGATTAATAAAATATATGCAAACACTGTGTTAATACGCAATATAATATATATTAATATATTAATACACACAATATATGTAATACGCCTTCTTCTACGATCGATACAACAATCGTTGCACCCTTCCCCTTTGGCGAACAACATCGTTCCACTTCCTCCCTTCCCTCCGACGAAAAGAACCAAGGTTACTGTTGGGTCACCAATGATTTAGTGATGAACCTTCTCTATTATTTGATTGATCTTTTACATGTTCTTATAAGGTCTGAAATATATTTCAAGTATTGGAAAATCGAAGACTATCCAATCAAGGGTTGTACATCAAAATGTGGAATTTTTTATGTACCGACCAACATTAATATTCAGACCACTTGCCGAATCAAGATGAGGATTAGATCACCGATGTTGTATTGGGTCACCGATACAAGATGAGGTCACCGACCTAAAAAATGAGGTCACCGACATGGTACACGGAGGTCACCGATTTTCATATATGGTCACCGAAAATTGCAGTTGCCTTCCTTTAAGGTTGTGATAACAAGTCATCAATACAAGGATGTACACTTGCCAACACTTAGTGAAAAATGAGGATCACCAAGCAATGTGTATACTTATAAATACCAACCTTATAAGGCACTAACCGATGTCATACATGGTTCCATGTATCACCCAGCAATTTTCAGAGATAAGTTCTTATGACACAATAAATGCAAGATACGTGTGCAGCAAGAACTTGGGTAACAAACCTTAAATTGGGACATTCTCTTTTTACTCACCTAAAAAGGATGTTTGTCTTTAAGCTAAAAGGTTTGATGGGACTTCACAGAGCATGAATAAAAAGAGATAAAGTTATCTAACATTGCGTGCTACAAAGAATGGTTCATCCATTAACCTAGTACAAAGGGAGTGACATCTTCCTTTGTCCATCAGATATACTTCCAGCTAATGAATCCTTGACATATGTCCACATGCATCCCATGCATGGACACTATAAATGGAGATGAAGTCCTTCCCATAAATCTCACGCTTTCAACAAATCCTCTGAGTGATCATTTGTTTGATTCCGGCAATCCTGTATGTTTTAACAGTTTTATTTTAGTTTTCTTAGTGCATAATTAAGTTAAATATTGTTTTCATGTGTTTCATTTGTTTCATGTGTTTAGTTTGTTAGAATAGTGTGTCTATCCTTTTCCGCAACAAACTTCTGTGTGTAAATTTTTAATATTTATATTAAATTTAAAAGAGTAAAATTTTGTGTGTTTGTATTCAACCCCCCCCCCCCCTTCTACAAACCCTCACTTACATAGCCATCTCTGAACAGGGACTAACAAGTGGTATCAGAGCAGTTAGCTTAAATCAATAAACTAGATCTGTTATGGCTACTACTCCTTCATCTATTGAAGGTGCTCTACAAAATCCTTTTGCTGGTACATACGATTTAGGCTCTTTAGCCAAACCCCCAAGGTTTAATCCAAATAACTTTGGGTTATGGAAAAGTCGTATGTTACTGTTCTTAGAAGGGATTGATTGTAGGTATCCTAAAATTCTGTGTGAGGGACCTATCATTCCAAAAATATGGGCTCGCTTTGGCCCGCTAAAAGATACTGAGGGAAAAGATATAGAATCTGATGATGATAGGAGTGATGCAACAGGCAGATATATCATCAAACCACCAAACAAATATAATGAAGATGATAAACGTCTGGTTGCATTAGACACCAAAGTAAAATCAGCTCTAGCATTATCTCTTCCTGATGAAATATATCATTCTCTTCTAAACCTTTCTACTACAAAAGAAATATGGGACACTTTGAGTATCTTATATGAAGGTACTAAAGAAGTTAAGAAATCCAACAAGATTTGTCTTGTTAGAAAGTATGAACTATTCTTCCATGAAAAAGGAGAATCCCTCTGTATCTATTTTAATCGCTTTAACTGTCTTTTAAATGATCTCACGATTCTAGGAAAAGTTTATGATAATGAAGAGGTTATCTGCAAGTTTATGGACTGCCTCCCAGACTTCTGGGAAATCATATGCACTTGCATTAAGCAAACCAAGGATCTTGAAATAATGCCTTTAACTGCTCTTTATGGAACTCTTCTTCATTATGAACAAACCAAGAACCAAAGGAAATCTCTCATAAAAGACATTAAGTCTTATTCTGTTGCTTTAATAGGTGATTCTAAATCTTCTTCATGTGTTCCTAGAATCACCTATCCCTCTTCTGAATCTGAAAATGAAATTAAGGAAGATTCATCTCATCTATCTGATGCTTACTACAGTGCTGCTGATGATGAGGGAGAAGAATCCGCCATTGACATACTGTCTGATAGTATGACAATGATTGCCGGAAACCTTAAAAATAAAAGATTTTTTTCCAACCGCTCTAAATTTCAAAGAAAACATTTTTCTCAAAAACCCTCTTCTGAAAAAGCAAATGAAGAATGCTTCAGTTGTGGAAAGAAGGGTCACTTTGCCTCTGAGTGCAGATCCAAAGTTTTCTCTAAACTCAAGTCTTCTTCTTCTTCTGGCCATGACTTCTCCAAATCAGCTTCTAGGAAGTCTGAACAGAGAAATAGCCGTTTTTCTAAGGAAAATCCTAATTAAAAAAAAACCTCTGGATATAAGAAATACAAAGCTAAGTATAAGAGGGAAAAGGAAAAGAACCAAAGTAAAGGAAAAACTTTGGTTGCTGAGACTCATTGTTGGGAAGATGAGCAAACTTCTGAAACTGAGAGTGA
This sequence comes from Silybum marianum, assembly GCA_036898165.1. NCBI lineage: Eukaryota > Viridiplantae > Streptophyta > Magnoliopsida > Asterales > Asteraceae > Silybum > Silybum marianum. The sequence goes on from CM072538.1 coordinate 20,579,001, forward strand.
ATATGTCTCAAAGTGCCTTATGGCCAAAATTGAAGAGTTGGAAGACATAGAAAAATCACTCTACACTACTCTGTCTCTACTGAGGGATCAACTTCGGGAACCAAGACCCAGGTACATCCCTTTACCTTTCTCTCTGATGATCAAAAGGTTGATGCCTTTGATAATTTAACTATTGACTTTTGTAACTTAAAGGATCAAAAGAAAAAGGCTGACATGCATATAAAATGTTTAAATGATCAACTTCTATCTTGCTTTTCTAAACTCAAAGACTTTGATAAAATGAAAGCTGATCTAGAAAACCTAAGGTATTTAAATTACAGTCTTTCTGAAGAGAAAACAAAGATCTCAAATACTCTTGAAAAGGAACAGGAGGTTCTCTCTAAATGGACTAAATCTTCTAAAAATCTTGAAAAGATTCTTCTAGATCAAACCTCTTGCAAAGACAAGTCTGGACTTGCATATGGAAAAGATGATCCTCAACCTTCTGACCCTTCACTTCCATCATCTGAATGTCAAGGCTTTCCTGCTGGTTTCTTCTCAGATGACGATGATGATCTTTTAGATTACTCATCTGAGGATTCCACTTCTGTCCATTCAATAGACTTGTTAGATATGCTAAAGGTAGAGTCCAATTCCAAGAAGTTCGCAGTTTTTGTAAAAGCCAAAGAATCCCCTCCGAGCCTTCAAAAGTTTCAACTCTTCCAAACTCTTCTTCTTTTCCCAAACCCATTCAAAGACTCCTGAATTCTCTAAGTCTTCATGAGTCAAGGTACTCTCATGATTCATCAAATGTTCCTGGGTACCTTGCTACAAAAAGATTTTCTCCTTTTCAAAAGAAAAATATTTCCAAATCAAAATTTTTATCCAAAAGGAAATCTCAAATACTGATTTCATTCCTCGATCAGTGAACTTGAAAAAATCTAAAAATACTGGTAAAGGAATTCTTGGACCAAGACTAGGTGTCGGTCCACCCTCCTCTTCTCAGTCACCGACTTCTGCTCAAAGTTTTGATAGTATGGATTTCAAAAGGGCCATTACTATAAAGAAATGCTACAATTGTGGCAACACTCTTCATCTTGCTAACGATTGCCCGAAAGATTTTGACCTCCATAAAAACAAAATGCCTTCTAATCCCAAAGGACCCACCTCAAAATGGGTACCAAAAGTCTACATTTGTTTATGGGTGCAGGTACCAAACAAAGATCATATATGGTACATGGACGGCGGCTGTTCAAGGAACATGACTGGAAACAAACTTCTTCTCTCTAACTTCTCAAAAGAAAAGGGACCCACTGTTTCCTTTGGAGGAAATGGGAAAGGTGTCACCAAAGGTTATGGTACCATATCAAATGGAACTATCACTTTCTCTAAAGTAGCTCATGTTGAGGGGCTAATGTACAACTTACTGAGCATCAGCCAAATGTGATTTGGGATATAAGGTCATGTTTCAACTGTGTGTTTGCTTGGCCGGAACCCGAATGAATGATGTATACATAATCAACATGAAGGAAAATGCCATTGGAGAAGCTATGTGTCTCCTTTCTCAAGAACTAGCCAAACAAAGTTGGCTATGGCATAAAAGGTTCTCTCATCTAAATTTTAAAACCTTGAATAAACTTTCCAGCAAAGATCTGGTTTTTGGAATGCCAAAAATAGTTTTTGAGAAAGAAAAGCTGTGTGGAGCATGTGAAAAAGGAAAACTCACCAAAACTTCCTTTAAAACAAAACAATGCACATCTATCTCTCAACCTCTTCAAATGCTTCACATGGATCTATGTGGTCCAGTAAGCACACCTAGGTGGTAAAAAGTATATGCTAGTAATTGTTGATCAATTCTCTAGATATCAGGTTTACTAGAAAGATTGAAAACATGAATGGTAAACTGGTGAAGTCTATCAGAAGTGATAATGGCACAGATTTCAAAAATGCTACTCTAGAAGATTTCTTTGACTTAAAAGGAATCTCTCAGAACTTCTCTGTCGTTCGCACTCCGCAGCAAAATGGTGTTGTTGAAAGAAAGAACCGAACGCTGTGTGACGCTTCAAGATCAATGCTGAGTGAATCCAAGTTGCCAACCTATTTTTGGGCTGAAGCAGTTAACACTGCATGCTTTACTCAAAATAGGTAAATCATAGTCAAAAGGCATGACAAGACTCCTTATGAAGTTTTCCATGGTAGGAAACCTGCAGTCGACTTCTTCCATGTATTTGGTTGTGCTTGTCACATGCTAAATGATAGGGAACAACTTGGAAAATTTGATCCAAAGTTTGATGATGGAATTTTCATGGGCTACTCTCTCTCCTGAAGAGCCTTCAGAATCTACAACCTCAGAAGACAATGGATAGATGAATCTATGCATGTGAAGTTTGATGAGTTTCAAACATCTTCATTAGCTTGTAATGAAGAAGAACTACATCTATGGATAAACTCATGTGTTGGTGAAATTCCATATCCCTCTCAACCTAATCCTTCGTCAACAAGATAACAACTCCTCTCAGCCTCCCATCAACACCACCTTATCTCCAGAACCCACTCTTTCTTCTCCACCTCCTGAAACTGACTCTTCAGGAGAACATACCCATCTAAACACCATATCTCCCACTAACCTACCCTCACCATCTCAAATTCCTACCTCATCTTCTTTTATACCTCCTCCCTTGCCTCCTGCACTAAAATGGACCATGGATCATCCAATAGATCAAATCATAGGTGATCCTCAAGTTGGTGTAAAAACAAGAAAAGGCATCAGCAACCTGTGCTTATATGTCAACTTTGTTTTTATTGTTGAGCCTAAGTTGATTAATGAAGCCCTAGCTGACCCTAGCTGGGTAATTGCCATGCAAAAAGGACTCTCACAATTTGAGAGAAACAAAGTCTGGAAGTTAGTTTCTCGTCCATCTAGCAAAACTATTATTGGAACAAAGTGGGTGTTCCGAAACAAGATGGATGAAGAAGGAACTATCATAAGAAATAAAGCAAGTTTGGTTGCTCAAGGATATCGGCAAGAGGAAGAAATTGACTATGATGAAACTTTTGCTCCTGTTGCCAGATTGGAAGCTATCCGAATATTTCTTGCCCATGCAGCTTACAAGAATTTTCGGGTATTCCAAATGGATGTCAAAAGTGCCTTCCTAAATCGTGAGCTAGCTGAAGAAGTGTATGTGAAGCAACCACCTGGGTTTGAAGATCCAGTCCATCCATATCATGTGTATCGGCTAGATAAAGCTCTGTATGGACTGAAGCAAGCTCCTCGTGCCTGGTATGATACTCTCTCAGACTATCTTCTTAAAAATGAGTACATACGAGGAAAAGTTGACAACACTCTCTTCTTCAAGAAATCACAAGGTAATATCATTCTTGTACAAATCTATGTTGATGATATTATTTTTGGAGCCACCAATGAATCTCTGTGTGATGAGTTTAGCTCCCTCATGCAAAAAGAGTATGAAATGAGCATGATAGGGGAGTTAACTTTTTTTCTTGACTTGCAAGTAAAACAGTCTCCAGAAGCTATTTTCATTAATCAAAGTAAATACCATAAAGACCTTCTGAAAAAGTTTCAACTTGATACTTGCTCTACCATGAAAACTCCTATGGCTCCTCCTCTTAGACTTTATTCTGATCCTGATGGTGTGTCTGTTAATATTACAAATTATAGAGGCATTGATAGGATCTCTTCTTTATCTTACTGCAAGTATACCTGATATAATGTTTGCTACTTGTCTGTGTGCTCGATATCAAGCAAATCCTAAGGAATCAAAACTAGCTGCTGTGAAAAGGATTTTTCGGTATCTAAAAGGTACCATAAATCTGGGTCTTTGGTATCCCAAAGACTCAGGTTTCGATCTCATCGGGTACTCTGATTCTGGTTTTGCAGGTTCAAAAATAGACAGATAAAGTACAACTGGAAGTTGTCAATTGCTTGGTGGAAAGCTTGTGAGTTGGTCAAGTAAGAAACAACATTCGGTGTCTACTTCTACAGCTGAAGCAGAATATGTGGCTGTTGGAAGTTGTTGTGCACAAATATTGTGGATGAAAAATCAGCTGTGATTACAATAAGATTTTCTCAAAGATCCCAATACTGTGTGACAACTCAAGTGCAATAGCCATTGCCAACAATCCGGTGCTTCATTCAATATCTAAGCACATTGATATCAGGTATCACTTTATAAGAGATCATGTCTCTAAAGGTGATGTGGAACTACACTTTATTCCCACTGATTATCAATTAGCTGATATGTTCACAAAGCCCCTTGATGAAGTAAGGTTTAAGTTTCTCATCGGTGAATTAGATACGATTAATATAGAATAATATATATATAAGTAAATAAATAAATAAATAAATAAAATAAAATAAAAATATATATGTATATATAGTCGGTGAGGTACTCACCGACGTTGTCTCTCTCTCTCTCTCTCACCTCACCGTCGTTCTCTCTCTCTATATAAACTACTCACCAACGAAACCCTAAACCACACTCACCGATGACATAAACTCAAACCCTAATCCTAAACCACTCACCAACGTTTTCCATATAAACCCTTTCTGACGATCACCCCTAAACCATTCACCGACGATCGACAGACTCACCGACGTCGTACCCACCGACGATCGACACCGCACCCACCGACGATCGACGTGGTACCCACCAACGATTGACACCACACCCACCGACGATCGACACTGTACTCATCGACGTCGTACCACTCACCGACATCACCTCTAAAACCCTTCGCATTCCTATCCTTTTAAAAGATAACCCTTAGGTTACCAATCTTGGTGACTAAGATTCGTTGAACCTATCCATACTGACATCATCTACGTCATTAATGTCAGAAGCATGCGCCGATTTCAGCCTAAACCCTTAGAAGTCTGACCTTTCAATCACCTCAAGTCATCATTAGGTTTGAAAATCAAATTTTCCCTCCCCTCATATAAATAACCGTTCCCCACTACCTTCTCCTTCTTTATCGCATCCATCATCTCCATTTTCTCTCTCTTATAACAATACGAAGAACAATCCTGCAACTCTCAAGATCTTCAATGCCGTCCTCCACCGACTCCCCATCGAAATCGCCCAAAGCTTCTTAGGAAGAAACCCTAACCCTTGAATCACTCACTTTTCCTGCATGCAACTACTTTGGTCGCATTGGCATTGACGAAGCTCATCCGGAGTATAATGAAGTTTGTTGGTTCCTTCAAAGGTGTCCCTTACAGTATGCTCTTGCTGCTAAACCCAAGATAAGTAAGTTTCTTCTGGGTAACTTCTGGCTTACCTGCACTTTTGATGCCTCCTCGATCGGATCAAATATTAGCTTCTATTCCCAGTGAAGATGAACCGGGTGTAATATTCAATGTTGAAGATGTAGGCACCATTCTCCACCTTCCTTCATATGATTCATATGAAACTTTTCCCCTTGGGAATGAGCACCAACAGGTAGTGTCAACTCTGAACTACCTTGAAGAGAAAAGAGGTCCAAAAAATCTAAGGGTCCAGGAACCTTGGTAAGGAAAAATATGGGCAATATCTGGAATTTCTTTTTTGCTCATCTTATCTTGTGTCTGAGCAAGAAGACTGGAGGTCCGGATCAAGCACCATCTCAGGTCAGCGAGCTGGCTCATGCATTGATATTTCAACGAAGAATAGATTATACAGGCTATTTCTTCAATAAGATGATCTCATCCTTCTCTACCTATCGGCGACCACAGGTACCTTTCCAACGCCTCTTCTCCCTTATTATTAATGCCAAGCTTGCTAAAAAGCTTGAAAAGAGGGAGGATATCAAATATGATCTCCCTCTCCATCAAGTTGGCAAGCAACTCATGCAAAATGGAGTCTTGGCCACCGATAACCCCCTTAGACCTAACATGATTGAGTTTGCAAGAAATGCAACTCTTGCTTGGGGTGAAAATGAACTCAGACTTCGGGGACCCTCAGTCACCGATTCCACCCCCTCTGAACCACGAGTCACCGATGTGCCCAAATCTCGAAAGAGATCCAAGGCGTCGGGCACATCCACCTCCGCACCCACCGATGCCACGAAGCCAAAAGAGCCTTTGGTTTCTACCCAGGCACCTAAATCCCAAAAGCAGAGACACTAGAAAAGCCCCCCGAGGACTTCCTCAAAGAAGTCCAAGGGAACCCAAATGGTCATAACACAAAATCCACCCACCGACTCCCAAAAGTCGGTGAGTGTTGAAAATATCCTTACTAGACCCAAGGAACACTCAACCCTTCCTAGCTCCTCCATGCCCTCCCAAAAGGACATGGTTGTACACAGGGATACCCCACCTGGGCCTTCATCAACTTTTTCCTTAGTTGATGAAGATGACTTGGAGTCTCCCATCCAAGGCGCCTCTTCACCACCCCTTGAGCTCTCACAACTCCTTTTCCACACTCCACATGAGAGTGCATCACAACCAGGTGCACTTGATGGAGAATCCCACTTTACTGATTTTTTGTTCTCCGACACTACACCTTGGCCACGTACGTCTCTCGTACATGACAAGGTTGTTGAGGAACCCATTATTGAGGACTCCCCTCATCGACACTCTCCTAAACGTGTCTCCCCCACATCTCCTCACTCTCCGAGGTCCCCCCCCCCCCCTAATTAAACCTACAGGTTTGGTGGATTACTCCTCTTCTAGTGATGATGATGATCAGCCACCAGAGCCTCAACCAACTGCTCCCATGACTTCTCAACAGGGAGATGATCTTATCAAGAATTTCAATAAATTTTCAAGTGATACTATCCGACGGGTGGCAATTCTGGAAAATCATGCAAATAAAGAGATGGAAATGATGGCTTCTCTTGTAACTACAACCACCATCTCTCTCTACTCTACGGTCCAGCATTGAAGAGTTGTCAGTGACTCACCCAACTCTTAAGACATGTTTGGATCTCATGCATCTGGATATCCTTGGTCTTCAGCAAGGGTTACTTACAAGTCAAGATTCAGTGACTTCTTCTATCCGGGAGCTTCGAAGTGCCTCTGAAAAGCTGGCCACCGATATTGCTTCTGTTCTTCTTAATCAAAAAGCAATTTTGGAGTTTCTTGCTTCTCTTCATGAAAAGATTGAAAAGGTACCTACTTCTCCTCCAACAGTTGAGCTTGATGTAGGTGATACATTTTTTAAGGATCAAGATCGATTCGTACTTCAAAGGGTTGAGAAGAAATTGGGTGTTTTGAGCTCGGACGTTGAAAAGATCAAGACTTTTCTCTCTTCAGTGGGTTTCATGGGATTAACCACTGAGGGGGAGAAACACAAGAAGGTAGCTGCAACACCACCACCACCACCACCACCTACAGTCACCGATGAACCACCAGTCACCGAAGGTGTGGTCACCGAGACCACGGTCACCGAGGTGACCCCTCCCTTGGTCACCGAGGTGACTCCTCACGTGGTCACCAATGTCACCGACCCCTAGGTCACCGAGGTAACTGGAGCAACAATTGAGGGGGAGAGTGTCAGTGCTCGATCCCGTGAAGAAACTGAATAGGAGAAAGAAAAGAAAAGAAAAAGCTAAAGGAAAGAAGCCAATCTCTGATGAAGAACAGCGTAAAATAGAAAAGAAGAAAAAGGCCAGATGTCCAGAAGCTGACTCTCTCTGACTTCAACCTGACTCTAGACTCACCGATCTCCTTGGAGTCATTCTTACTGAAGCTGAAAGAGAGGAAGCAATAAGGGCTCAACTTAAGTTTGATCAGACGAATGTACTCAAGTTGGCTCAAGATGAGGCTACTCGAGCAATGGTCACGGATACCCTTCAAGCTCAGAAAAATGAGCTTGAAAATATAAAGAAAAATTCAGAAGCAGTGAAGACGGTTGCCGAAGCCAAGAAAACCAAGGAGGTTGATTGGTTCAAAAGGAGACTCAAGAATCGAAAGGATGACTCAAAGATCATCGGCGCCACTATTCACCCTCCAACCAAAAATTCTCCTAAGTTACTTATCACCATAAAAAGAGCTGACTCTCTCAACAAAACTTATGAGATAGAATGGTTTGAAGTTCTAGGGATCACCGAATGGTTGGATATTGGTAATCATGTTTCCAAGAGTAGGAGTAAGTACAAAGATTTTGTGCTTGACACTCTCCGAAAATTCTTCATCAAAATGGTCAAAATCCAAAAGAAACATGATATAGCGGTGACAAGATTAGAAGGGCAACAGATGTACTTCATTCAGCAAGGCCTTACTGGAGAAATCATTCCAGCACCAAGGAACAAGAAAAAGGGGCATTTTGCCATGCTTCACGAAAGGAACATCAAGATAGATGTTTCGGGTATAAATCTCACCATTCCGAGTCTAGTTGCGTACCCGGAGCAAACCATGCTTACTGAACTGAACTTGGGGTGTTCTTTGAAGACATCTTTGGAAACATAGGTTTCTTCAGAACTTCCGACATTCCAAGGGCTCATTCTACTTTTCTCACTACTATACTGGGTGTGCCTCCTATTGAAGATCATGGAATCACAAGACTTATCTTGGATGAGCTAAAAAGAAGAGAACCCACCGATCCTTAAATATTCTACTCATAGTATGAACTTCATTAATCATGTACTCTGTGTGTTGAACTATCATGTGTGTTGATTAATAAAATTTCATACTTTTCTTCATCTTAATTCTTGTTCATACCTTAATTTTTTTTTGCACATACTTATACTTATACTTATACTGTACATACTCTGTTAAAAATAAAAAAAAAACATCTGAGTAGAAGGAACCCAAAAGAAAAATAGAAATGGTCAAAAAGTATTTCTTTCTAACATACAAGTATTATCATCAAATAGGGGGATATTGTTGGGTCACCGATGATTTGGTGATGAACCTTCTCTATTATTTGATTGAACTTTTTACAGGTTCTTTTAAGGTCTGAAATATACTTCAAGTATTGGAAAATCGAAGACTATCCAATCAAAGGTTGTACATCAAAATGTGGAATTTTTGATGTACCAACCAACATTAATATTCAGACCACTTGCCGAATCAAGATGAGGATTGGGTCACCGATGTTGTATTGGGCCACCGATACAAGATGAGGTCACCGACCTAAAAGATGAGGTCACCGACATGGTACATGGAGGTCATCGACATTACATGGAGGTTGCCGATTTTCATATATGGTCACCGAAAATTGCAGTTGCCTTCCTTTAAGGTTGTGATAACAAGTCACTAATACAAGGATGTACACTTGCCAACACTTAGTGAAAAATGAGGATCACCAAGCAATGTGTACACTTATAAATACCAACCTTATAAGGCACTAACCGATGTGATACATGGTTCCATGTATCACCCAGCAATTTTCAGAGATAAGTTTTTATAACACAATAAATACAAGATACGTGTGCAGCAAGAACTTGGGTAGCAAACCTTAAATTGGGACATTCTCTTTTTACTCACCTAAAAAGGATGTTTGTCTTTAAGCTAAAATATTTGATGGGACTTCACAGAGCATGAAGAAAAAAAGATAAAGTTATCTGACATTGCGTGCTACAAAGAATGGTTCATCCATTAACCTAGTACAAAGGGAGTGGCATCTTCTTTTGTCCATCAGATATACTTCCAGCTAATGAATCCTTGATAGATGTCCACATGCGTCCCATGCATGGGCACTATAAGAGGAGATGAAGTCCTTCCCATAAATCTCACGCTTTCAACAAATCCTCTGAGTGATCATTTGTTTGATTCCGGCAATCCTGTGTGTTTTAACAGTTTTATTTTAGTTTTCTTAGTGCATAAGTTAAATACTGTTTTCATGTGTTTCATGTGTTTAGTTTGTTAGAATAGTGTGTCTATTCTTTTCCGCAACAAACTTCTGTGTGTAAATTTTTAATATTTATATTAAAAAATTTTAAAGAGTAAAATTTTGTGTGTTTGTATTCAACCCCCCCCCCCCTCTACAAACACTCACGTACATAACCATTTCTGAATAGGGACTAACAGTTACCATCAGGCAAATCTTGGCCAAGAATGAACACCAATATCCCCCATCATTAGTTAAGATACAAAAAACGCTATCCTATTCCATAAGGGTGGGGCCCGATTGGTTTGAACTTTGGCTCCAAAAGTCAAAAGTACCTGGAGGTCCCAAGTTCGAATTTAGTGAGGAATAAAAATCACCTTGTAGCCATAGAGGTTCAAATGAGGTGACTCTAGGCCACCTGCGAAGCAGGTGGTCGTTCTGGGATTATTCGGCTCTCATAGCGGGTTGGATATCCAAATTAATAAAAAAATGGTATCCTCCACGTGGTGAATAATGTCACCCCTGCATTCTTGATGATCTCAAATAACACCGGCATCAGGAGTTGTGTGGATTCTTCGCCCATGTTCTCCACCCGGCTGACGTCCCATTCACATGATCGATGATTTTATTGTTAAACATAGCACTCGTCTAGTACTGGTACAACATAAACGTAGCCAAAGAAAACCCGATCATGAATCGCACAACTATGTAGCCACTAGCGTCAGCAACGAATAACATGTAGAACACAGTGGGTGCCGACATCATATTAAGGAAATCACAACCATAGAGAGGTCCCAACAAGTCACATACACCACCCATAACCATCCTGGAGAAAATACTACCAGAAACTGAGGAAAGTCCGGCGTTTCCGATATCGGCTTTTGTGAGATTGAGGTTGTCCACTAGCGGAGCCGCCGATAAGGTGGAGATGAAGGTGTTGAAGAAAGAGACCAGGAGAGATGGAAGTTTCTCATGTGACGCACAGATAGTCTCAATGAGATAGATGAAGAAGATACAAGATGATTCTATTTGTTCGTCGAAGGGAAGGGGTAGAAGTGCAACAATGTTGTTTGTCGAAGAAAAAGGGTCGAATGATGTTGTTCGTTAGAGGGGACGAGGGGTGCATCGGTGATTGTACATAATGTGTGTATTAAATTATTAACATATATGTTATACATAATGTGTGTATTAAAGTATTAATATATAGTATGTTGCGTATTCCACAATGTGTATGTGTGTGTATATATATATGTATTAATCTTAGATATAATATTATATATATGTAGAATAAAGTTTGTTTTTGGCCCTTAAAGTTACAATGTGTAAAGTATAATCCTTGATTTAAAAAGATTTATTTAAAAAATGTTAAAATAAAGAAAAAAGGCAAGAAAAGACTAAATTACCCCTAACTTAACGTATAGCTTTTAACAAAGTTAGTGAACAAAGACCACTTTCAAACCAAAATGCAAACCACGAGGATGATTTTTAGATTTATCAAAGTCCAGGTCCTATTTTTAAAGATTTCACTAAACTACAAGGACCAAAAATAGAGTTTACTCTTAAGTTCTATAAACTATACCACTTAACATGCAAACAATCAACTTTTGTTAAAAGTCCAAGCACATTCCGAAAAGAAAGCTCAAGTGCTTTAGTAGCCAGAGATGCTAAAACAAAGAATTTTGCAAACTTAATATACCTGAAGGGGTATATTAATAATATTTTTCAAAAGCCAACGCTTTCATAAAAATCATGAAACCCATTTTCTAACTTAATTGTTGCCGATTACAATTGTTTATATAAAATCTCATATATACGAAACAAAAGTATCATATAAAAATTTGATAAACTTCTTTATAAAAACCTTCTTCCAAAATACAATATTCTGGACTAATTATTATTTAGACAACGCTACACTCAAACTATTTAACTAATTGCCAAAATGTTACATCTTTAATATTAATATTGATACTAATAATAATATTAATATTATGATAAATATTATTACTAATAATACTAATAGTAATACTAAATGCATGCCTTCACTCCATGCTTCCTTCCCAACATTATGCATGCTTGCATGCATAGCCGAGACTAATCAAGGAAATCCAAGGGCTTTGTGTTCACTTCCGCGAACTGCAGTCAGCCAGGTCACCATGAGGGGAGACCGTGGCCTCACCACCGCAGCGTGAGCACAAAACAGGGGCGATGGAAGTTGTTGGTTACACTACTAGAAAATTGAGTATTTTCAACGAAAATTTTCAACGAAAAAATGTCGTTGAAAATTTTATACGAATTTTAGAGGGATTATTGACAGAACATAAATTTTCTACGAATTTTCAACGAATTTCCGTTGAAAATCTCTCATAAACATGCATTTTCAACCAAAAAAAATTCGCGAGACATTCCGTTGACTAGTCACAAGAAAATCTCGACAATGTTTTTGTGGATTATGGATAACCCCCAAAATGGCCTGGGGTGTTATATTTAACCACTTCCAACATGGTTGAAGCTCCACCAACACCTCTCCCTCAACTAAATGACGCTGGGAAAATAATTAAGCTGACAAATTTCTAAGATGGAAGAATTACGGACTGTGTCAATCCTGTTTTTGATCAGCTGAACTCAAGAATAGCTAGACCAGAAATTAAAGTCCTCCATTTTGAACTAAAACCAATTATGTTTAATTAATATGTTGCAAACCAACGGCCAATTAAGTGGTTTGTCATCTGAATATCTACATTCGCATTTAAAATCTTTCATAAATATAACTGACACTTTCCATATATCTCTGGAGTATAAAACGATGCTTTAAGACTTGCATTGTTTCCTTTTTCTATAAGTGATATATAGAACAAAGTGTTGGTTTAATTCCTTGCAACCACGATTAATCGATTCTTGGAACAGCATGGTGGAAAAAGTTCGAAAAAAATAGTTTCCTCCCACTCGAAACGCCAAGTCCAAAAACCAATTTTTCTTTTTAAATTTGAAAAATATCCTAGTAAAGATTTCTAATAACAATAGTCATTCGGGTGGTCCACATGCACTAGTGCCACCATACATAAGCTAGCTTAGAGCTTTTTGGGATGTGTGGTATTTTTTTTGGTCCAATAAATTTTCTAAAATGGAGACTATAGATTTTGGGTATGTGTGGTATTTATTTTGGTCCAATAAATTCTTCAAAATGGAGAGTATAGAGATTTTAGGGATTTTTGGCATGTTTTTTGCTTCAATAAATTTTTCAAAAATTTTCTCAAAAATGGAATTATGAGAGAAAATAACATATTCAAGGTTAAAAATTATTTTAATGTACCTAAGTATCACCTGACCAACCCGTACGGTTCGGGTTGGGTTATGTTAAGTTGATATTTTTCAAAGACCAAACATCAAATTGGGTTGTTCAAATGCCTTCAATTAGATCAACTAAACATGTGAACGCCCCTACAAAATGACATTATGTTCACAAAGCACATGTTGGAAAATAGTATTAGCTGATTGGGCGTGGAGGCAGAAGAGGAGAGAGAATTTTAAATATTCCAAATATCCCCTAAATCGTTCTTCTATTTAAATATTGGTGGTTACTTTAACGGAAATATGCAGAAAAAAAAACTTGCTTATTTGTAGTCTTTGATTTATATTGATAGTTGGTTATATTGGTCCTCACGGTTATCACAAACTACAACGTCCTTACATGAAAGCCCAATGCAGGAACTACAAAAAAAAATTGTGAGAACCTATATATGAAATATTCCTTGATGCATGTGCAGCGTCAAAATATGTACTCTGCTAATTAGTATATTCATCAATGCATATCTACTATGTATGCAAGTATATATACATTAATGTATACACTTACTAAAATTCATTACTCTATATACATCAATGAATATACAAATTCTCATTATTTTCGAATTTTTCTTGGCTTACGTAAACCAGCCCTTATATATATAGTAGATAAAGAGAGGGGGAGAGAGATGGATAGATAGATATATGATCACCCTTTTCATTTATTAAAAAGATGGATAGATAGATATATGATCACCCTTTTCATTTATTAAAAAGATGGATAGATAGATATATGATCACCCTTTTCATTTATTAAAAAGATGGATAGATAGATATATGATCACCCTTTTCATTTATTAAAAAGATGATGCTAGCAGAAGGCATCAACTCCATATACATACATATACCCATGATGGATATCATTATTCAACTATTAGAGAAGTTGTTTCCGACGAAGATAAAATATAACAATCATTAACTTGTTATTAATTATATAACAGGGACTGGAGTAATGAACAAGAGTATAATATACTCTTTAAAGGTTCTAGGAAAAGTGAATCCATCGTTGTACTCATAAGCCACATCTGACATTCGTGCAAGATTAGCAATTGGAGCAACTAATTCCATTGTGATTTCCCCGTTTGCTTTTAGACATCCATCATTTATATCTTTCCATGCATTTTCAATCATTTTCTTAACCTCTTCAACAGCTACATTTTCTGAAACTCCGTAAGTCTTGGCATATGCCTCTATGCTTGTGATTGAGTTTCCTCTTTCACGCTCAAACTACATGTATACAACGCACATCATTAGACTACGATAATGATTAAAAAATATAAATTTTAAAGTCATATGTTATTTTCTAGATAGGACGATAATCAAATGAGAACCATGAAAAGATTACAAACACGTAAGAACTGATATAAAAATATTTATTTAAGTTATTATTTTCATCAGAAGCTATGACTTAACATATTGGTTCACATATGTTTATGTTCACCTTATGAAAAATTGAATCTGGAACCTTTTTTCTATTCACTTAGTAAAACGAAAAAGACATATAAAAAAATCCATATGGTGAAACAAATACATGTAAAACTATCACATCATGAAACACATATATGTGAAACAAATTTCTTAAATCCTAACATTTGATGAAAAAAAATCATGTAAAAATTTATTTTTAAGCCGCTTCTCATGTTGTATGCTTTTTGTGGTTCTCATTGATTTACCCCTTTGTAGGTATATATATATATATATAGATAGATAGAGAGAGAGGGGGGAGGGGGAGGGGCGAGTTCATTTGAGAATGATACCTATTTAAGAAAATAAGAAAACAATACAAAATCATATATGATTTTGTACATGCACGACCATTCTCGTATTCTCATGAATAGGTTTCATTCTCGTTTGAACATCACTTTATATATAGGGGCAAGTTCAAACGAGAAGCTAAATATTTTGAGAGAATGCGAGATCATATATGATACACAAACTTAATTAATTATATATGATTAAACACATGTTACATTGACGATATATAAACATTTAATCATATATGATTAAACACACGCGAAGACCGTGTAATCATATATGATATCACACTTCTTGCCTTCTTACAAAATATTTAACTTTTCGCATGATTCTTGCTCTCTATATGTATTACCTTAGTTCATGGTAACAAACATATAAGAAACGTAACTCTAGCCACCTCATGTTCTTATTTATTTATTTTTTATTATTGAATTTTACAACTTTGTCATTAAAAGTTAGTTTTATCAAAAAAAAATATTATAATATTAATTAACAAGATGAATTAGTACCTCAAAAGACACCAAATCATCTCTGAGTCTTCCAATTAACTCTGATGTTGTCATGATATTGGGATGACTTTTGTACCATGTCAAAGCCTCTTCGGTGACAATCTTGCCCATACCCATCAAGGCAGATTTTGAAAGAAGATCATAGCTAGATGTAGTCACTCCATTTTTTGTATAATCTTCAAATGATGGCACCTTTTCAACAAGTCTCCATTCTGCCTCCTCAAGGTAGGCTCTAGCTAGTCTTTGAAACTAGGTTCATAAGATAAATTATTAAGCAAAAATAAAAACATAAATAGTGGTTATTAATAAGCAGGATCGGATTCACGTGAGATCAAACTGTTTTCATGAGACCACATTTTTACACTTAAACTTTACAGCAAAACGTTTTGAAGGTAAAAAAAAATATCCAAACATTCACAGCAAAAACATTGTGAATGTTACCTTCACAGTGTTTGCTGTAAAGTTTTAAGCGTAAATAAATAGTATCACAAAAACAGTGTGGTCCCACATGATCTCAAGTCTAAATAAGCATAAATGCATAGTGAAGCACAATTTTTAATTAGCACATACTGCTTGTATTGAAGTGTACACCACGTTTTCTCTTCCTTCTTTAGCTAGTTGTTCTTCAAATCCGGCATACTCGTCCAATATTATTTTATAGAATGGTTTAATATATTCCGGAAGTTCCTCCATAGCACTAATTTCCCACCTAAAAAATCACTTTGGTTATTAACAATAATGGATCATTTGAGTATAAAGCAACAATGTTGATGTGTAAAGAAAAACCAACATAAATAAGGTTTATAACACCTTAGGATATGCACAAAGAGGATTGATGCACAACTATGACTAATATTAATCAAAAAACTATAACAAATAACTTGTACCTATCAAGCGCACGTGTTAGAAGACGAAACTCTTCAATCGTAGAGTAGGCATCACATGTGTCATCTAATACACATACAAATGTTATGATTTTTGTTGTTATGATTCGGGCTTGAGAATAACATGGCTCCAAGAATAATCCCAATATCCATATGTAAAGTTCAGGTATTCTATCTCTTGCATAAGGAGTTATTACATTGAAGTTCATGTCCTTCCACCACCTAATATGAAAGTATAAATATGTTAAGTTTTTCGGTACTTTTTCTTAACTAGTTATATATTTGATCAATATTATAATAAAAGATTATACTACTCATACATAAAACTTGGATATTTGTTTATTTGATGATTACTTACTGTGAAATAATGCGAAGTTCTTCCTTCTGTAATAGTTGCAAGTAGTTAAAGTGCACATTTGCAAGCTTTAGTAATGAGTCATACATGGAGCACTCTTCTTTATAGTTGAGTAAGTATAACCTTGCCTCTGCCATTGGCATGCCACGATGAACTTGTTTACTCAAGGCATGTTTCACTTGCCTTGAAAGATTTCCTTTGAGAGTTTTTTCTAAACTATTCAGTTTAGTTTCTGTGAATGCAAATGCTTCATCTAAAATATGTTCTTCTCTTATTCGCAATTGCGTAGACTCATAGAAAGCTAGCATACCCTTGACATCAGTCGTAATATCTTCCTTGAATGCATCCAATGTCAAATCTTTGAACTTGTTAAACACATCTATATATATGTAGAGATCATGGTAAGTCATTTAAACAAAATCATGCCTTGAATAGACTTGTTTGATTAAAATCATGTTTGAACTATATAGCATTTAGTAGAAGTTACTTACCACAAGACAATTTATAACCATGGGTTCTGAAAACTTGAAAGTGAATACAGACTGTATATAGATCAACTTCATGGTAATCGTGCAAGCTAAGCTCATTGAAAAGTTTATCAAGTTGTTCATGAATCTCTTCCATGAAAAGATATGTCAAACCAAGACGATATAAAGAGTAAATCAAACTCAATTTTGCATTTGAATCAATAGTTTGGTTGATTATCAATCTTCTTATATCTTCTTTTGGCTTCTCAAGGGCTTTAACATATACTTCCAATTCCTACAAATTAGAGAAAACAATTAATATCAATAAACATAGCAAAAAAACCTACTTTTTGTAAGTGTGATTATGAACCTTTCGAGTATAATTAGTATTCAATTCAATGGGAGGTTTAATTACCGAGTTATCAAGAGAGAACGATAGGAAGCGATCACCCCACATCGAAGGAGGGAAGTTGGCCAAAGGCCGAGCCCCCTCCGTGGCTGTTTCGGCGTTTGCATGGATGATAATGGTGGACATTTCTTAAAATTTCTATCGATGCAAGAAATTTAAGCCTTGGATGTAATTTTGATTAAAGCTACAAGAACGGTATTTATAGAATATTATGTACCTACAAATAATATATTCAATTAAAAAAACAAAATAGAATATAATTACTATATATAATACTAAGTTAATTGTTTAAATGCTACGTTGGATAAAAGGTTAATGTAAAATAGATCGATCTAAAAAAAAAATATATTATAGTTTTTATAATAACATTATATTAATACTTTTGTTAATACATAAAACACGTTTTAAGGACATCAATGTAAAAGAACGTTTTTCAGTTTTTTCAACGATTAAGGCTGTGTTTGGTAAAAATAAGCTAACTTATAAGTTAGTTTATTTTCAGTGTACATGTTTGGCAAATCGTAAGTTAGCTTATAAGCTTGGTTATTGAAACGCTACTTGGAGTAGTGTTTTGGAAGATTATTGTTATTTTTTCCAATTATAACCCTCATTAATATTATTATTAATTATTATTTCTATTTTTTAATATGCAGATTTTAATCATTTTACATTTTTATACATTTGTTTTGTCAAACATGATTTTTTTTCATCTAGCTTGCCAAACATAGCCTAAAGCTAACAGAATAGCATTGAATCAAACCCCGATCAACATGTAATTTGCAAATTTCTTAAAGCAGGCGGCTAACTTGTGCGGATGGCGGTCAAATTAGTCCCACCACCCGGTAGCAAAATTGCGTATTGCGACAAAGGCTGGCAATAAATGCCAAACCAAGATGTTAATTATTCTTCTCACTGTTTTTGACACGTTTCTAAAAATAGAGACTAATTAAATTTATTCCAACCCAATAGTAAAACATCATTTTACAAAAATGGAGGTCATCATTTATATATATAATTATATATGGTTGAATTTTGTTAACCTCAAATTCTTTGTGAACCTTGTTAACCCTTTAGACCAATAGGATTATAGTATTACTTCTTGTTTAAATGGTTCAATACGCATTAACTTAAGGGCAACAATGTAATTTTTGTTGTAAATAACAAAAAAGATTAACAGGAAAATATATTCTGTCAAAATACATTTTTCAGTTACAAAATCATTGTTATTTATATTCCTTAATTTTTGCTTTTCCGATTCTTTTTGAATGGTTGGTAGTATTGGTGAAAGTGATCGGGTAATAGAGAAAACATACTGAATACCGTTGTTGTGTCCGTCGAAATGGGTCACGAATTGATGAACAATGATGAGATGGCTCAGACCATATCAAACAGCAACCGCTGGATACCGAATGAATCTGTCAACAACGAAGGTAGTCAGTCTAACATTGAAGGCATCGACGTCGATAACGGTGGTTGTTCAAGCAACAATGGTTGTTCGAGCAACAATAGCGATAGTCATGAAGTCCAAGAGTTCCATGGTTCTGGTAATGACATTGTAGTTTTCTTAATATCAATTGTGCCTTTCATTGTGATCAGACGTGCCTTTCATTGATATGGTTCTGGTTTTTTTGTATGTCATTTCTTAATATGTATGTGAACGCCTTGTGGTATATCAAGGTGTTATAGGAGGAACGGGTTATAATCATCATTAACTTACCTTCAGAAGTTCACAAAAACACGTTTTCGAGTAGCTGTTATATGATTGGGTTCAATAATACTTCCATAAATTCAGTTAGTTTATTAGGTATAAATATCCCAATGAAAATGTCATTCACGTTTCGTGAACGTGATCGTCTAATGGGTTCATGAGCAGCATCGTTCACCACGAAACTATGGTAACGTACTTTCAGACAGTCACTTACTTTCAGCCGGTCACTTACTTTCAGCCGGTCACTTAGTTTCACTGTTATAGGAGAAACCATATGAACAAATGATCACTTCTCTATAACAATGATCATGCACTTAAATTAAGAAGTTCATGTCGAATCATTATCGAGTAGCTGTTATGGTTGTGTTCGATAATATTCCCAAAAATTCATGGTAGTTTATTACGTTTAAATATCAGGATGAGTCTCGATGTTCACGTTTCGTGAACATGTTCGTTTTTATCGTTCAAGGGAACCATCGTTCATCATTCACTCTGTTGATATGGTGACGAACCATCTAAAAT
The DNA here is from genome assembly GCA_036898165.1 of Silybum marianum. Taxonomy (NCBI): domain Eukaryota; kingdom Viridiplantae; phylum Streptophyta; class Magnoliopsida; order Asterales; family Asteraceae; genus Silybum; species Silybum marianum. The sequence goes on from CM072538.1 coordinate 20,598,701, forward strand.
TTTCATGAACATGCAGAACCAGCATTCACTTTGTGTTCATGCAGAACCATCTAAAAAATGAACATGTTCACGGAACGTCAACGTCGAAACTCATCATGATATTTAGGGGGTGTTTGGATGGGCTTATAAAAACAACTTATTGACTTATTCTGGTGTGGCACACCGCAATGCTCGTTTTTGAGTGTTTGGGTAAAACAACTTATCCGGTGCCAAACCGGTAATAAGTCATTTTTTAAGAAGTAAAAGGTTTTAACTTATCAACTTTTCATAAGTGCTTTTCCACACCGGTAATAAGTTATAAGTCAATAAGCTCATCCAAACACCCCCTTAAAACTAATAAACTACCTGAATTTATGAGAGTATTATCGAACACAACCATATAACGGCTACTCGAAAATGACTCGACATGAACTTTCTTAATTTAAGTGAATGATCATTGTTATAGAGAAGTGATCATTTGTTCATTTGGTATAACTATAAATTTTATGCTCGAACAGGGACACCTCCATGTGTTTTTGGGTTATTGTTTATGACCATGCCAAATGTTCATTGTATTTTAGGATTTTACCCCAAATGCATATCCCAGTCATCAATTAACTACAACCGATACAGGTTTACCAAACAAATAAATTTATTTGATTAAATTTAGTTTATTTTGGAATGAAAATTTGGGTTTGTAGAAAATGACAAAATATTTATTCAACTTAGTTTACTCTGGAATGACAAAACTGCATGTTAAACTTAGGAGGTGTTTGCTTGGAATCAATGGAAAATTTGGATTTTACCCCCACCTATGCTTAATCACTGATAAGCTGGTTGATTCTGAGTAGATCATAACAATTTTCTCATACGTGCGGTTTCAAGAATTTAACAACTATTATGATTATCAGGTGATGATAAAAATATGTCAAACCAGGATATCGAGTTCGATTTCGATGTTTCAGAGGATTCAACTGGTACAAAATATTTTATTCCGGTTGTTGACGACGCACTTAAACCAAACGTATGCTAAAAAGGCTGGGTTTGGTTTTCGTTTGAACGCAAGAAAGATTAATAAGTTCGGTCAGATTTCGACACGTTAGCTTGTTTGTAGAAGGGAGGGAACCCCTAACGAAAAGGATTTTGATTCCCTTGATAAGCAACATGGTTCACGGGCATATCGTAACAGCAACTTCAAATGATGCGGATGCAATGCCCGGATCAAGCTACATCTTTCAAAGGATAGGTCTTCATATGAGATATCTGAGTTTGTAGAGCAACACAATCATTTGTTGTTCAATGCTAATGATAGTCGTTTTCGAATATTAATCGGGAAATGAAATACACTGATTACAAACACGTGCTCAACTGTGCCAATTACAAACTCGGTGCCACTAAAGCCCATCGCATTAAAACGGCGTTAAATGGAGGGTTCGAGCACATTCGGTCCACCGATGTTGACTTTAAGAACTTTAAAAGGGATGTTGTATCAATCGTTGGCAACAAGGACGCGAAGATGTTGATAAACAAATTAACAAACAGGCGTTCGGTAGTTCCGGAATATTTTTTCGAATACAAGGTTCGTGGCCGTGAGTTAAGCGCGATTTTTTGGGCGGATGAAGTGGCCCGAGTGAATTACAAAGAGTTTGGGGATGTCATCTCGTTCGACGGAACATATCGTACAAACAGGTCAGTTTTATGACCGGATGCAATTATTATATTTTTTTTATTCAATTTATATATCAGCTGAATAACATTGACCCCGCTCTATTCCACAGGCACGCAATGATTTTTGTACCCTTCCTGGCCGTCGACAATCACACTATGCGTCCGTCGTTGTTGGTTCTGCACTAATAAATGGCGAGAGTTTTACCTGGGTCCTCCAAGCATTCATGAAGTGTCATGAGAAACAACCTGGGTTCGTAATTACAGATCAATGCGCGGCAATGAAGCAAGCTATCCCATTGGTTTTCACGGAAGCGCAACACCGGTTTTGTATGTGGCACATAATGAACAAGGTTCCTTCCAAGGTTAGCGGCCATAGGTTGACGCCTTTGTTATTGTTTTTTTTTTTTGCGTTTCATTCCCGTTTGCATTCAGCAGCCGTCGTTAATTTTAACTTTTTGGTGCGAAGAATCAAAGAATCAAATCTATCAACTACGTAGAACCCTAATCTAATTGGAATACCATCCAATTTCATCCCAATCAATTTTTCTAGACCTATATCCTTGACGGCAGCTTTTTGTTCGACAGTCAGGCCCTTTATAGTATCACATAACGTCTTTGGGGATGTTCTAGTTCGTAAAACATTATTAACTCTAAATCCTTCCTTTGTCGTTCCATCAGCCTCGTTGATAACATCCGGTTTAACGGTGCCACGAGCCTTTAAGATCGCCGCACCCTTATTTGCTTTATGGTCCTCGTCCCCCGATGCATTCATTGGGCCTTCGAAATCACTGTCGGAACTTATTTCTGCATAAATATAAGGAGTGCAACACAAATGCATTTATTGTCTTCAACGTCAACTACAACGATTCGTGAACATTGTTTCTTGATAGATTAATATATATTATATTAATAATATTGAAGACATTTTAATAAGGAATACTTTTTCCAACCTTTAATTTGATCAAGTTTTCGTCAAGGACAAAGCATCTTATTGGTTAAATCACGATCACAACCTATGAATGAAAACGATGGTGACATAACCGATTGATTGATCATCAAATTTTCGTGATATGCACAGCATTGCCTTTATAAAAACATTAAAAATAATAATTCTATGGGGAATAGATGATTGACAAACCGTTTTGAGAATACTTATGTTTCTTGAGAGCGGCTGCATGCTCCTTTTTGACTCCTATGCCTTCAATTAAATTGTTAGTTTTCATACAATATGATATTAGAAAATAATGATTTCTACATGGGTTTTACCATCGCCAATCTGTCGTTTACCCTTGATGCTATTTCGGGTTGCCAAGCCTCCGGGATTGACTGCAAAAACAACAGTTGAATGGTAATAATTAAAGTGAACGATTGAATAAACACCCCCCCCCCCTAAACCAGAAACTCATAAAATGTGGGTAAAAAAACAGTAACCTGAGTTTATGTTAGTCAAGTCGCCGGATCGGATATTAACGGCTGGTTCGGAGACCACATTCGCTGCCATAAACAAAACAATCTCATAACCTGGTTTCGTTGGTGTGTGTGTGCATGGGCGGTAATAATTTTGTTGGCAAATGAACATTATACATCTTTTGGGAAATATTTTCATGTAAACTGGAAATTTTACGCGAACAAAATTAAGGCCCATGAACATAGATATACTCATGAACATATACAGGAACAATAACAGGAACCTGAACATGAACAAGAACTTTTTTATGAACAGGGGAACAATGAACAGGGTAATTATCATGAACCTTTTTATGAACAGGTGAACCATGATGAACATAGAACATGAGTGTAAAAAAAAAAGATGAAACAAGGTAATGATCATGAACATTCTATAATAAACACCTTATAACCACAACAAGAACAGGTGAACAATAATGAATAGTCAACATGACTGGAACAAGGCTTGACAATCTTATTTTAAAGATATTGGAACTGGCAAAAAACCATGTCTTATATTGATGATCATGAACAACATAAATTATGTTCCAATAAAATATCGATAATCATAACAGATTAACCCATTTTAAATGTCTAATTCGGTTTTTCATACCAAATTTATCGGAATCGATGGGCCCTTTAACCCCAGTAGTTGGTTTCGATCCTGTCATCCCGGCAACATATGCTTCACCTCTCGGAACGTAATCATCTTTATCAAGATCTATTGGGTTGATTAAAGAGTTAAGAAAATTGGAGAAATTTGCCCTCAGCATTGTTATACAGCTCCTTCTTCACACCGGCTTTGATAAAAAACGATAACAATTTGAAAAATTTATAATTGTAGATACTAAAACCCTAGAACAAAATTGGAAATTGAAAAACTTACGGGAATCGGGTCTATTTCCGGCATGATCTTCGAATAGTACAGCCATCGATTTGGGAAGAAGATCGGCATAGGATTTTTTCCTTGGCCGGAATCTGTTTTGGATAAGGAATGTAACCGATGAATCAGGGATGCAAGAAACCGACGATAGATTTTAGGGATTGCAATTAATGGGTATATAAATTTTGTGTTTTTCCCAAATTGACCTTGATTCAACTGTTCATATCCCAGAAGATAAAACAATTAAATGAGACAAAACAATTTAATCTGAACCGTTGATATAATAATTGAATGGTTTAGATTGGTTAACATGGTTAACACAAAAAATCTGGTTAACAACCGAACCTAACCCTATATATATATATATATACACACACACACACATATATATATATATAGAGAGAGAGAGAGATCACAGTGGAGTGAAACGGAATTGTTAAATTTGAGGCAAAATGTGGAAATGTTAAATCCGAGACAAAATGTGGAAATGTTAAATTTGAGGGCAAAATGTGAAAATGTTAAATTTGAGGTCAAAATGTGAAAATGTTAAATCTGACCCGGGTAAGCATAATTTTGAAGCTGACCGGGTAAGTTTTCGGTCGATTGCGTAGGTCGGATCTCGGTCGGACAACGATGATTTTAAGAACGCTTTTGATCGGCAATCGAATGATGATTTCTTGGCCGTGACGGGTCGGCTAGTAAATGCTAAGTTACGAGTCGCTTTGGTGGATTGGATCTCACGAGTTATGAATCAAGCGACTTGCTTCCTTTAGTTGTGACTCACGTTTTCAAGGGCAAAAAATAATTTCTCCCTTACAAGTGAAATGTGGGAAAACAAAGGAAGGTGAAGAAAAATGGGATATGCTAGGGATAAATAAACGATTGTAAAACAATTTGTTGCTACACATAGTCAATAGTAATGCAATATATTACTAGAACATTACTTTTTTTAATCGGTAAAAATTATTGTTGAACGTCTTTTATCTAAATAAGTATCTAGTGGTCGCTTACTCGGTCAAAGGTAGCACATAATAAGAAGTACAATTAAACAAGCCCTTACAACATTACCTATTAATATTATTATTATCCAGGTAATAACCTTTAATTATTCGTTAAAATGTTAATAAAAATATAAATAAACAGTTCATTTATCATAACCAAAAGTTGACTTATTCATGCTATAAGACATTTATTTAAATTTAAGACACAAACGACCCTTCATACAAACAAACAACCTTGTGTGTCAGGTATTTATTTCATTTTAAACATGTCTCACACATGACCATGGTGTCAACATCCATGTCATCGTTATTGTGACCTCAAATGTAATAAAAACCATACATATTTCAGTCAATTGCATGTTACACAATAAACATGGTCCTAACCAATGTCTCATATTTATTCCAACTATATATATATATAGAGACACATAAGGTCTAATCATTTAACAACTCCATAATTTACGAGTTCCATGAAATTCATCATAAACCAATAATTTAATATAATTAATGTATTTTTTAAGAAAAATACAGAAATATATATATCTATATATAGAAAGAGAGAGAGAGAGAGAGATGTATGTGTATATAATCAATTTGAAATTATTTTTAATTAACATACTATATAATTTTAATGTTTCTTTAATATCTTGATTGTATTAATTAACTTATTATATTATTAGGAATTTGTTTTAATTATATTATGAAATCTTATAATTGATTGGTTTTTCAAGATATTCTTTTTGGTCATTTTACATTTTTCATGTAACTTATCAGCTAGTTTTTGTCGAACGTAATTTGTTCATCAGATAGCTTATCAGCCAACAGTTAATTTATCAGCTAGTAAACATAGCCTTTATAGGAAACATAAGAAGAGAAACTACGGTTTAAGATATGCCCTCCCTCTCTCTACACCTCGTCTAACACCCTCTCTCTCTCTCTCTCTCTCTCTCTCTCTCTCTCTCTCTCTCTCTCTCTCTCTCTCTCTCTCTCTCTCGGTATCAATGCCCACTTTTTATCTCTCTGTATGCACCAACTATGTAAGAAACAAGTTAAATCATTAATTAAAAATGTAAAAACTAAATTTATTGATGTATGTAAAATAGAAAATTAGTAGATATAGTTATATAGATGCATTTAGCCCACCCTGTTATAGTTATGACCATCACCTTCATTCTTGGCCTTTTTTTCTTGTTTCTTAGTTCATTTCACTAGATGACAACTCCGGTAATGAGTGGGCCAAAAAATTACATTACAACGAACAAGTTGATTGGTTGTAAGGGATATGATTGGACTGACAATGTGGAATCTCCATTAGCACCTTAAGGCTTTCTACTTTTTCAGTTCTTAGCAAATTTGTCACCAGACAGATTGTTTTAGATCAGGTTTTACCTCCGTAGCTTCCGCAACAAATTTGTAATTATTTGTTTTTAATAAACATATAGAACTGAAAGTGAAAATTTGTTGGCTCAGTTGACAGAGAGGCGGAACAACTTTGCTTAAATAAAATGGGATCAAGTTCATCAACCGATCTTAGAGACTACTAATGAATGGAAAGATTTAATTTGAAGTTGAAATGTGAAAGTGTTAAAATGAGTAAAGAAAAGCTTGGATTGAAAAGACGTTTAGTCTAGACGTTTGATCTATATGCTTTATGAGATGTGGTAAGCTCTTCTTGAACTTCTTTACGGAAAGAAGCCGTAAGGAGTGAACTTGATTCCATTAAACGAAGATTTATAATAAATCTATGTGGAACAATTTGAGGGATGTGTTACCCCAAGACAAGGAGCAAAAGTTTGCAACTTGTGAAATCAAAGTATGGCTTAAAACAAACCAAAATACAAGGGAATCAAAAGTTTGACCAACACATAATGGAGTGTGAATTAAAGATCATTGAAGACGATTATATCATATTGTAACTTTAGGTTGTTGATATAATTAGTGTAGAAGATGGCTAAGGAATGGAAAGTAACATAGAACAACTAGGATCCTTAAACTTGGATTCCTAAGGTTTTCACTTATAGAGAGTTGATGTAAGAACATACGTTAAGAAAACATCGATGGTGACAAGGATTCAACGACCCTCGTATATGGTGGATTAACAATTACATCTAGCTAATGTCATTGTGAATAAACTGTTACATGCATATGTACTTGACATAGCTTAATCATATTGACTAGTGCAAGAGAAATGATCAATGCATTGTGTGGTGATTATAGTACAAACACCATCTCTATCGATGATAGAGAAAAAGACATTATTCAAAATGGGGATGTTTATGAGATATGAGAAGCTTGATGCATGTTTTACATTACTCAGCTTATGCTATGCACATTGAGTAGATACTCGAACCATTCGAGTCATGATATATCTAAGACAAATTTATGACTACAAATTGTCTTACTTTGTATATCTTGTGAGTGATGACTGGTTATCTTTCATATCAATTTCAAATGATAAAGACTCTGAGAAACCAGTTGGTTTATGATCACACTTGGAGGGGCAATATAATATGGATATCCTTAAAACACTTAGTTGGCTATGGAGTATATGATCTCATAGCTATTGAAAAGTATGGAGAAGAACTTGAATCACTACAATATAAGATAACCTAAAAATGGTGTTCACACAAAGACGTATAACCATTTGGCTGGTACTCTCAACAGAGGTTATCTTTATTGACTAAGATAAGTCAAAGGATATGATAACATTGAGGATCCACTGACCAAAGAGATAAATAGAGAGTTCGTGAGTAAGTCATAAGGGGAATGGGATTGAATACCATAGAAATGTTTGTGCAAAGGAAATTCAACCTAGATGATAGGAGATCTATAGGACAACCTAATTGCACGAACCAAGTTAGATTACTTTAGGGGTAACCCCCGTCTATTTCTTTGATAAATAGTGAATGGTACTAGGTTAAATATATGGCTTTTAATGAACACTGTAAGATCACCTATTTGAGAAAAAGTGAGGCCACTTGTAAGAGAATGATGAGGGCTCAATTCCTAACAAGTTCTCACAAAACCAGGCATGTGTTTATGACCATAATGAACACACCAATGAGGACTCTACCATGTAAGGAAGAATCATGTGTGAAGTGTTTTAGTGTTTGCACAAATGACAAAACAGTTTGTACAAACCAACGACCTTTCAATTTTATTCAATAACTTTGTTAAAAATACAAACCCTAGTCTAGAAGTCGCTTGAGAGACTCAGAGAAAATTTTATAGAGACAAAAAATGAATTATTGTATTTCCAATAAACCAACTATGATATTATATAGCAGATCTACACCGACCCTCGAACTCTTCAAGAATTGCTCCAACGCCCTTTATCTTTAGAATAATTGAGCCCAAGTCCCTCTCATCTTCTCATCCAGCAACTTTTATTAAAGTTTGTCAAGTATAGAATCCTTTTATATTCAATCCTGAAAACAATACCAAATCGTTAAACGAGCCAACTCATACAGTCAAGATTGCACAAAAGACATTGTATACTTCAACACAGTTCCAGAACATCGTGTCTACTGATTCGCTAGTAAACTAGATATGTTTCATAAGGAAGGTCCAAAACTTAACGCCTAACTATTATTCGTAATATTCAAACATTGAACTTGAGAATATGATTGTTGCGATGTCTATGTCAATTTTCATTCATGTCGGAGACTGGTGGAAAAATGAATGAAAATTTATGGATGGTGTCTTTGACCTCCACATCTTTCTTTTACAATCAATGGAACATTGTTCATTATCATTTGAGGTCTTTGACCTTCCATGAATTATAAATATGTTTCCTATATAAAGAACACAACCTTGAGTTCCAAGGCTTAGAGGAAAAAGGAACTACAAGGGAAAAGAGGAGTACAAATGGAAAACGTAGAAAATAGATTCTCAAGTTTAGGCATGAAAGTGAATTCTAACATAATTCGAGTATGTTTAGAGTGGTTGTATCCAGTGAATTTGATGCACCCATTGCAGGCGAATCGGTTTTAAGGAAACCGTGTCCAACACGGGCCTCGACTCAATACTCGGTTCTGTTTCCAACTTCCTTTAATTTAGTTTATAACTTTATTTTTGGTGAAACTATTTTGCAACATTTTCTAATATTTTGCCATCATCAAATCATAGGATATTGTTGAGTCGTAATTAGAAACTTAGAATGAAGATTTGATGATAAAAAAAAATAATGACGAAATACTTGGCTAATATTAGGTTAAGTTTATATTGTGCCATACTACCATTTGTAGGCACTGCCACTAATGACTAGTTGTTGACACTAAAGGTTCAACCATTGAAGCGTTGTTGCTGATACTAAAGCTCGATCGCTTGACGGGTGATCAATTGAGGCACTAATAGGCAAAGGTGTTGACAAATCAAATATAAGGTCATCAGTAGATGATGTTTAAAGGGTTGTTTGGTTGGTTTTTCATTAAGTTCTGTATGGATAAAGTTGTCTGTGTGGATTAATCTGTCTGTATAGATTGGGAAAGCTTTTGTTTGAGAGGGTTTTTTTATAGATGAAATGAGCATGTTTTTTAATTGGGAAGGGCAGGTTTGGAAAAAACTGGGCTTTCTGCATTAAGCTCCCCTAGAAGCTTGCTGAATAAGCCTATTTTTATATCATTAAGTCACTAACAAACAATCATGTATATCTGACCAAATAAGCCGAGTCGCGTTAAGCTCATTAAGCTGCTAACAAACAGGCCCTAAGAATCTTATATATGTTAATGATTTGATTATACAATCCAAAATTAGTGCATGTGTGATGAACAACAAATGACGACGATATTGATCCACACAACTATGAATTGACAAGCATCGGTAGGTCTTGATCAACTGATGGAGCCGCAGATGAATGGGTAAACTATTAATTGTTAATCTCAGTAATTGATGTCCTGTCAACTACTGAAGATTTGTGTTTTTCAACAGAGAAAAAGGATGGAAGTACATGTCTCATGAACGGTAAAACTTGCATACAGAAAAGTCAACAAAAAAGCCAATATTTAATGAATCATAATGTAACATCCCTAAAATTTAAAAATAACATATAACCATAAAGATGGAGTTTATGATACTCTTGCCTTTGAACTTATGCATTTTTCCACAGCTTCAAAAAGTTGTCGACAATAGTTTTATAATTTAACTTTCTTTATTTAATGGAATGTTTGTTTTATATAACAAAATAATTTGATTTGTAACTAAAACTAAAATTTATTAATTTACCATAAAAATAAAAATAAGAACAAAAAAATGCATGTAATTTGTAAATAAAAGTATCATTGATACTTTATATAATTAAAGATAAAAAAATATTCTTACAATCATATGTTTATGTAATCAATTACAAAACAATTTTTTGACAAAAAAATAAAGGTAATTTACAAACTTATTATTTGTTGAACGTATTACAAAATATAAGATGATGAAATTGATGGTATACCAAGAGTGGTGTGTATGTATGTGTGTTTTTTTCTTACCATTTTTCCTTTTACCTACTTGGTTCTAAAAGATCGATTCGGTAAATTTTTAAGCCGCTTCTAACATAATGGCCTTCTCGGAAGCAGTAGAATCGGTGAGCTCATGACCACTTGTTTCAAATGGGAAAAGCATTACACATACACCTGAAGTAAAAATAACGAACTGGAATAGAAGAATCATGTGTGAAGTGTTTTAGTGTTTGCACAAATGACAGAATAGTTCCAGGACATCATGTCTACTGATTCAGTAGTAAGCTAGATATGTTTCATAAGGGAAGGTTCAAAACTTAACGCCTACCTATTATTTGTAATATTCAAAAATTGAACTTGAGAATATGACTGTTGCGATGTCTATGACAATTTTCCTTCATGTCGGAGATTGGTGGAAAAATGAATGAAAATTTATGGATGATGTCTTTGACCTCTACATCTTTATGTTATAATCAATAGAACATTGTTCATTATCATTTGAGGTCTTTGACCTTCCATGAATTATAAATATGTTTCCTATATAAAGAACACAACCTTGAGTTCCAAGGCTTAGAGGAAAAAGGAACTACAAGGGAAAAGAGGAGCACAAATGGAAAGCGTAGAAAATAGATTTTCAAGTTTAGGCATAAAGTGAATTCTGACATAATTTGATTATGTTTAGAGTGGTTGTATCCTGTGAATTTGATGCACCCATTGCAGGCGAATCGGTGTTAAGGAAACCGTGTCCAACACGGGCCTCGACTTAATACTCGGTTTTGTTTCCAACTTCCTTTAATTTAGTTTATAACTTTATTTTGGTGAAACTATTTTGCAACATTTTCTAATATTTTGCCATCATCAACTCATAGGATATTGTTGAGTCGTAGTTAGCAACTTAGAATGAAGATTTGATGATAAAAATATAATGACGAAATACTTGGCTAATATTAGGTTAAGTTTATATTGTGCCATACTACCATTTGTAGGCACTACCACTAACGACTAGTTGTTGACACTGAAGGTTCAACCATTGAAGCGTTGTTGTTGATACTAAAGCTCGATCGCTTGACGGGTGACCAATTGAGGCACTAATAGGCAAAGGTGTTTGACAAATCAAATCTAAGAAGGTCATCAGTAGATGATATCTAAGGATCTTATATATGTTGATGATTTGATTATACAATCCAAAATTAGTGCATGTGTGATGAACAACAAATGACGAAGATATTGATCCACAACTATGAATTGACAAGCATCGGTAGGTCTTGATCAACTGATGGAGTCGTAGATAAATGGGCAAACTATTAATTGTTAATGTTAGTAATTAATGTTAGTAATTGATGTCCTGTCAATTGAAGATTTGTCTTTTTGAAAAAGGATGGAAGTACACGTCTCATGCAAAGTAAGACTTGCATACAAGGACACGATATCAACTCGAAAAATCAACAAAAAGGCCAATATTTAATGAATCATAATGTAACATCCCTAAAATTTGAAAATAGCATATAACCATAAAGACAGGAGTTTATGATACTCTTGCCTTTGTACTTATGCATTTTTCCAAAGCTTCAAAAAGTTGTCGACAATCGTTTTATAATTTAACTTTCTTTATTTAACGGAATATTTGTTTCATATAACAAAACAATTTATTTGTAACTAATAATAAAATTTAGAGTAAATTACATGATTGGTCCCTGTGGTTTACACTTAATAACATTGTACATCCCTATTTTGAAATAATTATGGATTTGATCCCTGTGGTTTACACTTTCTCACTCCTTTGGTCCCTTAGCACTAACACCATTAAATGGATTTGTTAAATGTTTCCTATTAAACCTAGAGGGACCAAAAATGTAATCTATTAAATCAAGGTCCACCTCACATATAAACCACAGGGACCAATCATGTAATTTACTATTTTGTAAACATGTAGAACTATTAATTTTATTTTAATTGTACATATACATTAATATTAATTATTTAGAATTATTATTAATCATATCATAAATTAATGTAATAAAATTTGTTGTAACAAGCTTAAATTTTATAATTTATGTAATAAGTAATTTAATTAGGGAAAATTGCATAAAATGGAACCAACTTTCATCTTTTTTCTATTTTAGAGAACCAACTTTTAAAATCATCATTTTGGGGTCTAAGCTAAAATTTATGTTTATTTAAGGGTCTGGTTTACCGGTTAAACAGGTAACCGGTTATCTTAGATGACATGACAAGATAAAAATAAATAAAAAAACTTACATAACTATTTAAAAAGCATGTCATTAATTTAAAATTACATGTCATGGTCCTTCAAAGAAAAAGAAAAGCAATAAACTTGAAAATAAAAGAAACCCTACTTTTGTCCCTCTTCATCGCCTCCAACAGCAGCCTTTTAATTAGCAGCACGTCATCACTATCCTCTAGCTTCACCATGTAATCCACCATCGTTGTCCACCGCCGCCGTCGTCCTCCGCCGTGCCGTCCTCCACCGTCGTCGTCCTCCACCGTCGCCACCTCTGCCGTCGTCGTCTTCCACCGTCGCCATCTATGTCGTCGTCGTGTTCTACCATCGCTTCTCCGCCAGCGTTGTCCTTCATAGGAACTCCGTGAATGACACTCCCCGCCAACCAGTCAACTTCGTTCCCTTTCCTTGGATCTCATTCCCCTCCGTCCCCTCCTCTAATGGGTAGATTTTTCAAAGCACAATGCTCTAATGAAAAATAATTTAAAAGTGCATTGCTGTAATAAGTAAAACTAAAATAATTTAAAAGTGCATTGCTGTAATAAGTAAAACTAAAAGTACAATACTATAATAGAGAAATTTATGAAAGTAGGTTGCTATTTCTTGTATTTTACATTTTGCCCTAAAAATTTTATTAGTTTTTTTTTATTATTATTATTGAGATGTACACACGAGTTTGAGTTGTTGATATTAAAGAAGATTGAGATGAGAAGATGAGAAGGATTTGTTAATATCGAAGAAGATGGAAAGGGATTACATCACAATTTAAAAAATTTATTCTATATAATGGTATTAAATTTTAGTAGTGAAATGAAAAAAAAAATATGTCAAATTTTTAAAGATATTTTTTTGGTCATTTTATATTTTACATATAATTTATCAGCTATTTTTTTATATCAAACATGACTTTATTCAAATATAGTATATCAGCTAACAATTAATTTATCAATTAATTTATAAACATAACTTCAAGAATTTTGTTTGATATAACAAATAGTACTGATTGATAAAATTTACCATTTTCAATGAAAATTACACTATTTCGATATCAAAAATTTGTTGTAGGTATATGAATTAAGGATTGGTATTTATTAAGAAATATAACTTTTATATTGTTTAATTTTTTGCCATTATACGTCTTATTAATTGATTTTTTGTTTTGTTTGACAAATTTTTATTTACTGTTATTAGATGTTTACTAACCCTTGATTATTTTTATTAAATAAATTACCAAATCAAATATGCATTTTGTTTGAGGCATGCAATTGCTTATTTTTGACCCAAATCGAACGGTCAGTTACCTAATCAAGGGTTAGTTAAATATCTATTAACAGTAAATGGTAATTTTTAACAATCAATACTATTTGTTATATCAAACAAAATTCTGAAAGTTATGTTTATAAATTAATTGATAAATTAGTTGTTAGCTGATAAATTAGTAATTACCTCATGAATGAATCATGTTTGATAAAAAAAAAATAACTGATAAACTATATGCAAAATATAAAATGACCAAAAAAAATATCTTTAAAAATTAGTCGGTTAAAACATTTCATAATATAATTAAAACATTTCATATAATAATTAAAACAAATATCTAATAATATAAACAAAATAGTAAAAAAAATAAGTGATATAATATGTTAATTAAATTAATTATTACATATATTATAAAATTTAAACTTGTTACAACAAAATTTATTACATTAATTTATGAATGATTAATAATAATTCTAAATAATTAATATTAATGTATATATATAATTCAAATAAAATTAATACTTCTACATATTTACAAAATAGTAAATTACATGATTGGTTCCTGTGGTTTATATGAGAGGTGAACCTTGATTTAATAGATTACATTTTTGATCGATCTAGATTTAATAGAAAACATTTGACAAATCTGTTTAATGGTGTTAGTGCTAAGGGACCAAAGGAGTGAGAAAGTGTAAACCACAGGAACCAAATTCATAATTATTTCAAAATAGGGATGTACAGTGTTATTAAGTGTAAACCACAGGGACCAATCATGTAATTTACTCTAAAATTTATTAATTTACCATAAAAATACAAACAAAAAAATGCATGTAATTTGTAAATAAAAGTATCATTGATAGTTTATATAATCAAAAAAATAAAATAAAAACATTCTTACAATCATATGTTTATGTAATCCATTGAAAAACAATTTTTGACAAATATAAAAAAGAACATATGTGAATTATACATATTAGCAAAAAATAAAAATAAAGGTAATTTACAAACTTATTATTTGTTGAACATATTACAATATAAGATGATGAAATTGATGTTATACCAAGAGTGGTATGTAAGTGTGTGTTTTTTTTTTCCTACTATTTTTCCTTTTTCCTATTTGGTTCTACAAGATCGATTCGGTAAATTTTTAAGCCGCTTCAGAAGTAATCGCCTTCTCGGGAGAAGTAGAATCGGTGAGCTCACGACCACTTGTTTCAAATGGGAAAAGCATTACACATACACCTGAAGCAAAAATAACAAACTCGAATAGAAGGATGGCGGCGGTTTGATGACATCCATGAATCAAACCAACCGCCACCAGTGGACATACCATTCCGCCAATTCGGCCCACCGAGCTGCCTATGCCAACACCGGTTGTTCTCACTGATGTTGGGTATATCTACATTAACAGATCAAGAAAACGTAAAAAAAAACGTTCCACTTCAATACTTTGTTAATAACCAAACCAAAAAGCGCAATCTCATTAGAGCTGGTGGGGTTTATTTAGGGGTGAGCATAACCGGGTACCCGATCAAATTTCATGGAACCGGAACCTACGCTTCCTGGAATACCTGAATCGGAACCGCTAACATTGGTTCTTTATATTTTGGAACCGGAACCGCTGAGAACCGGTTCCGGTAATGGATATGCGGTTTCAAAAAAAAAATTACCTTGCATATAATAAAAATGTAATTTTTAAAGTATATTATATTTTTTTGAAGTATATAATATTTATATACGGCAATTGGAATAAACAAATAAACTCACACACCCTCCTCACCTATGGTGAGGTTTGAACCCCCGACCTCCTAGAAGATAAGGGGCTCACATACCGCTAGGCCAAAGGCCCTTTGGTTTTAAGTATATTATAAACTACAAAGTACGAGGTTAAAGTAATAAATAGGTCGAAACTAATCGGATAAAAACTAAAAACAAATTATTATATAAGTTAATTAACAAATATATAAAGTAATTTTATAAGTATAATTTTTATAAAAGGTAATATAATTTTATTAATAAATATACAAAACAATTTTTATTTAAAAAATTGTGGGTACCTGTCGGTTCCGGTTATGGGTACCCGGTCCGGAACTTGTACAGTTCCAAAAAAATGAGAACCGAAACTGAAACCACTCTAATCGGTTCCATATTTTATGAACCGGAACCTAGGGATGAGCATATGGAACGAAATCCCGAAACCGAACCGGTACCGGTGCCGAATATCATTACCGGTTCGGTATTCGGTACCAAGATTTTCCATATTCGGGATTCGGTACTTTCGGTACCGGTACCGGTACTAGTCCCGGTAAATCCCGAACCGAACCGGGGAATTTAAAAGTCATTTTTTTATTTGAATTGGTAATAAACTCTTTCCTTTATTTATAGAAAATCCTCCTAAATATATTACAATTTTCGGTTCTTGTATTTTCCCCTCAAATACCGATTTTTTCTTGCAATTCTTCATATTTCGGTTATTGCAATTCTCCAAAATCGGTTCTGTAATTTATCCAAAACCCGGTTCTTGCACAATCGGCTCCTCCAATCCGGTTTCCGCTCAAGTGATTTTAGTTTTTGTTATTGTGTTTAATGGTCGACAGTGAAAAACGGTTGTCGTCCCAAAAAATGGTACCAAACGGTTCTAGTCCCGAAAATCCCGGTACCGGTCTCTTATCGGTTCGGTATTCGGTATTGATTTTTTCCACTCTCGGTTTCGGTACCGGTCCGGTACCGAGCTCATCCCTACCGGAACCCGAACCAATCAAATCGGTTCCGGTTTCAGAACCGGCAGTTCCCGAGCAGTTTCGGTTCCAAAGGCGGGTACCTAGCAGGTAACGGTTCCAAAAAAAATGAGAACCGGAACCACTTCTCATCGGTTCTGTATTTTAGGAACCGGAACCGGAACCAATCACATCGGGTGAAACCGGCAGTTCCGGAGCGGTTTCAATGCTCACCCCTAGGTGGGATATATATAGACCCTAACCTCTACTTCAAGAAGTAGAACGGTTTTTTCGGATCACTACTTGTAGTACAATATATATGGATTTAAAGTTAAAGGACTTGCCTCTGGAGCATATATGTAAACGACCGTAAATGTTGTAGTGATGCATATTCGAGCCATAAATAGAAGACCAGTTGTAACAGCCTGAGGTTGAGGGAATACCAATGGTAGCAAGAAAAGGCAACAAAGGAAGAACATTGTCGACATCGACCCCTTACGACCAAGCTTATCGATAGTAAAAGCCGATATAAGAAGTCCCGGGAACTCTTGAACCAAATCAAAGGTAAATGCACTCAGCCATCTTCCACAGATGAATATAGAAACATATTAAACATGTGAAAACATTCCCATGAATCAAACATGGTATATAAAACACAAATAAACCAAAATAACCACGGATTATCTTATCCCTCCCGAATTTGGGGGCAAGAAAGGCATATATGACAAAATTTTAGAAAACTAGTTATATATATATATAGAGGAAAGTTCAAATGCGAACTCAAATTTGGTTGTGAACGTGAGGACAAATGAGAGTGCGACACATGTCATGTTCAGACTAAATAATGAAGAAAAATATTCAGTCTGAATGTAGTATTATTCAGACTAAATAACACTACATCGAGTCTGAATGTAGTATTATCCAGTCTGAATAATACTACATTCAGTTTGAATATTTTCCTTCATTCTTGGGTCTGAACATGACACGTGTCGCGCTCTCATTTGTCCTCACGTTCACAAACCAAATTTGAATTTTCATTTGAACCCGCCCCTATAAGCAAGTTGTTAATTGTTATGGTACATAAACATACCTGCGAAACTGGTAATGAAAACGTCTTTATAGCTAACCTCCTCGGAATGTGTAGCTTGAGATCCGGTTTTTACACAAGTGTTATTCCCATTATGCAACTCAGTAGTAAGGAGAACTAAGCCATAATACGAAAAAGCGTTCCCAAAGAAAACGACCCATAAAAGTAGCGTTGGCTTAATTAGTTCGGGTGAAAAGAGCAAACCCATTGTTGAAACGCTTCTTTTACTATGATCGATGATTTCAGGTTTTTCATCGTCAAATTTAGTCTCGGAAAGTAAGTGTGCACCTTCTGGTTCAGTGGGTTTGCCTTGTAACTCAATCTCGTTATCGGAAACGAGAATGCCAGAAGGAAGTGGCTGCCCGTTAGTTTTAGCAACTTTCTCGAGGATTCTAAGTGCTTCGATTGTTCTCCCTTTTAAGCATAAATATCGTGGAGATTCAGGGACAAATTTGTAGAACACAAGGAGTAGTGATGAAGGAAGAGATGAAAATGCAAGTAACCATCTCCATCCCAAAGTTGGCATAACAAACTATAAAAGAATAAAAACACATAGGAGTGAGTAATTTTATGTGATTCCTAATTACTAATGGTTCTAGCTTCTCCAAAAAGGTCCAAGAAACGTTCTATCAGACACAACGAAAGAACACTAATATACGTGTGTGTGTGTGTCTATATATATATATAGCCATAGGTTCAAAATATTTGAGAAGTAAATAAGTCATCCTAGCCATTCATACGGTCAAGATAGGATTTGACTGGTCAATAATTGTGGCTTTGGTCAAAAATTATGGCTACGGGAAAAATAGAGGGGTAGTTTTGTAACCTTTTACAAATAGACGGCAAACGGGTTCATATATGAACCTATGTGATTCACATATTAACATATTGTTCGTATGTGAACTTGTGTAATTAATATATGAACTATCTTAACTGATATATGAACTAATTAACTGATTCGTATATGAACCCATGTGATTCACATACAAACTATGGGTTCTTATATGAACCCGTTTGACACATATTTGTAAAAGTTACGTAACTACCCTTCTATCTTTCGCATACCCATGCGAGAAATTATCCAGTGCTTCACGGTCAAAGCTGCAAATGTTGACCAGATGAAGGTCTAGGATCACTTCTTTACTTCTCATTTGAACCTTTTCCCTATATATATATATATATATATGTTGTATACGTACTTAAACTACAAAGGAATAAAATACAGAGGAGTTAGTTATTTTGACAGGACTAATAGTTCAAACTTCTCCAAACAGGTCCAAGAAACCTTCTATCACAAACAGCAAAAGGACACCAACATATGTCTATATATGTACATGTACACAAATACATATATTATATACACATATATGCATGTGTTTGTGCATATATATATATGTGTGTGTGTGTGTGTGTGTGTGTGCATGCCCGTACATTGTTTCAATAGGCTTTATTATCAACTTCAACCAAGGTTTTCAGTTAAATGGGCATGCTAGAAACAACAACTACGAAACTTCAATATGCATCAGATTCATGTTAAAGCTAGACATAATGTATTAAATTTTGGCTAGAAAAACAATTAACCTGCATATATCTAAAACAGTTAATATAGAAATTAGAAAAATGATATAGTGGAAGCATACCCATGCAACAGAAGCCTCAAAAATGGTGCCAACAGTCCAAAAGGCTGAAAACACGACCATCCAGGTGCCTCTGCTTGGAGCAGGAATAAACTCTAAAAACCAAGAAGAGAGAACAGGGCCACCTCCCAAACCAACACCAACAAGACAGCGAAGAATAATCAGAGAAGTGTAATTAGGAGCTAAAGCACTAAGAAAACCCGCTATAGAAGTAATCATTGCAGTGATTAGAAATCCGTTCCTGCAATATAAAGAAAACAATGAAATCAAAACTATAAGGTACGCGTCTGAACCATCAATGGTAGGTTAAGAGGAAAACGCTAAAAAAAGATAAAACTGAAGAACACCCTGGGAGCCCTCCATCCGGATAGTATGCACAAATGCATACAATCGACTGAAGTCGTTTTTTTCTATGCACCAGTGCATGTATATATGCATTAGTGCATATGCGCAAATGCATGTTACAAATTACCAGTATGCATTTGTGAATTCCATCCAGATGGAGGACTCTCAGGGTGTTCTTCAGGTTTATCTTTCTTTGGCGTTTCCCCCTGTACCATCAATGGTAGGTTCAGGGGAAAACGCGAAAAAAAAAATGAAGAACACCCTAGAAGCCTCCATCCGGACGGTATGCACAAATGCATACAAGCGATTGAAGCTGTTTTTTTCGAAGAACACCCTGGAAGCCTCCATCTGGACGGTATGCACAAATGCATACAAGCGATTGAAGCTGTTTTATTCTATGCATATATATGCATTAGTGCATATGCGCAAATGCATGTTACAAATTACCGGTATGCATTTGTGCATACCGTGCAGATGGAGGGCTCCCAGGGTGTTCTTCAGTTTTCTCTTTTTTTGGCATTTCCCCCTGAGGTGATGAAATACATATAATCTTTGTTGAAGAAATATTGATGGTTATCTGAAACACTATAATGACACAATGGGAAGGAACTATACCTCCTTCCATATTTATCTGAAACAACACCCCATGAATACGCGCCAACCAACATGCCAGCAAATACCACACTAGTTATCATACTCTCTTCACGAGAGGAAAGATTCCATGCGGATTGAAGTGCGGGTCCTACAAAAGAAAGAAGCATCATCTCCATGGCTTCTGAAATCCAACCCATTCCAGCATACATAAGCACGAGAATTTGGAATTTTCCAAAGCCAACAGCTGCAAGTGCATCATCTACAGTGTAGGTTTGGGTCTCATTCTCATCTTCCATCTAACAAACCATTATAACATACAATTAAATTCCGTAAGTCAGCCACGTATTTAAGAGATACAATTTGCAGAGAAGAAAAATATCATGATAGAATTTAGATCAAATAAATCCATCCCTTTATGATGTAACAAATGTATGTAGATGTACAAAAATACATATATCAAAAATGACTATTGCACACTTATTTTCATAATTGGAGTATAAGCTTCCCAAATGCATATATATATATATATATAAACCATAATCAAGAAAGCACATTTCCGAATCCAAAACTAACAGACAAGTATCCTCCGCCATCAGGTATGTCTGCTACATGATTGTACATCCCAAAGACTTTTCTTTTCACCTTTTAGTAATCGGTAAAAGAAGTATATCGGAAAAAAAATAAGAATATCAAATTGCTTGTTTTATGGTTCTACAGCCAAGAAATAGAAGACATGCCATAAATATGACAATTTGTGTATATCAAGCATATTAGGCCAATATTTTTCCATGCCCATAAGTTCAAATATATAGTTGGTTTGTTTCTTGCTTGTGTTCTCTTGAAACTTGATAAGGTTGTGGTCAACTAACAGTATTTTTCTAGTTTACTAACCTATTTGTTTACCTCTGGACAGTTCCATTAAGAAGCAACCTCTGAATCGCTAAGAGGTGAATCATGTTTGGCAAAAAATAAGTCTGCCTCTTAATGGTTCCAAAACCCACAAAATCATTTTGTATCATGGACCTCCCTTAACCATTAAGAGCCCTAATACATCCTAAACAATTATATTTCATTTTGCACTATATCAAAAGAGTCTCTTAATCATTCTGACCACTTACTCATTCTGCACTAAACCATTCAGAAATTGCCAAACAGCCCATTAAGACACATTTTACACATAAAAAGGCTTGAACCATTTCCCTTGGTCTCATATAAGAAGTCCCTCCAATTATGTAGTATTTTTTAACTACTAATTGTAAATAGGAATGGAGATGGATATGATGCATTAAATTACCATTTTTGTATTTGTAGTCCTTTTTGGAATTAGACTGGAAGGGGAACTGACATTCTTTGTCATAGTGGAAACTGGAAGTACTTTTTATCCAAAGACGTGAGGGAAACTTGGTGAGCCCTGGCCTTATTAGGCGCATCCCAGAATCAGGATGGAGAATCACAAGACTTCACTGCATGCTTGAAATATCGAGATGTTGCAGCATTCTAGTTGACCCATTTGAACTAGGCAATGCAAAATTCAACATTTTAGCATCTAACTTGCAAGATGATAAAATGCAATAAAAGTGAAAAAAAAATAAGTGAAAAAAACAAGAGTAAGAGAGAATAAAAAAAGGAAAAACGAAGAGTGGCGGAAGAAACAAAAACTTGGTACTTTTATGCTATTATCTTAAGTATATATCCCTCGGGTCAGGTTCAGGGGAAAACGCCAAAAAAAGAGAAAACTGAAGAACACCCTTGGAGCTCTCCATCTGGACGGTATGCACAAATGCATATTGGTAACGTGTAACATGCATTTGTGCAAATGCACTAATGCATATATATGCACTAATCAATACATATATGCAGTGCATATATATGCAGTGCATATATATGCACTAATGCATGTATATATGCACTAATGCATGTATATATGCACTAATGCATGTATATATGCACTGGTGCCTAGAAAAAAACAGCTTCAATCGCTTGTATGCATTTGTGCATACCGTCTGGAAGGAGAGCTCCCAAGGTGTTCTTCAGTTTTCTCTTTTTTTAGCATTTTCCCCAGAACTTCCCTCTATATCCCTATATATCCTCCTGCTACCATATTAGAATAAACATTCTTATTTATCGCCCAATCTTCTACCGTCACAGCTTTTTTACGGTTTTACCTTTTATCCTCTCTTTTCATGCTTTTTGTAGGGTTTGTTATGCCACTTAAAATCTTCCACTGTCTCGAGCCCTTTACAATCTTATCACAATCTTCTAAACCTTCAAAATTTCCTTTCAAGATTTACTTTCTCTCGTTAAAAAAATTCAAACTAAATTTCGCAAGCCAGCAGTATTCATGGAAACAACCTCTCTACCCTTAGGGCTAGCGGTTAGGTTTGCGAACATTCTACCCTCCCCGGATCCTTATTCTAGGTGGCATACATTGGGTTCATTGGGTTCATTGGGTTTAGTCTAGCTTCATATTGAGCAATGCAAGTTACAAATATAGCATTGAGCTCAGATATATATAGGCTTTGTTGTCAAAAGGAGTAATATAAACCTAAATAGATGCAAGTAAGGATTCCATATAGGAACCAATCGCTCCATTGTCAAACTCTCAACCTCATCATTCTCGTCGTATTTAAAACCTAATTTGCTAAGGTTCATACAAATTACAAATACATCTACAACATTACGGTTGGTGGCAAAACCTTAAACAAATCATGTCGAAATGCAGCGTGCATAATAATTAAGAACTTTTTATTTCTAGGATTCTTCTCGTCTCATGGGAACTACAACATTTTCTCTTAGCAGCCAACAGCGATGATAACAACATTCCAATGCCAAGAGCCAGAAGTTTTTCAATTCATACCATTACTTATTCATATCATTACAATGATAGAAGATTTGTCATTTAAGCATACATTCATAAAATAATGATAATAACCATAGGATTGGAGTATCAATTTCCAAATAAGACCAAACCCACACCTAAAAACACCAAAAATCCCCAATTTATTATGCCATTTAGTCGAAGATCATACTCTAATCAGGAAAAATCCATCAACAAAACAGCATACATACAGATTTAAGTAAAATCATGAAAATTTAATAGCTTGCAAACAATGATCCAAACAAATGGGGGGAAATAAAACCCCTAAATCAAAAAATAGGTTAATCGTCGCAAGAATACCGAGGTAAATTGAATCAACAATGGTGTATACTAATGTTAATCAAATAGATATAGATATATATATATATATATATATGAACCGAAAACAAAGATAAAAAGATGAATGTTTTGCATAAAAATCGAACCTTAAGAGCAGAAAAATAGCGGATGAAATCAACGAAGGAGCAGGAGAAAATGTAGATAGATCGAATTTTGAATGTCTATTGACTTTTACAAGTCTCCATGCGTTTGTCAAAAGAGGAGACCAGAGAAACCAACTTTTATTTATGTTTTGTTTTTTTTTTGTTTTCCTTTTCCATTGCTGGAATGGATGGCAAATATAGACCTTGTGGTTTGTTCATTTTTGCAATTTAAACCCCTATAATTACGCGATTACGATTTGATTTTATTGATTTAGGTCGTAAAATATCGGCAAATCGATAAATTCGTATAGCAAGTGTACGAAGAAAAATCGTCAAATGAATAATATTGATCAAACTTTTCATGTATTCCGCAAAAATATACCAAATGCCCTTAAATCAAACTGACCTGCATGTATATCAACCTTTTATGTTAAATTACTATCGATTTAATTGGCACTGACTTATTTGATATTGTCGTAACAAGTATGTAAACATGGTTGGTAAACGGTACTAAAAATCGAAAACCACATTACTGATGTACCGTACCGATTTAAATATATTTTTTATTTTTTTTATTAGTTATTATTTAGTAATTAATATTTAATCAACTATAGCAACCCTAGTTTTCAGCTTTTCTAATTCTAATTTGACTAAAATTTTCAATTGCTTGTAACATATGTACCATTTACCAAATGCTTTATCTGGTAAACTTTTATTGACAAGAGTTACCACTTTTACATACCTTATCGGATAATATTTTTTGACACCAAAATGAATCGTTTGTAAACGTCTTTTACCCGACAAGCGTTAATCGTGTCAGATTATCGGTCACTATTATGCCTCTTACCTGATAAAATTTACGGTCTTTGGTACATGGGCGCAGAGCCACCCTTGGCCTAGGGTAAGCCCATGACCACTCTTAACTTTGGAAAAAAATAATATATAATCCAGCTCTATGCCTCATCAGTTATCACACACACCTTAACACCCAATATTCCATTAACAGATCTCAAATTTTGTTAACTTTATTAAATATTTTATAAATACTATTTTAGGAATTTTTATGAAATTCTTTATGCATGTATATTAAATTAAATATTTGGGATCGCTTTATTAATAGAAATTTGTATTTTGTTTTAAAATACTTTATTATATGCGTTGGGTAGAAAAAGGAAATGCTCATTTATTATTTTCTTGAAAAATGATTCGATAGGAGCTTATGGGTCTTTACTCTTTAATGCAGAAGACCGTCTGCGACAACAAGACCATGTTCCCTGCCTAATCTGAAAGACTAGCTCAGGTCAGAACTCATAGCTCAAACTCAAAAGGAACATAACCTCCGAAACGATAAACAGAATAAACCCATATCGAGGTCCTAATTGACTTTTCATTTCCTGTTCGGTCTTTCATTTCAATAAGTAGTCAGCTGCGGGCAAAAGGTACGCCCGTTAGAGTGAGTGCACTTGACTAATATAGAAAGTAACCGCCAATGAAAGAACTACTCTTCCAGGCCTCATGTTTTCACACTTTAGTTCTTATAAATCGATAAATACTTGCGGACTGAATTGTAGAAAATGGAAATTCATCGAGTTCATTGTTGAATTTTTCAGTGTACCGCTTTTAAAAGGTAGTTGTATGATTTTATTTTTGGATTGGTAAATTTTATCGAGATAATATTTATATATATTGTTTATGTATTTACATAATTATATTTAAGAGAGGACCATCCTAAACGAAAATCCTGCCTCTGCCCTGGTTTGGTATGCTCACTTGAAAAGGTAAGTGATACCCGATAAATATTTACCTAGTAAGCATCTGATAAACAGCTTCTTGGTGATGCTCACGCCCTCTCTTTTAGTGATCTACCTTATTATTGTCTATTTGTTTTTTGAGTTTGGAAGTCCTTTACATGTTTGAAACATTATTTGATTTGTGAAACTCCCATCAAACATTGTTTGAAAAATTGTATTAGGTTTTGAAGTATTGAACATTATAACCCTGGACTTTGTTTGGGCATTGATTTGTATTTTTATGTATTTAGATTTACAGGTTTTGCAATGTTGGTACAAAATCAATACGAACATATATCAATTGAAAAAACTTGATACCAGTTAAGTTGGTATCAGGTAAAGTTCGTTGGTCCACAGTATAGATTCTTCATACCAATTATAAATTGGTATAGCACAGGAGAGAGAAAAAAAACTTGGTATTATATCATGTTTACCGATAGTCCTAAAGAGGTAAATTGTGTGTTTCTAGGACAAGTGGGTGGTTCCTAGACATATAATTGCTTAAAATAAGAACCACACAAAATTAAAATATATGATTTGCGGTGGCGGATCCATAATTTTTGCCTAGTAGGGTCCCAATTGAGGTAGACTAAAGGTGCGTAAAGTCATCCGACGTGTTTTTACCCTAATTACACTATTTCAAGGGATTTTTAAAGTTTTTTGGCTGATTTTAAGAGATTTTCTTAGTTGTTTTTGTCGATTTCGAGAGATTTTTTTTAGTGTTTTTGTAGATTTCGAATGACTTTTTCCGTTTTTTGATTGTTTCAAGAGATGTTTTTTAGTGTTTTTGACAATTGCCGACAAGATGAGACTCCTTAAAAAAGTTTACCGGAGAAGTAGAGTAAATTTTGTATTTTTGATTTTTTATGTAATTTTTTTTCCGACCTCTTGACTGGGGTCCTTTCCCCCAACCTTCAATACACTACATCCGCCCCCTGATGGTTCGGTTCAACCAAAACATCCCGTCTCTAACTACAAACCATCAATCGAACAAAATTAGTGAGAGAAATTTGAAGTGTTGGGTTGAACCTTGCTATGCAAATCCATGAAGGATCGTTCGTGTAACAACCACATCATATAATTTATTTTCATGATATGTCTCTCAAGTTATGTACCATACCAGGGGCGGATCTAGCTTGATAGAGGTGGGGAAAGGGCCCCACTCAAATATAATTTTTTTTAAAATTTTGTAGGTAAAATATTGTTTATTTTACTCTTATGTGTTTAGTTTTCCCTAGTTATTTTTCACGGTTCCTCCGGTGGCCTAGTCCGTTTTAACGAAGCCCTCCACTCACTTGTTTGACAGTCGTTTATCGACGTGTATTGTTAAGTTAGTTCTTGCAACCATTCTACATTAATGATGACGTTGGTTGATGATTTTGTTAAATATATTTCAACTTTTTTTATATATGTTCAGACCAATTCATCTAGAAGGAAATTATATAAATTAAATAGTATACCTTGCTATTTGGTTAACTGATATGGTAAAAAATAATCGGAATGGAAATTTACCTTATTTGGTTATCCGAACCGTTTAACCTGCAAACTAAATAAACAAAACCGTTTTGGTTTGGTTGAGTTATTTGGTTTCAAAAAAAATTATACCCTAAGGACCCCAGTCCCCTAAGTTTCTGGATCTGTCACTGATCATATCTTTTCTTTCTCCGGATGGTCTAAGGATACAAGAAATAGATCTTCGTACCTTCTCCCATAGGTTGTATTATAGAAGAGACCAAGGTTCTGAGTACATCACCAACTTTTCTAAGTGTCAACTCTTTCAAAGGCAGTGGCATATGTTTTTTTTATTAACCTAGATATCCAACCCGTTATGCGAGATGATGTTGTTGGTGTAGTCACAACTAGATCTTGTCTTGGAACAGAGGTGCCCCCAGATCTTCCTTACCTTCTTCATTCAATTGATCGTTGCTTCATTTTCTGCCTTCCTCTTCCTTTTGTCACTGATAGTAGTGATCATCATCTTAACTATGTTAGATCCAAGGTTCAAAAAGGCGTGAGGCGGGTGTGGCGGCGAGGTCAAACCTTAAGCCTTATGCGCCAAGGCGAGGACGCGGCATTTTTCAAGGCGTGACATAAGGCGACAAATTTGTATGTCATATATACAATATTATATATAAAGATATATGTTTTCTGTATATTATCTAATCAGATAATGATATTAAAAAATGTACATTCATATTAGAAGAAAAAAACCATATAGATTATTACTATAAAAATAGTTTTTTGATTAATTAAAATAAAACTTAGAAAGGTAATTCTACAACTTCACTTTAATCGTGAGTCCATAACGTTTATAAATTCGTGAAATTGTGATTGATGTGATTAGATAAATCTATAAAAGTGTAAAACTTAAAGTTAAAGATGTAAAAATACAAACTATAAAATAAATATTTTTCTTGAAAAAAATCATGCCGTACAAAAAAATGCGTGCCATGGCGCCTCAAGACGCCATAGATTGAGCCACACCTTATAGAAACGTTATGGGCTGTTTCGTAATGAGGGAGACGTGTCTTACGTCATATCACGCCATGGCGCGTCTTTTTGAACACTTGTTAGATTTGAACTGAGACTTTCCATCAGCTAAGCATCTAATGGCATCATCCAGATCATTGATGCTTAGATAGGAAAGTTCACTATGCCTCATCACTTAAGGCTTCCCAGTATTTCGCACGTGGGTTATTTCAATCTAAGTGTCGAATTCGAATCTACTACCTCCCATAGCCTTCAGTCTTACCTTTCTGGATCTTATTACTCTTAGAATGTTCAAAAGATTCAACAAGTGAAAGGGTTGTTATTTTCTTTCTTGAACTCCTCCAACATCCTCTATTTAACATCCTCTATTGGTCTTCTAAAAGCTTTTTCCTCATATCTTCATCATCAACTACTTTGTTATTAGAGTTATCCTTGGAGGCTAGCATATGATTTTTGATGAACTTCCCCAAGGTTAAGGTTGCAGTTGATGCTATATGCACTTCAAGGACATGTTAAGTAGGTGAGACCGCATGTTATACTGGACATCGCTAGAAATTAGAATAAGGACCGTCAATTGTTGTTGGATCTGTTGAAGGGGTTGAGTACAATGTCCATTTTTTCATGCATGGAATTGATGGTATTGGATGTGTCATTCAGCTAAGAGCATTGAAACGCATCTCTCGGTTGTTCCCTTAAAGCATGTTTGATATATAGACATGATTAGGGGGGAGGTAACTTATTATATCAATAAGAAATTGATATAATAAAATTTTAATACTAATTAATTCATGGGTTGATTTTATTTCTATTTAAATGGATTTTGGGCCCACTAAGTTAATACTAATAATTTATGTGCGAAACTTCTAAATGGCTACACCTACACAGACATTGGTACTTACAAATGACTATACCTACACCTTATTGTACTTGATGATTTTATGTTGATGTTATGCAACGGATTTTCTTACTTAAAAGGAATTAGTGATCTTCTGTAAAAAAATGGTTGAGAAAGAAGGGATAAGGTATTTTCTCTTGTGTATTTGTTTATAAAACTAGTAATGGTTTTACCTGTTACGAATGCAACAGTTGAGAGAGCATTTCCAGCTATAAACATTGTGAAGAATATGTTGCGCAATAGAATGGTCAAACGATTGTTTGATTTTTTATATTGAAAAAGATGTTTTTGTTGAGGTGAATAATGAAGACATCATAGACAAGTTTCGTAAAATAAAAACTCGTCGACATCAGTGTTGAAATTGTATCGGTTGGTGTTTCAAGAACATATAATCATTATATTTGCTTGCTATTTTCAAAAAATTAATATTTACTTTCTTTAATTTATTTTATTTATAATGGTTACTCCTCCTAGACCAAAATCCTAGCTCTACCAATGGAACAAGATAGAACACAAGATGACAGAACATTCGTTCAACATACGATAAGATAGAATTGAACATGACTGAACATATAAAATTAATGTAATTTATTAAATTATAATAAAATAAATATTTTATATACAAAATATATCATTAACAAATATTTATCAAAATAATTAAAATGACACCAAAAATTAAAAGGTTTATATAGTTTTCAATTTTTATTTTATATCTTCTCTATATTTTTATTTATGAATATTTAATAAAAGGGAGTGCTAATGGCACACTTAATATATAGGGGTGGACACGGAATATAATGCATTTTATAGGTATGTGCACGAAATTTAATGTATTTATGTGAGGATGACAT
The DNA here is from genome assembly GCA_036898165.1 of Silybum marianum. NCBI lineage: Eukaryota > Viridiplantae > Streptophyta > Magnoliopsida > Asterales > Asteraceae > Silybum > Silybum marianum. The sequence goes on from CM072538.1 coordinate 20,628,333, forward strand.
TCACCCTTAAGGATGTCATTAGCCTCCCTTTAATAAATTATATAAAATTAATTAAAATATAAAACCTATATAAAACTACACCTCAATTAAAAACCTTAAACAAAACAAAAAAAAGAATATATTCCTAAAAGTAACCTACTTCTTTTCCCTCCTCTTCTCTGTTTTCAAGAATATATATATATATATATAAACATAATTTCCTTTTTTTATAACACAGATAAGAAACTTTGTTTTCTTCTTGACAGAGTTCGTTGGTGTCGACTTCCATGGAAACCCACAAGAAGGAAGATGATGATGAAGTGGTTAACTTCGGTAGATCACTCATAGTACCAAGTGTTCAAGAACTTGCAAAGCAACCACTCACTAAGATCCCACTTCGATATGTGCACCAATATCATCACGAATCCCCCTCTCTCTCTGATGATACGACGTCGTTGACTCCATCTGTACCGGTCATTGATCTTCATAGTTTACTTCAAACCGCTTCTGAATCTTCAGCGTATTCCTCTGAACTCAATAAGCTTCATACAGCTTCTAAACAATGGGGTTTCTTCCAGGTCTGTCTCTCTCTCTCTCAGATCTGTCATTCTTATAAATTAGAAACTGTATTTGTAATTTGATTGCAATTAATCCTTGATAAAATGATTAAAATCCAACACAATGAGATAATATGGTAAATAGACCAAATTTAGTGATTTCTAGTTGTTATTTTGTAATGAATCGTGATCTGATCTTGGCTAGTTATAACTTGTAGAATTAAGGTCTATTTGATTGGAGGTATTAATCATGAAATTAATGGGAATGATAATAAAAAAAACTGTTTGGTTGTATATAATATAACGGACTCATTCCCCATAAGCCGAAATTTTCATTCATGATTAAACTGTTCATTCTCATTTTCATTCCCTGTCATTTTCATTCCCATTCCCCTTTTCATTCCCTTCGGGAACCTTAATGTTCGTTTTCACAATAGTTATAGACCATTGGAGTTTTGTAATTTGTGGCATTGATCATTACACTCACTTATTCAAACTGATTATTCAATCAGATTTTTAATGTCATTTCTGTTGAGGTTTATTCTTTACAGCAAATCAATCCGTCGTTTTTGTTCATTTTCTCTTTAGAAACAACTTAATCCATACAGAGCTTAATGAAAAAACAACCAAACAGCCCCTCTGATCCTAATAAGTAGTTATTTTGATGCAGCTTGTTCTGATTTGGTTTCCTCTATAATTATCACTTTTTTTGTAAAATCTAGGCTGAACTTGGATTTTCTTGTTCATACCTTGCTAGAAAAGGTAAAAATCAGTATATCGACACTGTCCGCATATATATTGACACTCATTTGTGCTAGAAACTATAAAGCCATGAGAATTAATCAAGGAATTTACAAATGTGAATGAAACAACATGGTTAGACACATGGAAAGTATATATATATATATATATATATGTATATATATAGAAGGAGGTTCAAACGAAAACGCTAAATATTTAAGAAAACAAGAAAACCTATTTTCATGTACAAAATCACATATGATTTTGTACTAACATGAAAAAATGGACACGGACGACTTTTGTCGCGAGTTAAGTCGCGGCTAATCATATACGATTTTATATGTGAATCATATATCATTTTGTACATGAAAAAAGTTTTCTTGTTTTCTTAAATAGGTAGCGTTTTCGTTTGAACCTGCCCTATATATATATATATATATATAGGGAGGTTTGGGGAAAAACCTCAAAAATAAAGAACACCTTGGAGCCCTCTATCTGGACGGTATGCATTTGTGTGTAGATGGTATGCACAATTGCAAACAAGCGTTTTTTTCTATGCACGAGTGCATGTTAATGCACAAGTGCATATGCACGAATGCATGCTACAAATTTACAAATTACCGGTATGCGTTTGTGCATAACGTCCAGATGGAGGGCTTCCAGGGTGTTCTTCAGTTTTCTTTTTTTTTGAGTTTTCCCCTGGACCTGGACCTGGACCTGGACCTGGACCTGGACCTGGACCTGGACCTGGACCTGGATATATATATATATATATATATAGAGAGAGAGAGAGAGAGAGAGAGAGGTGTTCAAACGAGAATGTTAACTTTTTACAAGAATACAAAAAAGGTCGTTCATGTACAAAATCATACATGATCCGGGCGACTTATCCCATGCGACTTAAGTCGCCCCAAAAGTAGCCCGCTCCGGTTAGTGCAAAATTACATATGATTTTGTACATGAAAAAAGTTTCTCGTATTCTCGTAAGTAGTTAGCGTTCTCGTATGAACCTGCCCCCATATATATATGTATATATATATATATGTTTGGCAACATCATCTGATTTTTCTATCCATTTCAAGTCCATGAAGAGATGTACCCTAATATATTTATGTATATTTAGTGTATAAAAGAAATACCATACATCTATACCCAATATTATCTTGATTTTGTTATTATGTCCCTTGTTCTTTTTAGTGTTTACAAGAGACATATTTAGTTCATATGGTTGATAAAAACAGGTCATAAACCATGGAATAAGTGAGTCCTTATTGAAGGATTTTAAGAGTGAAGTCTTGAACTTCTTCAACCTTCCAATGGAGGAGAAACAAAAGCTTTGGCAAGAAGTAGACAACCATGAAGGTTTTGGTCAACTGTTTGTTGTATCAGAGGAACAAAAGCTCGATTGGTCCGACATGTTTTACATAACTACCCTTCCACATAATCTCCGAAAATCCCAACTATATCAAAAGTTACCTTTCATCCTCAGGTTCTCTTTTTCACCTCCAAATCAAAGTTTTCGCTTTAAAAGTTGCCATCGTGTGTTATCTTTATTAATTATAGTCGTTTTAATGCATTTTTGGAAAAAAAAATTGAAGGGAGAAGTTGGAAGCTTACTCTAAGGAAATGAAGAAGCTAGCAATGGCCATTTTGGGTGAAATGGCTAAGGCTCTCGAGATGGATGGAGATGAAATAAGAGAGTTGTTTCACGATGGCGTGCAATCAATAAGAATGAATTATTATCCCCCATGTCCCGAGCCCGAATTGGCTTTGGGATTCTCCCCACATTCTGATGCCGATGCTTTAACGATCCTCTATCAACTAAACCAAACCGAGGGACTACGAATTCGAAAAGATGGAAAATGGGTAGCTATTAAACCTCTACCAAATGCTTTAGTAGTCAACATTGGAGACATAATGGAGGTAATAATAGAATTTTTTAGCTTCCAATCATTGACCGTTTCAGTAAACCAAACCAAATCAAATCGGATCTTGGTACCTGCCTTTGAGACCGGAACCGCCCTGGAATTGCCGGTTAAACCAGAACCGATGTGATTGGTTCCGGTTCCGGTTTCTAAAATACGGAATCGATCAGGACCGGTTCTGGTTTCGGTTCTCATTGTTTTGGAACCATTACCCCGCTAAGACCGGTCTCGATCCCGCTCGATACCCAGAACCGGAACTAACGAGTACCCACTAGTTTTAAATAAAAATTAAAACCACAAGGCTTGTGGGGGATGAGGCTAGATAACCCATCTACGTTCGAATCCAGGCGCAAACAACTTGTGGCCACTGGGGATTTATCTCAGAGCTGCAGAGCTGCATGCTTTAGCATTCTTAAAATTGTCTCTAGGCAAATGCCTAGGATACCCTTTAAAAAAAATTATTTTACATATTTATTAATTTTAAGTTAGAGTTATACGAGTTATGTTGTTTATAACATACTTAAGATTATATTTTTATCGGATTATTTGTCATCATTTGTTTGTATTTATTACTTTAAGCTAGTACTTTGTAGTTTATAATAGACTTAAAATTACATTTTTATCGTGTGCAAGCGGTTCTGATTCCGGTTCCATGAAATTTTGGCCGGGTACCCGGTTATGCTCACCCCAGTAAATCCCACCTTAGAGCAGTGTTGATGGTTTGAGTATTCTCATTTTTTTGTGTGTTTTGCAGATTGTAAGTAATGGTGTGTATAAGAGCATTGAGCATCAAGCAACGGTGAACTTCAATAATGAGAGGTTTTCGGTGGCAACGTTCTACAGCTCCAATATGGGTACGCAATTAGGCCCTGCACGAAGCCTTGTTGCAAAACATAAAGTAGCAAACTTCCGGCGAGTCCCTCTTGAGGAATACTTTAAGGGATTTTTTGCTCAGAAGCTCAATGGGAAGTCATACTTGGATTTTATGAAACTGTAAGAAAACTTTACATAGTTATGTATACGGCCCGTTTGATTTGCTAGATTTGGTGGGATTTGGAATTGGATTCCATTCCAATTGAAATCCCACAAACATTATTTAGAAATCCCAAAGGGGTTGTAGGCATTTCATTTCATGGGATTTCATAAGATTTGTTTGTAACAATATTTTAAAATGTATTAAAAACACTTGTTTTGTAATAATCAATTAATAAAAAGGTAATTTATTTATTTTTATATTTAATTATTATTTGTTTTTATAAATTATTTATAAAGAATGAGATTTAAAACCACAAGGGTTGTCACGTAGTGGTTGAGGCCCTGTTGCGTAGGGTTCGAATCCAGGCGTACACAACAATTGTGGTCATTGAGTTTATCAGAGGCAAATGTCTTGCGGTCATAATTTGCCAGGATTAGTCCAAGCATAGCCTGGGACACCCTTCCAAAAAAAGAACGAGATTCAATTACATTCCAAATTAATCCTACAAACCAAGCACACCAAAGATTCCAAATCCTTTCACAAAATTTAAATATCTCAAAAACATTTCGTCAAACCAAACGAACCCTAATAGCATTCATAGAAATATAAGTTGACCGAGTTTTACATATGTAGTTTAGATACAAGTTTTTTTGAAGAGCAGCCAAAGATGCATAAACTCCACCACTTATGTTCATAAGCTCATCATGCCTTCCTTTCTCAGCAATCACACCATTCTTTACAACTGCAATTATATCAGCACTATAAATCCCATGTAATAGAAGTAAGGTTTGAGGCTAAGATGTATGCAGACCTTAGAGAATCAACAGTGGGTTTTTTGGCCTAGCGGTATGTGAGCCTTTGACCTTCTAAGAGGTTACACTACTAGAAAATTGAGTATTTTCAACGGAAAGATGTCGTTGAAAATTTTCTACGAATTTTAGAGGGATTATTGACAGAAAATAAATTTTCTACGAATTTCCGTTGAAAATCTCTCACAAACATGCATTTACAACCAAAAAAAATTTGACGAGACATTTTGTTGAAATTTTTTTGGTTGAAAATGCATGTTGTGAGAAATTTTCAACGAAAATTCGTAGAAAATTTATTATTTTCTGTCAATAATCCCTTAAAAATTCGTAGAAAATTTTCAACGAAATTTAACTGTTGAAAATACTTAATAAGATCCACTGCTTTTTTCCACTTTTTTTCCCGTCCAATTACGCCCCTTATATTTTTTCAATTAATTTCTCAACATATTCTTTTATTATGTCATGTTACATTATCATTTAGCTTTATCAGCTAGTTTTACCTTGGTTATGAGCTAACAACTCAATTATCAGCCTTCTCAGCTAGTTTTACCTTGGTTATGAGCTAACAACTCAATTATCGGCATTCTCAGCTAGTTTGCCAAACATAACCTAAGAGGCCGTTTTCCATAACGCTTACCGAGTAATTGCTTACCCGAAAAGAGTCACCACTCTCACCAACATTACCAGTTCGTTATCAAAATGGCGTCGTATACTACAATTTTACCCGGTAAATGCTTACCTATAAGAGTTATTATCCTCTCGGTTACTGGGTAAGACTCTTGTTCCTTGCCTCTCTCCGGTTAAGATTTTCGGTCCTTGCCATGTTAATCAAGTAAGGTAAGTGACCCGATAAACGTTTGGTAAATGACCCTAAGTCTTTCTTTGTGAAAAGAAAATGAGGCCAAGTTCTTTGATATGCTATAGACCAAACAACAAATGGGATACCTTTCCAGATGGTATCATCAAACACAAATCTCTGAAAACTTGAGTATCTGGCCTTGTTGGATACTTGAAACTCACATGTAGAATCTCAACATCACCCTTTACCTCAGTCAATGTTGTGCCACTTTCGATGCTCGAATCAATCTCAGGCTCACTATCGAGAATCTCAAAAATGGAGACAATCGATTCCCGAGCTTTGTTCACCAGAAAGCAATGTAGCTGATTGAGATAACCCCGACGATAGTGTTGACAAACAAAAGAACACTTGCATTTGTTTTTTGTCTATATTATAATTGCAGAAATCTGTTCCAAAATAAGTGTTCACATTTCTATTTTTGTTTGTCTCAAAATAACTGTCCACTTTCAAAAGTAACATCGTTACTTTTCAATCCTACCCTTAATTATGAGACGAAGAAATTTAGTCCTCCGTCTATTATTAAGAGTAAAATTGTTATTTAATTAATTAAAAAGTATGTGCCTTTTCCATTATGGACATTTATTTTGGTACGGAAGAAGTAACACTGTTTTTTTTTATGGAAACCAGACAATACTATAAAAAGAAGAAGAAAAAGAAGTAACACTGTTGCTTTGAAATTTGAAATAGTTACCCTGAAAATTTCTTTAAAGGTTATTCTTCCATGTTGCTGAAGAATAGATCCAATGTAGAAAAATAAGGAAGTTGAGGAGTGGAGTACGAAAGCACTAAGCCCGAAACCCGCACCATTTACAATCCCGCTTTTAACCGCTTGTTTTATGGGTTTCTCACATTTCTTTTGGTACAAATTGATCACCTTCTCTTCAGCACCAAATGACGAGGTTCTGATGTTTTGTTAGGTCTGAAAATATTGTATCCAAGATGACAACTATTGAAGACATGAAGGGCAAAATATAAAAGTCATCAATTAGGAAAGTTTAATTATAGGAATAGATTTATTATAACAAAAGGAAATGATCTCAATGCAAATAAGGCAAGTGTATAATGCCTTAATGTTTACTTTCCTTATACCGTATTTCCTATAGATATAAATAGAGGGTTAGGGTACGCATTAGAAGTTAGATCATTCATTCATATCATTCTAGAGAGCTTAAGTGAGATAATCTTGTAATCGCGATATTACATCAAGTTAGATATATGACATATTGAAGTTATTCATCTTGTTCTTCATCTTGTTTATCTTTACTACACGGTCACCTGATCAAACTGGGATCCACATGTTTCCAACTGCATCGCTCGCAACTTGGCTCGCTGCTTCATACATTGCTTTGGCACCGGCACTAATGCTTTGGTAAAACTTTAGCTGAATGTATCCATTCATACTAAGTAAAGACAACAAAACTAGTATTATAAGTGCAAGTATCCAGTTAGCAGTGAAAGCTATCACGAGGACGACTGCAATCATGGCTAAGTTTTGTACGACTAGTGCTAAAGCATCGCCAACAATATTCCTCATCGTTGATGCATCCGTTGCTAGCCTTGCACCAACTGCACCGCTGTTTATATATACATGGGAAATTTCTAAAATGTCAAAAGATATACAAGAGGAACCTAAAAAATGGAAAAGGGTAAATGTCACCCTCTAGAGTGCGTCCACTGTACTGGTTCCACAGTCATCAATAAATGGTGGTTCCCAAGTTTGAATCCGGGACTTTCTTTATGGATGCCCACCATCCTACCACTAAGGCAACATGAATGAGGTTATTTAGAAAAATAACTTTTTGACATATATTTTTAAATGCATGACCTTCTACTCTCTCCGTACCAAAATAAGTGTTTGTATTTTTATCTTAGTTAGTCACCATATAATTTGTTCACTTTTAATAGTAAGTGGTTACATTCCAATTCTACCCTTCATTATGAGATGGGAAAATTCATCACTCCCTTTTTTTATTAAAGGGTAAAAATGTTATTTAGTTAACTAAAAAGTATAATAATTACACATTTTTAAAACTATGTGTCATTTTCTTCGTAGACATTTATTTTGGGACGTAGGAAGTAACATATTTAAGAATGTCTGTACCTAACAAAAGAATGCCTAAAATATCCCCTTTCAGGTGACCTTTAAATGAGCATTTTTAATTAAATCCATGACCTACCGGCCTACTAAAAAAAAAATTGCTTCACACTCACGAGAAAGTCATGGATTTAAAGTTATATACTTAAAGTATCCCCCTTCGTAAGTCCTAGCATAAGAATGTCTTTAAAATTTGTCGGAAGGTCATGCAACTAATTTTTTTTGTCCGAAGGTTATTTTCCTGAATAACCCACACGTGGGGATAACCTAAACAATCTAGCTATACGATAACATATATATATCCTGTGTACGTATCTTGAATGTTCGGGTTTGTCAAACCAACTCATTTCCTGGTGCACAATCTTTCGGAAAGTCAATGAGCGGATTGTTTGAATCAGTTTACCTCTCGCAACTCCAAAAAAATAGTTCTGCAACGGCACAAATAACAAGGAACAAAAGCCCAGACCAACGAACATCAGTGCCCAAAAATGCGATTCTTTACGAAGCTTGTTTGGAGGCTCGTAGAACATTTTTATGGCGGATGACATTATTAAGCCATGGATAGGGTAAGTGACACCACGAGCAACTGAAGCAACAGATCCAAGGAACAAAACAAGCAGCTCGGGCTTATTTAGATAAGCTATCCGTTTTATAGGAATGTTTTTTAACCTCTCGGGTCCAATTGGCTCTTGTTTATTTTCGCTTATAATTTCTGTTTCTTGTGTATTCATGGAAAATATTATATCTCCGAAAAATCTATGATTTTCAGCTGGGGAGGTTTTAACTGATGAACTTTGTTGGATATCTGCTAGTTCTACTTCTACGTCAACGTGTTCTTCTGGTTGGTGAATTTTGCGGGATTGCATTTGAACAAGCTGAGCATAAGCTCCATCGAGAACTTTTATCAACTCTTCATGATTACCTAATTAGACATCAGATTATCTTTAACAACCGAGGTACTTGTTTTAATTTGTGCGCAATTGCTAACTCGAACATACAATAATAACTACAACAAAACGGGTCTTCTAGGACGTGCATGCATGACTTCACAATAAAGTACTTAACAATAAGTTTTGTAGGATCAAAACCAGTGTTCTATCTAAACGCGTTATAATAAATTGTTAGGACAAAGTTAGGCAACCTAACAAGTTCTATCTTACAAATAGTGAATCGTCGTATTAACAGGGACGGAGGGAGCAGGGGGACAGGAGGGTGTCCAGCCCCCTCCAACTCCTCTAACACCAATGACCCAATTTAATATATCTATAGTAGAAAATGTAACTCTCCAAGACTTACATGTGGTAGCAACTAGTTTTTTAATCCTTTTTTATAGTTACTTTATATATATATAGTTTTATTTAGTAAGTTGTTTTTTTTTTTTAAAACTTTTATATATTTTTTAATATTTACTGTTTATATTAAAATGTTGGTTGTTTATATCAATTTTCTAGAATATAAAGTCATGTATTGATTTATAAATAAATATATTTATATTGAAGTCATGTTATAAAGGTCAGCTTAAATTACAAGACTATATATATATATATATAGAGAGAGAGAGAGGAGGTAAAAAGAGAAGTTTATGTTACAATTGAAAAAAATGGGGAAAATATATCTATTTAAAGATGTATATATGAACAAACGTAAAAGATTATTTTTATGAATTCATAGAGACGTTTTCAAATGGTTTTCTTTAAACTTTCTCATCTTACGTTTTCACCATATTTAACATTCTTATTTAAAGATCCATTAATATTTATTTATTAATGAAAATATCGTTCACTTGATTATAGCTCCACTTACACCATAATATAAAATATTTACATATCTTCCAACAATTCACAAAAAAGTTACGAATATTCATGACTCTGTTAATTTTTTATCTACAAACGTTCACCTGATGTTTTACTAGTTCACTTGTCGTAATCGCAACTCAAAAATCCATACCAAAGTCTCACGGGATTTAAGACAATCAACATTAATTGTAAATTCTCACATTACCATCTTGTTTGAATACCTCCAATCGACAATATAAATTTATTTGATTTGACGTCTTATTTCCCCCCTAATTTAAAATTCTAGCTCCGCTCCTGCGTATTAACATATTTATACTTTTGAAAATGTCCTATAAAAAGGTTACCAGTGATTTACATTTTGGTTTCCTATTAGGTTGTCCAATTTTGTTGATAGAAAACTTGCTAGGTTGAATAATGGGTTGTTTCGCAGTTGCAAAGGGTGCGTTTAGTTGTGGAAAAATTTCAGGTTTTCTAGGAAAAGTTTCCAAAGAAAATGAAAATTTAGAAAACCCGTTTAGTTCATTCAGTTTTCAAAAAAATTCCAAGAAAACAAAAAAAATCATTTTTTAAAATCCTATGTAAATTAGAAAACTAGTTTTAATAGTTTTCCAAATTTTTGTTTTCTAAAAGCTTTTCTCCACACACACACACTTTCATACACACACACGCACCCACTTCACACACACACACACACACACACTTTCATACACACACACTTTCACACACACACACACACACTTCGTACACACACTTACACTTTCACACTTTCACACACACAAACTCTTTCTGATTTGAAACAAAATGGAAAATGGAAAACGAAAAGTGATAGAAAATGCACAACCAAATGCGTTTTCTAATTTTATTTAAAATGGAAAATGAAAACTCCACCATTTCAACCAAATAAGTTTTCTAAAATTTTCATAGAAAACTGAGAATGAAAACTCAACTCCATTTTCTGAAAACGTTTTTTACGAAAATGAAAACAGTTTTCCGCAACTAAACGCACCCTAAATGTTTTGATGCAAAATAATTAGGAAGCTCTTATGATATAGTGCAAAAAGAAATATAATTGTCTAGTAATTATTCAGGATGAAATTAGGGCGATAATGGTCAAGGGAGGCCCAAGATACAAAATCACTAAGAGGGTTTTAGAACCATTAAGAGCCGGACTTTTTTTTTTGCCAAACATGATTCACCTCTTAGCGATTCAGAGGTTGCCTCTTAATGGAACTATTAAGAGGTAAACAAACAGCTAAACCCTGCCAAAGGACCTTTGGCCTAGCGGTATCGTAGCCCTTACCCTCCCAGGAGGTCAGAGATTCAAACCTCCCCAAAGATGAGGAGGGTGTGTGAATTTATTTGTTGCATTTACCGTATATAAATACTATATACTTCAAAATAAAAAACAACTAAACCCTGACAACTTATTACAACGCCTATTGGGATACAATTCTTGATCATATAAACTTAAAGTCCCAATAAGTACTATATGAAGATGTCGAAGGACAGTTGAGCGTCCTAAAAGACCAATTTTGTTGTAGTGAACCACACTCAAAATACATAAGAAAGGATCAGTAGGTTACCTTTTTCCAGAAGCTTTCCGGCATGAACTACAGCTATAAGCTCAGCATTTCGGATGGTAGACAAACGATGTGCAATGACGACAGTCGTTCGAGAGGCCATGACTGTATCAAGAGCATTTTGTACTAAACGCTCGGATTCAGCATCCAATGCACTTGTTGCTTCATCTAAAAGAAGGATTCTTGGGTTTTTTAGAATAGCTCTTGCTATTGCTATTCTCTGCTTTTGCCCACCAGATAGCCGAGTCCCATGCTCACCCACCATTGTATCAAGCCTCTAGAATAACACAATTGATTTGATCAAGTTAATAATGTAGTTTGTAAAAAGGGCAAAATACATAAATGTTTGATTTAGTGCAACGAAGATTGTTTTTTTTTTTCTGAATTGATGTAACAAAGTTTAAAAAATACATATTTTGTGCCCATTTAAATCGTAACTTTGGTGATCTTGTAACACTTTATGACATGAATACCCATTTACAAAAAGGGTATGAAATCTTTAAGAATTTACTTACTCGAGGTAGCTTGTTGATGAAGCCAGAAGCATTGGCTAGCTCGATAGCTGCTTCAATCTCGTCATCGGTAGCATTTTCATTTCCATACATTATGTTTTCTCTTATGGTAGTTGTAAACAACACTGGTTCTTGACTAACTAATCCCATTTTTGATCTAATCCATTTTAGTTGCAAATTCTTCAAGTTAACACCATCTATAAGCACTTCTCCAGTTTCGGGATCATAGAATCGTTCCAACAAACTTATGACGGTTGACTTCCCGTTTCTGCTTTGACCTACTAAGGCTGCAGTCATACCACTCGGAATGTGTAGAGAAAAACCTGATAAAATCTGGACATGGGGGCGTGCAGGGTACCTAAAGTAGACGTCTTTGAGCTTTTATATCTCGATTTCATTTTCATCGTATACATAAATTTTCGGTTTACGGTTGATAGTCTCAAACATAGTGTAAGCTGCAGCTCTCCCGCCTCTATATATAAAGAGAGAGATTCGTTATTATAGCAACTCATTACATTTCTACGACCTTTACAACTGTGTGTATATATATATATATAGGGTTAGGTTCAAATGTGAACTCATTTTTGGTTGTGAACGTGAGGACGAATCTCAGCCACAAATCTTCGGTTATGGTGGACGCGATCATGGAGGATTGACGCGATTCATGGGAGGGTGGAGATTATTAAAGGAGGGGAACCAGGTCAAAGCCGCCTTTATTGACCGGATAAGTGGCTGAGATTCGTCCTCACGTTCACAACCAAAAATGAGTTCACATTTGAACTTTCCTCTATATATATATATATAGGGGTGGTCCGTTGCAAAGTATTCAATATTTGCAAACTTGCAAACTCACCATTTCCAATAGAAATAAGCCATGTGGATAATATTGTTTTAATATTTTATTAATTTTATTAATAGTTTATTAATTTATTGAAGGTATCATCGTCATTTTATAATTTAACCAATTTTAATTAATATTTATTAATTTCCTGCCATGAACACACTTTCCGACGATTTCGTCTTCTCTGCCAGCCATCATCTGCTGTCGTTCATAGACAATGGAAACCTGGTTCCTCATCGTTGTATCCCTCTGCATCGCGGCCCTTATTATATCCATACTCTTTCACCGGAGCTCCGGGAAGAGGCTGCCACCAGGGCCGTCGTTACTTTCCTCCTACCTCCTTCTGTTAACAAATTCACACTTAAATTTCAAACACATCCTTAGAAATCTCAAGTTAAAATATGGACCGCTCTTCAGTCTTTCATTTGGTTCCCGTCCTTCCATCTTCGTCTCCGATCATTCTCTTGCCCACCAAATCCTCATCCAGAAAGGCGCCATCTTCTCCGACCGCCATAAGACTTTCCCACAACGTAACATCTCCACCGCTTCCTACGGCCCTACTTGGAGGCTCCTCCGCCGGAATCTTGCATCGGAGATTCTTCACCCATCTCGAGTCAAATCATATGTTATATTTATATGAGATTTACTTAATCATATAATAACAAGAATGAAGGTATAGGAACATAAACACATAATCAGAAATCGATTTAACATAATACCGTAAAGAGTTTAATAGATCTAACCTGAATCACTTGAGTTATACAGAACGAAGTTCATTGAAGCGGAAGCGGTTATCGTTGCGTGTAGATCGAAGTGTTCTACAGCTCTATACGGTTTGCTTCAGAATGGGGCTGAACTGAATGCATATATCGTGTAGGCTATAGGGACTTGATCTCCTTTATATATATAGGCCATGGAAAGCTAGAGACTCATCCCATAAGGAGTCCTAGTTTATCTATAGAATTGATATTAAATAATAGGAGAAAATATGCACTTACCTTAATGTTAATCAGGTAATTAACTTAATGATTATCCTACTCATATTAGGAGATATATATCCAAATATGTAACCGGATTATAACTGATATAGAGTTCTCTTGATAAGTATAATAATTTAAATCAATTGTCCTTTAATAATTAATACAGATAATGTTAAAGTCCAATTTATTTCCAACATTCTCCCACTGGACTTAACATAATCTGTAAAGACAAGAGAACCATAAACATAATACTTATCAAATGAATGGCGCGCTGAGAAATTCTAACAGTTGTGAATTCATTCAAACTTGGTCAGAATAGACACCATATGTAGGACTCAGAATCTATACCAGTTTGACAAACTAGTTTGATTAAGAACCACTAACACATAATATCATATTCCACATAAGTTCATAAGTGCCTGTATTTGAGCATTTATGCAAATAATTATATCTACCTAAATTAGCATAAAAGTATAGATCATAGTCCATCGAATGTTTTAGAAAAGTTTCTAAAACGTACAAGCAAAAGTTCTTAACACTAGTGAACCGAATTTTGCTCATGTAGTCCGCAATTCTTGCTTAAGTGCGGTGATTCACTTGTTTGATATAGATAATGACATAAACTTTATTTTTATTTTTGTAAAACAAATAACATAACTTATATACTTGAATTCCTCATTTTATCAAAATGTGCCAAAAGAAAATTACAACGAACAATGGAAAATTACAAAATAACTGGCTAGACTAATCTCGACTCCCACAAACCTCAACTCCCACTAATCTCAAGTATCGAGTTCAAGTAAGATTCTCATATCCCTAACATGTTTTCTGAAACTTACTACTGAAAAGGCTTTAGTGAATGGATCAACAAGTTGAGATTTGTTACCAATATATTCAACAATAACATTTTTTCCTCTTAACCCTTTGTCTCACTCACACTGAAATATTTAAGACCATTGTACTTTGAATTGTTTGATCTTTTACTATATCCATTGAAAAATACTGCAACTTCATTATCACAAAACATCTCTAGAGGACTTCAAACTGTAGAGCTTAAGACATTCTTTTCAATCAAGAAGTTCTTGATCCAAATGCCCTCACAAACCCCTTCATGAATGACTATAAATTAATCTCCCATAGTGAAGTTGCAATTAGGGATTTTTTTTATAGCCCCTTGAGTGAGCATAAAAATATAGCCATAAGTAGATTTATTTGAGTTTGGATATTTACATGCAAAATCTAAATATGTGTAGCATGTAAGCTTTAGTTCTTTGCAAGTGACGAAGTACTTTCTTACCTGTAGTGATCTTTAGTTTGGGTTTTGTTGAAAACTGGACAAAATTCCTATAACATATGTCAAGTCAGGTCAGATACATAATTGTGGGTACATTAGACTTCCTATTAATTGTATCTAAAACTTGTAATCCATTTCACAGGCTAAATCCTTCCCCCCATTTTTAGAAATTTTGGACAGTTTATTATCTTTTTGACATAGACTAGTCTTGTTTAACAAATGGATAGAATCTGACCTTAGATTTTGGCTTATAGGTTCTTCAACTAGAATAAAAAAAAACTAGATTTGACAATATTTTGTATTAACAAATGCTTTTAGTTTGTCATTAGAAATGTGGTCTAACCTTCAATGCTAAAGATTTACAAAAAAAAATCTATAAAAATGGTGCTTTTTGTGTCTGCTATAGTGTTTATTTTCAATAATAAAAGATCTCTTGATTAACAAGAGAACAATTTAATTGCAAATACTAATGAACAAAATTCCATAACCAAGATAATCAAAACCCTGAAATATTTTAATTCCAACAAAATCAATGACTAGGTTGCAACCATTTTTAACTAGAAGCGCTGCAAAAATTAATTTTTCTTAACTGAGGAAATAAAATAAACATTTTCCAAACAAATAGGTTTCCCGACCCTAAATCTAGTTCCAGTGTTCCTATAGCCTTAACTGCAATTTTAAGTGCATTTCCTACACAAAATTGTTCAGACTTATGAGGTTTTCTCTCTTTTGTTATACCCTGCAAGGAAGTGGTAATGTGAATTGGTGATCTTGAATCAATCCAATAATTAAGTGGAGAAATGTTAATTAACTTCTAAAGAAAATAGTTAATTTGAGAAAACATTGCCCTTCTTAATCATCCAGGCTATGAAGCCATTCCACTCCTTTTTCATGTGTCAAATTTCTTGCAAAAGTAACACTTATACTTAAGGTTTCGGAGCCTTTATTTTCTATAGTTTTTCTCTTAGCCTTGAAGTTGGTAGTCTTGTGTGGCTTGTACTTGTTTTCTTTCTTTTCTTTAGGTTTCTCTAACAGGTACATCACAAGTGTGTCTTTCTTAATTCTCTCTCGTTCCTCACAACACATATAAATGAGTTTGTTTAAATCCCATTTTTTATCTTGAGCATTATACATGCTCGTTAAGTTGTTGTAGGCTGTATGTAGAGATTGTAGTCCCACATGAACTACATGTTCATCTGTAACCCTTATATCCAAGTCTTTAAGCTTCTGGTTAATCTTAATTATAGACAATAAATGATCTCTCACATTTCCCTCACCAAAAAAAAAACTTTAGTTCTTTAAACATCTTAGAGAGTCTAACACAATCGACCATATTGCTGATCTCCTTAAAATTTTCTGTAATATATTTCAAATAATCGACTACATCTTTAGGATCTTCTATGGATCCTCATGGAAAATCTTATCATACTCTTAGTCATCCTATATGTTAAGTGCCATTTAGCATGGGAATTAATGTCAACTTTAGTGTTATTTTTAGTTAAGTCTGTTAGTTTTTCAACTATCAAGCAATAAGGTAAAATTTCTCTTTATGTTCTCCATTGCTTATAATTGGAACTAATCAAGATCAAGATCAAGTTAAAATTGACAAAGCCCAAAAACAAGACAATAAAAGGAATATTAACTTGACAAAGCCCAAAAACAAGACGATAAAAGGAATACATATAAGTTTTCATTTGTAATTTATCATTATCTTAACCCCACAACTGAATACAAATATCAAGTAATACTTATGGTAGTATAAAACTCAATATTTAAAATTCTATATCATCACACTACATACTACACATATCAGTTATCTAATGAAAACAATCAAATCTATGGATAAGAAGAGTTTCAAAGTATCAAGATAGACATGTGTGTTTATATGTGATGCTGTTCTTAAACCAAAATTACTCAGACTGCCTCTTCTATGGAAGAATATAATTCAAGTAAATGTGATTTGAGATACACAAGTTATGACTGATTAGTATGTATAATTTTCTCTAAAAAGATCAATTGCTATGGCAACATGATCTTGTGGTTTAGAAAATTTTCAGTCAAGATTATGTAGTTTGTGAATTGATGAAGATAAACAATCCAATTTTCATATAGGTTGGGAGATATTAGGATTGTTTAAAAATTCACAAAAATTTGTTTATCAATTAGGTGTCAATAGTCATTCAATAGTTGATATATGATTTTACAAACATATCTGTAGATATATTGAATAATCCATAAACCCATGTACGATATATTGATAACCATATTGTTTTAAGCTTTAATTTAATGCTTTAGATTTGATCAATATTGTTCTTAAAAACATACTTTAGTTAATAATTGGACAACACCAAAATTTAGAATAAGGTAGAACTTTAAAACTTATAGAAATTTTCATATTTTGATTAAGCTATTGATCAAATCACTTAAATTAAGGTATATGAACCCTAATTTTGAGATGTAAATCCCAAGATCTTTTATATAATAAATCTTATTCGAATATTACTTTAAACTTCTTTAGGCTGTTTTTATGAAAAGAAAGAAAAATGTAAAATTTTCAATTTCACAATCTTAAAATTAACTTTAAGTAAACAAATAACTTAAAATTAATTAACCCAAAATTAAGCTTAATTGGCTCTAAAGTTGTCCAAATTAAATTATTGACCCAAAATTGAATTAAATTAATAACAAATAGAAATAATATATTATATAATGCTTCAAACATATCTCTAAATAACTTATGCTCAACAAATGCACCTGAAATAGCTTAACAAGACCAAATACTATAAAAGTCACACTAGACGAATGCATTATAATATGAATTGAATAATAATATCAACATATTTGATCCAGTTAAATTAAAAGTTAAATATATTAATTAAATTAATTGATCAATTAAATCATTTTTCTATAAATATATGACTACAAATATGTAATGGATCTTGAACCAAATAAATTAATATTTGATCTAAATATGGTCATCACTCCAAAATTTAAATTAGATTATTGATTCAAATTTGAATACAATTAATCAATCATAAATAATTAATTTAGAAAAATACATGAACATAAGGACATGTAAATGGATGTAGTGTCCTTGCCTAATTCAAAGTTTATTTTCTTTTCCCCGTCAACACTTATAAATTTACTTAATTAATAAATTTAGAATGGATAAATATAAGATAAATACCATAAATTTGGCTTAATTAAAATTATTAAATTTATCATTATTGATAATGATCTCATTCCATATTTCCTATACTAAAAACTAAATTTTTATTTATCACATGAATTGACGAGGGTATAAAGCATAAATTAATTAATTAAACAAATAAATTATCTAAGCATATGTCATAGAATATATAATACAAAATAAATTCTTTAATTCACAAGGTTATCCAATAAAATACTTAAGATGGATAATATGTATACATGTACGCATATTCTATAAAATATAAATCTCCGTGATAGAGATATAACATAAACATTAATTGACTCAAACAAAACAATATGGCCAATTAAATCAATTAATTCCGCAAATGAAGAAAATCAATTACAATATCTTATATTAAATTAATTGATTCGTCAATCGTAACTTCAAAATAAACTCAAGATTGAATATAAATTAAATTAGACCAAAAATATATATAATCCATGTTTGTATATAATTGATTTAATTTTTAAATTAAATTTGACATGTCAAAAATATATAACATGCCTAAATTCAATTTAAAATGATAATTAAATCTCAGTTTTAAAATAATTTAATTGATACGTCTTTTATATTTATCGAATACATACTTTAAGATAACAATATGTACATATTCTATAAAATGATAAGCACTCATACAGAATCATAAGTAAAACAATTATAACATCAAACCACCCCAAAACTGAAAGTTAGCAGTTTCCAAAGACAAAAGGCCGAGTCTTATTACCCTTTTTTTCTTTTAAATTTAGAATCAAAATCAAGCTAGTAATGCTTAAATTTTCCAGCAAAAGTTAGAAAAGATACAACTTAATATGCACATAATCCTA
This sequence comes from Silybum marianum, assembly GCA_036898165.1. Lineage (NCBI taxonomy): Eukaryota > Viridiplantae > Streptophyta > Magnoliopsida > Asterales > Asteraceae > Silybum > Silybum marianum. The sequence continues at coordinate 20,647,312 of CM072538.1, forward strand.
TATATATGCGTTACATTTTCAATGAGTCAATTATTGCCACTTCCACAAGACCACAACACAATGTGGCACATCCAAATCATGAACAAATGTCAAAAAATATGTCACTTAACACATTGAAACCCAATCGCATGAAGGAAAAAGAAATATACGAATTTCTGCTATATTTAAAATTTAAGGTTTTTATTCTATTTTATTTTTAACACAATTTACTTTAGACCAAATTTAAAATAAAATAAAGAACTTCAAGATTCAAACCACAAACTTTTTTATAAAAAATCTAATAATCTAAAACGGTTTATGAACCTATGCTGATTTAGGCTCTGATACCATTTCTTATATTTATATGAGATTTACTTAATCATATAATAACAAGAATGAAGGTATAGGAACATAAACACATAATCAGAAATCGATTTAACATAATACCGTAAAGAGTTTAATAGATCTAACCTCAATCACTTGAGTTATACAGATCGAAGTTCATTGAAGCGGAAGCGGTTATCGTTGCGTGTAGATCGAAGTGTTCTACAGCTCTATACGGTTTGCTTCAGAATGGGGCTGAACTGAATGCATATATCGTGTAGGCTATAGGGACTTGATCTCCTTTATATATATAGGCCATGGAAAGCTAGAGACTCATCCCATAAGGAGTCCTAGTTTATCTATAGAATTGATATTAAATAATAGGAGAAGATATGCACTTACCTTAATGTTAATCAGGTAATTAACTTAATGATTATCTTACTTATATTAGGAGATATATATCCAAATATGTAACCGGATTATAACTGATATAGAGTTCTCTTGATAAATATAATATTGTCCTTTAATAATTAATACAGATAATGTTAAAGTCCAATTTATTTCCAACATGGGCGAGAAATCGGGTCCTTGGTATTCTTATTGATCACCTCCTCCAAGACCCGAAGGAAATCAAGGTGGTCAATCATTTCCAGTTCGCCATATTCACTCTTTCAGTCCTGATGTGTTTTGGAGACAAGCTTGACGAACGACAAATCAATGAAATCAATAGGATTCATCGTGATATGCTGTTGGTTGTTGGCTCCTTAATGCCGGTACAGACTCTACCTCCACCGCTCTACAATGGATCATGGCCAATCTCGTGAAGCATCCCCATATTCAGAGTAAGCTCTATGATGAAATCGTTACAGTCGTCGGACCACCACCACCACCAGCTGAATCGGCGGTCATAAACAAAGACGATCTACAAAAAATGGCGTACCTAAAAGCGGTGGTTTTGGAAGGACTCCGGAGACACCCACCGAGCCATTTTTTGCTATCTCATAGGGTTACAAAGGAGGTAGAGGTGGAAGGGCACATGATTCCGGAAGGTTCCGCCATTAATTTCTTTGTGGCTGATATGGGTTTGGATCCAAAGGTGTGGGATGATCCCATGGAGTTTAAACCAGAAAGATTCTTGAATGTTAAAGATGATACCATTTTTGATATAACGGGAAGTAAAGGGATAAAGATGATGCCATTTGGTGCTGGAAGAAGGATATGTCCTGCTTCTGATTTGGCTTTGTTTCATTTGGAATATTTTGTTGCTAATTTAATATGGTTTTTCCGGTGACTGTTGCCAATGGTTATGATGTTGATCTCTCCGAGAAGGTTGAGCTTGCGGTTGTTATGAAGAACCCTCTTAGAGCACAAATCTCTTCTACTGCCGAAAAGAAAACCACTTGAGAGTCGATAGTATATACATACCGAACATATTACATATATGATCCATCCTATATACCTTAAACGCTGAAATAAGAAAGAATTTGAAATTATTGTCAGAGGTACCGTGATTTCCTAAAAAAAATCTGAATGTAATGTTTATTGAACTTCTTGCTTATTGAAAAGTTTGTGTTCGGTTAATAATAAAAGTTAGTTTTTTCACTTTTCGAGATGTTATTTCAACAAGACATAGAGGTTCTTTTTCCATTTTGACCTTTTATGCATGGGTTTTTCATCCTAAAATAAAGAGTAAATTACACTTTTGATCCCTGTTGTTACCATTCATTATCAAGTGTAGTTCCTATATCAAACTAATTACAATTTAATTTGTTTATTGTGGTTTTCTTTCTGTTTCATTTTTGATTTGTTAAAAAGGTACGTTAACTTGAAATGTATTTTGGTCTTTTTAGTATTTCACATGAGCATCAATGGTGTAAGGGGTATCGTCGGAATTTGTGATGGAGAGGAGCGGTGATGTCGGGAACCGAGAAAGAGACGTCCATGACCTCAGTGACCAAAACCCAAAACTGTAATCAATGGATAGCAATCAACTGGACCAAAAATGTTATTTACTTCAAAATAAATGTCATCAATGTAAAAAGCACACGGTTTTAAAAATGTGTGTAATTATTACACTTTCTCATTAACGCGATACCAACTTTACTCTTTGATAATAGAGAGAAAATAATATTCTCAATGTCTTAATTAAGGATGGGCCTAGAAAATAGACGATATCTATAAAAAAATCGACACTAAATTAAAATAGAAATATAAAACGATATGGTTTATCAAACATATACAAAGTTTTATATTTTAATATATAACACGTGTCATGAGTCCTATACATAATCGTACTACGTATCTTTTTTATAATAATCTTGTTAAGGGTTATATAAAGTTTCTATATCTTAAAATAAAAATATAAAAATATAAAACATAATATAAAACGATATGATTTATCAAACATGTATAAATTCCTATATTTTAATAATAGATGTACCATTCTATTCCCTCTCAACAATCTAATTTAAAAAGTCGACAAATTTGAGTATTAAGGGGATAACAACAAGAAAACTGGGCATCACCAGACGGCTTTTACGACAGCCAAAACCGTCGGTAATTTCTGACGGCACACCGACGACTTACCGACGAAAAAAATAATTTTAATTTTCTTTTAAAATTTAGAAACAAGGTAAAAAATCCTTACCAATAGTATAAAGAACCGTCGGTAAATTGTCGGAAAAATCGTCGGTAAACCGTCGGTATCCATTTTTAATTTAATTTTTATTTATTTTCAAGAATCCTTCATAAACATTTTAAATACATCATAATTTGAATAATTTTTTAAAATAAAATAAAACACAATTTAATTACTGTATTACATAACTGAAATAAAGTTTTAATTACTGTATTACATAATTGGAATAATTGTTAAAAATAAATCAAAATGTAAAATAAAACAAAACCCCAATTTTTAACTTTTCAGATTCCCCCATCGTCCGACCCAGCCAAAACCCAAAACCCTACCATCCACATTTCCACGTTTCCCGTTAAGCTCTATAGACATTGATTTTGCTTTTGGTAAGCTCCGTAGACATCGATTTTGTAGGTTCGTTCTCCTTTTTCTCCCCTTTCTATTTATTTGGAGTTTTGGATTGAAGGATTGTTATTTCCGGTTCTTCAAATCGGGGAATTGTAGTTTCTTTGATTTGTTGTTTAGTCGAACTTGTTCGGTGTTATCTGAAACTGATTGTCAATATTAAGGAAATTTTGCATTTGAATCGGTGTTTTTTTAGAGAAGTCAACGGGAAGAGGCTAGGGTTCGAACTTCTTCAATATGTTTTGATGTGCTCGAAAATTATTCTATGTAATAAAGGTGTAATTCCGTCAAAACTCATAGTAAACTAACAATCATCTAAATTTTCCATTTATCTCTAATTCAATTGTACATACGATTAAGTTTTATTTTATGTGATAGATCTTACTTCATAATGTAATGAGAACACACCATAATGTATCAAACTATCAATTCAGAATCTGCTACACATGAAAATGATATGGACATGAAAGAGAGCATAAATGTATTCTAAGTTGATACTTGTTCCATGTGGTCCTCCTGTATGTGAATCATGAGAAAACTTTCCAAAAGAAGCCCATGTTAAGGTTTAAAGCATTGATTTTGTTGTGTGTTCTTTGTCTTCTAAATTTTAGTATGGATTCTATTGATCTGTATATGTATATATATATATATAGTATTACTTAATTAGATCAAGTACAACTAGATGTTTCAAGCTTAAATTTGCCTTTTGAGTTTGTTTGATTAGTGGCTTAATTAATTCTAATTAAATTTGCCTTTTGAGTTGTTTGTTTGAGTTTGTATGGATAAAACTATCTGTATGCAGAAAATATGCTTTAGTACTAAACTTGGGCAGAAAGTCATTCAATCCAATTCAAGCCAACCAATCCAATTAGAACGAAAAGACATAGGGTGTTGTAGTATAAAGACCGCCTTGTCCTTGCAGCAGTAAATAAGTTATCAAGGCATTAGTAGTTAACAGAATACACTACTAGAAACTTGAGTATTTTTAACGAAAAGTTTTAACGGAAAATGTTGTTGAAAATTTTCTACGAGTTTTAGAGGGATTATTGACAAAACATAAATTTTCTATAAATTTTCAACGAATTTTCGTTAAAAATCTCTCACAAAATGCATTTTCAACCAAAAACTTTTTGACGAGACATTCCGTTGAAATTTTTTTGGTTGAAAATGCATATATGTTTGTGAGAGATTTTCAACGGAAATTCGTTAGAAATTCGTAGAAAATTTATGTTCTGTCAATAATCCTCTAAAATTCGTAGAAAACTTTCAACGACATTTTCCGTTAAAAATTAATTTCCGATGAAAATACTCAATTTTCTAGTAGTGATATTCTATGTAACTTTTGTACACAAGGCTAAGGGGCTGTTTGTTGGTTCCCATTTAAGTCCTATATAGACAAAGTTGACTGTATGGATTAATATGTCTGTATTGATTGAGAGGGTTTTTGTTTGGGAGGGTTCTTTCATAGATGGAATGAGCAAGTTTTTTAACTGGAAGGGGTAAGTTTGGAAAATACTTGGCTTTCTGCATAAAGTTCTCTCAAAAAGCTTACTGAAGTCATTAAGCCACTAACAAACAGTGATATATAGCTGACCGAATAAGCTGTTAGCCCATTAAGCTCATTAAGCTACATAATCATCAAATACACAAGGATAAGGGGTTGTTTGTTGGTTCCCATTTAAGTTCTATATAGACAAAGCTGACTGTATGGAGTAATCTGTCTGGAGTAATCTGTCTGGAGTAATCAGTCTGTTATTCAATTTCATGTTATTAGTTGACTAAGCATGTTATTCATGGCACCAAGTGTGTGTTGTTGTTAAATGTGTGGTTGCTTTTAAAGTAAATTGGTTTTACTTGATATGTATATATATATATATATACAAAAATTGTTGATAAATTCCACAGAAAGTGGGATGGTGATGCAGGCCTCACAGCAACATGCCTTCCGTTTCAGTTGGAAGTTTCGACAAAAAATGTAATTAGTAAAAGTTAGGATACCCTTGTATGTCTATACTTTAAACTGCTATGTTTGTTAGTACATTTTTTTTCTCACCCTTCGTAGTCAAATAGTATCACTATCATGAAAAAAAACCTCCCAAACAAAAACCTTAGATGTATAGACAAACTAATTTACCTAGACAACTTTATGGAACACCAACTAAACAGCCCCCTCTCAATATACAGGACTTGATGAATACCAACTAAACAGTCCCTCTATATAATGGCAATTAAGATATGCACTAGAATTTTATGGCTTAATATTAGGAATCCTTGTTTTTGGAATAATTGTGTATAAATTAATGAAACCATGGCTTTCCTAAAATTCTTTGTTTATTTTTGGTCTTTTTGAAGCATGTCGAACCATCCGGATAGAGGATGGATGTATAAAATGAATGATAGTCCGGGTTATCTTAGTGAAGAATATTGCCACAACATGGGATGAAGATAGTGATGAACTATTTCGTACGGCATGGAGTAACACGTTGAAGGGGCGTTGGCGAGATATGATGCTTAGAGTCAAGGAAAAAGCCATCAAGAGGGCCCTTGATGCAGATGTAGAGTTTGATGGGTTCAATTTTAAGGATTTGATCCGATTTGGCCCGGATTGGATTCATATAGACTATTGGAGTGAAATGATCTTAAAGATATGTAATATTAATGAATTACATTATATTTACACTTTTCTATTATGTTTTTAATGATTTTTGTTTTATATAGAAATGGAATACAGGCGTTTGGAAAAAATCGTTAGTAGTCAACAAACGAAACTGAATGACCTTGCACGATGCAATGGTGTCAAAGCATATCGGGGGTTCCATTTCCAATTCAATACGAAGATGGCGTTTTGTAAGTACACACGTTTTTAATCATGTTTTAGAACTCTTTTTTTGTTTTACTATGGATAAAATTAATAAATGTACTTAATTTTATGGGTAAAATCGGAGGGTCGCGAACCGATGGCCATGGAGATGTTTGCGATGACCCATAAGACCAAAGGGTCGGGGCGGTTTGTTACCTCGAGGGCTGAAAAATTTGCGGTTAGTAATTACTCTCTCATTTCTTTTAACTATATACATTGAGAAAGTTTTTATTTGGGTTTTTTACTTGGCTTTCCGCCTAGAAGCGTACTGAATAAGCCACTTTTTATATCATTAAGCCACTACCAGCTGACCGAATAAGCTGTAAGCTGTTTGGTTGATCTTCTATTAAGTCCTGTATGCATAAAGCTAGCTGTCTTTGTGGATTAATCTGTCCGTATAAATTGAGAAAGTTTTTATTTAGGTTTTTTACTTGGCTTTCCCTCTAGAAGCTTACTACAGAAACCACTTTTTATTTCATCAAGTCACTACCAAACAGTCATGTATAATTGACCGAATAAGCTGTAAGGGGCTGTTTGATTGATCTTCCATTAAGTCCTGTATGAATAAAGTTGTCTTTGTGGATTAATCCGTCTGTGTAAATTGAGAAAGTTTTTATTTGGGTTTTTTACTTGGCTTTCCCCCTAGAAGCTTACTGAATAAGCCACTTTTTATATCATTAAGCCACTACCAGCTGACCGAATAAGCTGTAAGGGGCTGTTTGGTTGATCTTCCATTAAGTCCTGTATGAATAAAGCTGTCTTTGTGGATTAATCTGTCCGTATAAATTGAGAAAGTTTTTATTTGAGTTTTTTACTTGGCTTTCCCCCTAGAAGCTTACTAAAGAAACCACTTTTTATATCATTAAGCCACTACCAAACAGTCATGTATAGCTGACCGAATAAGCTGTAAGGGACTGTTTGGTTGATCTTCCATTAAGCCTTGTATGAATAAAGTTGTCTTTGTGGATTAATCTATCTGTATAAATTGAGATGGAACTTAACGAATATTATATTCTAATTCTCAAATTTATGCACTCAAATGGTGTTAAAGTTCTGCTACCGAATTTTTCTTTCTTGTTTATTGACTATTAAACATTCTAATCTATCGTAGGATGACTATGTCCATGAAACGATTGAGAAGTACGGACCCGACACTAGCATTCATCCACCTAGAGATATTGAAGTATGGGACCGTTGTGCGGGAGGAAGGAAAAGGGGTCAGATGTATGGCGTTGGTACGTGTTCGGATCCGAGCTACGTGGTAACCGGTTCGCGAAGCGGGTGGAATGAATCATTTGTCGGTTCCACTTCAAACGAGGTAAATTTTTTGTTTATTTTTATTTTCTTATTTAGTTTGAACATATATGTCAATACACTCATTATGTGTTACATAATATATATAGGTGCAACAATTAAAGGAGAAAATTAAGAAAATGGAAGAGGAGTGAGCAATTGAAAAATAGGAGAACGCCCGACGTGCTCAACATGAGAAGAAAAATCAAGATAGAATGAAGACAATTGAAGAGATGCTACGTCGGCAATTCCCACCGTCGACTTCCGATGGTTCCATTAGTTGATTACGGTAAGAGTTTGGTATAATATTAGATTTAAATGGACTTATATGGATATTTGTATGGATATATATACGGATTTGTTTTCCTTTATATGGATATTTGTATGTATATATATACGGATTTGTTGGAAAATCTATTGTTGAATTTTTGAATTTTGTATGCGCATATTATATATATATATATATATATTACAGGTTAAAATGCAAATATAGACAAACAGAGTTTTCTACTTTTTTTTAAATATAAATCCGAAAAAGCCTCGGAAAGCCGTCGGTAAATAAACCGTCGGTAAAATAAGCCGTCGAAAGCTGTCGGTAAGATAAACCGTCGGAAAGCTATCGGTAGGATAAACCGTCGGAAAGTTGTCGCTTATATAAACCGTCGGAAAGCTGTCGCTAAAAGCCGACGGAAAGCCGTCGCTACACATTACCTACCAAGGTTTTTGTTCCTGTCAGAAATCCGTCGGTAAAGGGCATTCCGACGGTTTTCCGACGGTTTTTGCCGTCGGTAATACCCTATTCATATATATATATATATATATATATATATATATTAAAGTAAAAACCATTAAGTATGACATGGCAGCCTTAGAAGGCTTGGAATCTATGTTTCCTTTTTCTCTAAGCGCTCCAAAAAAAACTTCATTACATTAAGGTTTAGATTAAAGAGAAAAGAAAAATAAATATGAAAATCGAAGAGATACAGTAGTTGAAAAGACCCACCATTATTTTTACTTAAATATGAACAATCATCCTAGAGATACCGATGTAGTGGAGCGACGGGTTTTATGTTTGGTAATTTCAGCGGTGACAAAAGAGAAGGAAGGAGTAAAAATCACCTGTCCCAAATTTACATGTCTCATTCTGTTCCACCAATGAAATTAAGATACATCAGATTTTCATCTATTTTAAATTAATTTAGTTTATGTTTATTTTCTCTCTCTGTTTACGTGTATTCATATGATTGGTAGACATAAATAGGACATGAAAGTTTTGGATAGGGGATTTTCATCCAAGAGAGCAGTGAGTCATAATCGTGAGTTTGAAAGGAAATTTTACTGTTTAGCCCCTATGCTTGCCCTTCCTTGTCCCACCCCACCCCTTATTGGTTTGTTAATGTTTTTGGAAATGATCGACTTAATCAATTTTTATATTTTATAGTGAAATTATTCCATCCTTATCTTTATGCTCATTAATCAATTGGTTTGTTAATGTTTATGGAAATGATTGACTTAAATCAACTTTTATATTTTATAGTGAAATTATTCCATCCTTATCTTTATGCTCATTGTTCCACACGAATGAAACATACATCATGTTAAATGAAACATATTTCATGTTTTCGTGTCGTCATGGTGCTAATGAAACATACCAATGAAACTGGTGCTAATGAAACATGGCTATATGTAATGAGAACCACATACTAGGGCTGTAAACGAACCGAATATTTAGCGAATCATTCGTGAATCATTTGACGTAAAGTTCATTTATATTCATTTATTTAATAAAGAAACGAATTATGAACACGTACATTTTCTTGTTCGTTTAGTTAAATAAACGAACATGAACAATTGTCTCGTTCGTTCATTTTGTTTGTTAATTTTCGTACATTTACGTTCTATTTATGTTCTTGTTTGTTTACATTTGTTTATATATATATATATATATATATATATATATAGGGGAGATTTCAAATACAAATCACGTTAATTCGTATAAACCGTAAAAACGGCGTGATTCATTGTTTAATTGAATAATTTTTTTTCATGAAAGTGTTTAATATGATGAAATTGTTTCATACAATTTTTTTCTTTATGAAATTATTTTGTTTCAACATGAAAATGAAATTATTTCATGAAATTCTCATTTTGATGAGACATGTTTCACATATTAATGATTAACCAACCTCCATGTATTCTTGATGAAATTTTTTCATATATTATTGACTAATGAACCCTCATAATTAAGAAAAAGTGAAACTTTTAAAAAAATATGATTGGTTGAATGCGGTTTGTACGAATTAACGTGGTTTGTAACAGAAATAAACCCTATATATATATATATATATAGAAAAAGGTTCACGCGAGGACGGTAACAATTTACGAGAATGCGAGAACAATTTTCAGCCAATCATTTTGTACATGAAAATTTTTATGTAAATTGTTACCGTTCTCGCATTCATGTACAAATCAGGACATGCCAATGGTGATGTTTTTAAAGTTTTTGCTTTAGGATGTCCCTGCATCCAAATTAATTAAATAAATATTTAATATAATACCCACGCTTTGTAATTATTATTTAAAAATTGTAAAAAGAAGCGAACACTAACCTTGAGAAACTCTTCCCATTCTTGATTGGATAAGTTGAACATGTTCATAGCGGGGTCATAAATATTCCCTGTTCTATTCCTTAAGTAAACTCATCCCGAGTACTTTCCTTTTAAGTAATCAAACTGATTTTTCAATTGTTTCTATGTGAGCTTTACCTTACACACTTCTTCAATTTTTGTTGCCAACTTTATCCAAGTATCTTTCCTAAGGCTACCCCCATTTCGTCCAACTTTATTTACCTCTTCTATACAAGTTTCTAGAAAGCATTTGATCATTTCAGTGGTCCACCTTATATGTTAGTTCTCGTCCAACACCATCATCACTAAGCACAAAAAAAATATCACATTCACATAACTTTCATAGTCTAATGGATATAAATACTCAAATGCAAATTTGATGGACAACAATTCATATGCAAGGGGCTATTTCTAATGGATATAAAATCACCTAAATCTCATGCTATAAATCTTCTACAAAATCAATGATTAAGAAGATAATTTTAATGACTTGAAGGTTATGCAATCACAAAATACAAATGTTAATAACAAGAGATGCAAAAACAAAGAAAAGGGAGAATGAGGAAAAACAAAGGGAGAAAAATGAAAAGCAAAAGCACAACTCCTTTTTAGGATGGTTTGATGCTTTAAAGTATTCCAGTAGGTGTTAACTTTTGAAAGTTATTTCACAAAATCTACAATATTTTTTTTTGCTCAACAAAAGTAATTTTCATATTAGCACTAAACTTGCAGGCCAAAGATAAGCACCTGCAGTCCAAAGAATACAACCAATGCAGCCTCTAACGAAACCACCAATCAGACCAAACATAGACACAAAACTAATTAAAAAAAGGGGATACTTCTCCAACACTAATTGGCCTTTTGCTTTATCACTATCACCATTTATTTTGCAATCCAGAACATAAAAGGGGTTGTTTGGATTTAAAAAAAAAGGGGCTGATTGAAGTTAAAAACAGCAACACAAAACCAAAACAGAATGGATGAATACCTTTTGGTTCATTAGCAACCTAATGTAATTTGAATGCACACATACTATACATAAATAATCCTCATGTAATTGAAAGTAATTGATACTAAGAGGAACATACATGTGATTTTTAAGTTATGCGAATATGTGATTTATATCCATCAGATTATGAAACAAATTTGATGAACATACTCAAATAATCCTCATGTATTTGAAATTAATTGGTACAAAGGAACATACATGTCCATCTATGGCTAAATAGTAATTAATAAAGTCTCATTAACTTACAAACATATATATATATATATAGGTAACCACTAAAAAAATAGATGATACGGCTGAATAGTAATGTCTCATTAACTTACAAACATATATATATATATATATATATATATAGGTAACCACTTAAAAAATACATGCTATGGCTTAGAGTGTCAGATTCCTGCTACAAGGAAGTTCAGGCCACTTAGTACACACATTAAACAATAAAATCTTCGAGGTGATAGAAACTAGCAATTTAAATTGGTTAATGAGAGCAATTTAAATCATCTAAGTGGTTAAATTGCTATCAGGAGTTTATCAGGAAGTTAAATTGCTGCTGTGAGCCATGGTGTGTGACAGAAGGTGTCTATAGCATGGTTCACTATAGAAACTAGCTAGTACTGAACTAAGATAGTAACCCATGGCCAACGAAGCCCACGAGAGAGATGTTGCCAAAGATCTCAAAACAGAATGAAAGAAGAGAATGAAAGAAAAGAAAGCAGGACAAACCTGCTGGAGATCGATGGCCACGAAGCGAACCTGGATGAGATCGAAATTGCTGGAGATCGAAAGAGGTTGTTCGTGAATGATGTAATCGATAATGTAAAAAGTCGATTTATAGGGAAGGGAAGGCCGACGTCTAAGCGAATTAGAGGTTAGGGCACCACTTGTTAAATGATTCTGTGTCCCACTGAGCAAAGTGAGTTATGTCGGACATAAGTTGTGCGGTACGACCAGGTGGAAAGTATTTTTGTAAGAACGTTGTCAACATTTCATCCCAAGTAGATACTCGTTGGGTTAACTCTTGAATCCATATAAAAGCTTTATCCCTAAAAGAAAACCCGAGCAGTCGCAGTCAAATAGCATTGTCGGAGACCTCATTCATTCGGAAAGTATTCCATACTTGTTCGAAAGAGCGAATGTGACTGTGAGGGTCTTCGGTAGGGTGACCTCCGAATTGTCTCTGTTGTACTAACTGGATAGTACCCGACTTGATCTCATACGTGGTGGCTGCAATAGTGGGTAATCGTACCCCAGTAGTGGCCACGTTGACTGTTGGATTTGCAAAATTGTTCATCGGAATTCGTAGTGGTGGATCCGGTTGTGGTGGTGGTGCTCCACCATTGGCTCCGTTCATTTCTCTTTGTTTTCTTGTTTTAGCTTCCTTTCTTAACTGACGGGCGGTTCTTTCGATTTCTGGATTATAAGGCTCCAAACTTGTGCTTCGAGAACTTCTTGGCATGCACCAATCAGTACCTGAAATACAGTGTAAAGAAACTATTAACCCAGAGTGAAGTAAAAATATTGAAAAGTAAAATGTCCAATGTAATAATGACTATAGCTGGTAGTGCTATCAGCTCAACACTAGTTCCCCGGCAGCGGCGCCAAAAACTTGATAGGTGGGTTTACACCCCCTTTTTTTCAACCGCAAGTGTACGGTGTCAATCAAGTAATAAAGTACGAAGTACAAGAATCGATCCAAGGAACTAGGACACTGAGTATCACAATGACTATGAAAATTACTAATTGAACTATCGAAAATTGGATTGGTTTGAATTTAATTAAACTACTAATCTAGAAACAAGAAGCAAACTCAACAACAAAGGGTCAAACAAGAGTTTAGCTAACACGAAGATTTACTTTGAAAGATTAGAGAAGGCTAAGGGTTGGACTTCATTTGGATCTCACTAACAATAACAAGATACACATTCAAGAGTCATTAGACAAGTTAGACAATGGCTATTCCTCAAATACTTATTATTCTTTCTTAAGCAATAGCAAGAGTAAATCATGAAATGTAGATTATATCTCTCGATTAACAAGCATAAACAATCAATTCATTAGGTACAAGAATAGCATACACAATACTATGGTTTACTTGGTATATCTCTATCCAAGAGTTCACCGTAGGTTTAAATATCTTTAATCTAGTTATAAAACCAATTTCTCAAAAGGAATCACAACCATAGCATAGCAAGATGGCCTATCTAGCAACATATCAAGAATAAGATAGAAGAACTCATCTAACAAGAGAAAATAACTCAATAAATGCAAGTATCATATAACTAAAAGTAAGAATCCAAAATCCATCTTTCCTCCAACCTATAGATAGTTTAGCTCAAACTATGAATAGGAAATGACATCAATAAATAAAGACAATAACATCCCAACATATTCTCAACAAAAGATACAATGGAATGGAAACTCCCTTACTAAATGATACCAACTACCAATTTTGAGCTTCACTTGTTAATTCCACCTTCACAATCAATGATATCCTTCCTTTTCAGCTTCAAAACTCTAAAATCGCCTCTGAAAATAGCCTAGCCTCCACAAATCCCGAGATAACCTTAGCTGGTAGGTTTAAAAAGTCTTTTTATAGTGCGAGACCCCGTTGGCGACTGTGACAGGCGATTGTGCCATGTCACACTCGTCGGGCACAATAGCCCGTGTCAAAAACCAGCATTAGATTCAAACTTGAGTCACGGTACAAGTGGTGCGACCTTGCCAGGCGATTGTGACAATATCACAGTCGCATGGCACTATAGCCAAGGGTCCAAACTCGGTTTTCTTCGCTCATTTACTCGGTTCAACTCCTTATGCATCCGGGATGTCAAAATTGGGGTATAAGCAGACACTTTTCTCCCCTTTTGCCATCTTGTATGCTTACACATCACTTACCAATAATATCAGTCCAACAAGTCAATTTTTACTTCAAGACAAGCCGCAAATCTTATTGATTGGGGCTGAATAACCCGTCAGATAACGAAGTTATCAACAACTCCAAACCTACCGTTTGCTTGTTCTCAAGCAAAAATTGATGTAAGGAAATATAAGAATGAAAAAACAGGCAAGCTTACCAACAGTGATGGGTTTTCGAAAGGGGGTAATATAAATAACATTTTACTCATTGAACAGGAAGGACACAATGATACAAAGTTAATAGGGACCAACACATGCTCGTTCGCTTCTTGATCATACTAAGTTTAGATAAAACTATTATTGACATGAAACTATCATCAAGTGAACTACTAATGAGATCAATTTCATCAAGCATACAGTTAGTGGAGGATTTCGCTTCGACCCTAACCTCACGGGATACTCTCTTTATACTTGAATCCTAGGTTCACACAATTAGCAAGCACATATGGGAGAGTATAAGTACAATGAAGAGCAAGATCATCCATAAGTGAGTAATCAACAACACGCACAATTCAAACAACAAGATCTCATGAAAGGAATCAAGTAGTAAGACATGAATTAATCAACAAGTATCATTTATAAAAGTTAAGTTTTCCAAAAGATCAATCGGGACTTTAAGGGATGTAATGGGGTTTTTGTATATGGAGAAGAAAGAGGGGTCAAAGAATTCAGCCAGTCACAAGTGCATCAACTAAAATTCTCCTTGCTCTTTCCATCCATAATTGTCATGATTTACCTTTCGCACATCTTCCGAAATTTCTTGACTATCATAACCCATATACCCACTTGCTTATCGAGGATGCAAGTATTATTGACAATAGTACTTTTGATGTATCTACTTTTTCTTCTTTTTTTGATTTTTTTTTTGAGCTCGACAGCCTTTTGCGATTTTGCTTCAACCGACAACACTATTTCTATGATGCACTTAGACTACGGGTAGGCTAGTGTATCCGGTTAGATCAAGGAATTGGTTCCAAAAACTTCTTATTTCAAAATTGGCTGCAAAGTGGCTAAAGGAATTTCACACATCCACAATAGGTAAAGAATTTGGGGGATATAGAGAAATAGACCAAGAAAAATTGCACACATAGCCTGGTATCATGTCTCAAGGTTCACAAATTTTATAAATGAAAAACTTATTTATATTTATAGGGTGAGTCTTTACTACTTAATGCAAATAATTAATGAGATCAATCTAATACAAAACAATTGAAATGAAACGTGTATGAAGATTGTGAACAAAATTCAAGCATCACTCGAAATAAATGCATTACGGCCAATATCTCACAAGGGTGATCTCCACTAATGTCCACAATTAGTATGCACAACTAATTTATCTCCCACAAGCATGACTCAAAAATAGGTATTGCATGTCAATAAAAGTTTTTCCAAGTCATATAATCAATAACTCCAAGCATGTGTATTCATCCCGATTAACTAAGTATTCATGCATCCAAACATAATTTCAATGATAAAAATGAAACTTACATAAGTCAACCCACAAAATAAAAAATATCAAAAACAATAACTCCAAACCTTTGAGACACATTGTCCCCAATGTGCCCATTAGTTTTAAAGCATCGTTTAAGAAAATTTTAAACATCAGGTTGGAAATGCAAACATACATAAGCATAAAAGTAAGGTGAACAAAAGATATAAGAGAGCAAACCCGTCAATTTCCACCCTCGGGCGCCCGGACGATGAGCCAAAGACGTAGTTTCAGGGACCCCTAGTATAGGTTTGATGCAGGAATCGACAATCAATTTCTTGCTGAACATGCTCGGCAATCTGGTTGGTGCGGCGCTGCTCCTCTCTCACCTCCCCCAAAACTACTTCTTGGGTGGCTTGCCCGGCCCGAAGCGCATCCACATTCTCAATGAAATGTGTAGCCCAGGGGGGTGGGTTCGCCGGAAGATCTTGGCGTGGCGGTTGTCGGGCTCTTCTTGCCGGTGCTTCCGGTTGCCCCTGAGCTTGGGCTTGTTCCCTAGCACGTTGTCCCTATTCCGGTAACGCCGCTCTTACGAAAGGTTGGGTAATTCCTGCCTTGTACAAAAATGATTATATGTTGTTTTGCGTACATCTGCCTGGGGCCTCTCGAGGTCTGCCCCATCGGGGGCAACATTGATACCCGCCCTCCTACAAAAGTGTGTGATCAGACATGGGAAGTTGAGGAGACAACGTGGATTGGAGCCCGCCCTGAGGATATGGGAGAGGACGATAGTCCTTACGTCAAACCCGAGGTTGTGCCGCATAGCATAAAGCAACTTAGCAGCCTCGAGGGTGACACGAGAATGTAGAGTGGAGGGAATCAGGTTGTACTTGAAGAAGATTGACCAAAAAGCGAGTTCGAGAGGCAGAGTATTGTGCTCCACCATGGTGTTAGGATCAGATTCCCTAACGCGCTGGTGATCCCTACGGAGCTCGGTTGCTAAGTCCTCGCGAGTCTGAGTAAATATGTGTGTGAGAGGCATGCCACTAATATCTAGTTCCCAGTTCGGGTTTGGTTGCATTCCCAAGTATTTGTTGATGGCGCCTGCCGTAAGCTCCAAACGAACATTTAAAACCTAAAATCGTCCATTGGCTTGGAAAACCTTTGGCACCATGGATGCGTAGAAATCACAGACTAGCCCCGGATGGTACCACGCAGAGGTTTGAGTGTACCGAGCCCACCCGCGGTTTTGGATGGTGCCCGGTATAGTGGTGAATTCCATCCCCGCGATTGCGATACCTCTCTCTGTAATAAATCCGTGCCTGGAAACATTAATCCACCGTTGTGGGTAGTCGTCATTCCGTCTGCTCTCCAAATCAAGTCGTCGTTCCTCGTCGACCGCCAATTATCGGGCGCGGTCTCTCTTCAACAATTCACTGCGTACCATGATGTCGTATCTGCATGGGAAGCATGGAAAGCTAAGCCACGAGTGTAGAATTTAGAAGGAAATGAAATAATTAAACACAAAAGCATATTCAATGGAATACACAAAATCATGACCATCAATTGGTGTTGAAGCTTGTAACAAGTGTCCTAGTGGTCTATCGTTGTACATCATTCATAACATTAAGTAAAACGATGGATAAATGTGCACAAACCAACCAAGAGGGCTATCAATAAAGTGTCAAAGACTATGGCCTACAACATTACAATTTCGAGTTTCATGACCTTGGTTACCCCCTAACAATTTCGTATTGTGAAATAAGTGTAACAAATCCCAACTATAAGCACACAAAAAATCACTCAAAATAAAATTGCATGGCATGAACACATTGATAAAAATTACGAGCAAATAGTCATGCCATCAACTAACAAGGTTCAATACCCACATTAAGAATGCAACAAGATGAATAAGATCATTCTAGCAAAAATGGCAAATAAAAATCACATAAGCACAAGTGGGTACATGGTAACAATTAGCATACATAGAAAGATTAAATATTTTCAATACAAATGTATGAGTTCATGTCAACTCATGAACATAGCAACCCATAATGACAAAAGATTTAGAATAACTTAACAATTCTAGGTCAAAAAGTGAAGTTGAGAACAAGACTTGAAAAATAGCATCATCTAGCCAAAATCATGAAAAATCACCAAAAATTCCTAAAATGTACAAGTATTCAAGAATTTATACATTATGTGTGCCCTAACTTCAAAATTATGGTTAATCAAAGTAAAATAACAATAATGTAGTAAAAGAGAAGCATAAGTAAGCAACACTTCATCTTCAACCAAGGATTTATGCATATTTGTTCAAAAATTGAAAAACCCACAAAATTTTGACCTAAACCTTGAAATTAGCAACAATGGAGAAGAAATAAAGCTAGGAGAGGAAGAGGATACTTACATTGGTGGTAGATTCACAAGAAAAAGAAACAAATTTGGAGAGAGATTGAAGAACTAGGTCAACTTCTAATAACCCGTTGGAGTATTACTCCTTGGTGCCACCGATGTAGTTGCCCTTTCCTTTTCCTTAGCCTTCTTCATCTCTGCAAAAATTCACGAGTTAAGAAATCAGGTAATGAATTATCTGATCCTTTAATAAACTCAATATCAAAATCAAAGACAGATAAAATAGCCCGCCATCTAGCAAATATTTGTTTGGATGCTATATTTTTAACATCCTTTTGTAAAATTTCTTTTGCTGATTTACAATCAATTCTTAGTAAGAATTTTTGATTAATTAAATCATTTTCAAATTTTTGTATACATAATACAATAGATAATACTTCTTTTTTAACTGTAGAGTAATTAACTCTAGGGCCTTTCCAAATCCCTGATGTATATCTGACCAAAGATTCTTTATTGTTTATCCTTTGTTTAAGGATACCTCCATAACCCATATCAGATGCATCCGTTTCAACAATTTTGAAAGCATCTGGATGAGCTGTTGCTAAACAAGGGATTTCTTTAATCCTTAATTTTATTTTCTTTACAGCTTGGGTGTGCTTATCAGCCCACGGAGGAGGATTTTTCTTTAACCTTTCAAATAAAGGTTTGGCATCATAAGCCAAGTCTTTATAAAAATCAGCTATATAATTTAAGCTTCCTAAAAATCTTTGCAATTGAGTTTTATCTTTAATTTCATCTGAAAATTTATCAGCAAAAATAATTGCTCTATCAATAGGGATAATAGTTCCCTCTTTAATCATATGACCAAGGAATCTAATATTGGTTTGGAATAATTTTATCTTTTTTGCTGAAACTACAAAACCAGCTTTAAGAACAATCTTTATAAAGATTTCAAGATGTTTAAAGTGTTGATCAATTGATTCTGAAAATACCAAAACATCGTCAATATAAACAATTATAAATGAGGTATAATCATTAAAAACGTCGTTCATGATTTTTTGAAACTCAGAAGGGGCATTTTTAAGCCCAAAAGGCATAACATTCCATTCGTAATGACCAAACGGAACATTAAAAGCTGTTTTATACCGATCCTTCTCGGCTATTTGGATTTGCCAATATCCGGATTTTAAATCAAATTTTGACATAATTTTGGCGGAATAAAGACGATTTAAATGATCCCTCTTATTAGGGATAGGATATCTAATCCATCTTAGTACCTTGTTTAAAGGCTTATAATTAATAACCAATCTCGGAACACCCCTTTCTAGTTCAGCAGCATTTTCAACATAAAAAGCTGAACAACTCCAAGGGCTCTTAGAAGGTCTAATTAGACCTTTAAGTAGTAGTTCCTCAATTTCTTTTTTGCAAATCTCTAAATGTCTAGGACCCATTGCAATGAGTCTAGCCTTTGTCGGGATTTGGCTTTCTTTAAAATCAGGTTCATAAGGTAAATCAACAATATGCTTCTTCCTACCCAAAAAGCATTAGGAAGATTTGAACATAACGTTTTCTCAATACGTGTTTGAAGTTCTTTAATTTTTTTTAACCATATAAGGTGAAGAAATCTTTTGTTCAATTTGCTTATAATCGATTTCTTTAGATAAAGAGTTTAAAAATTTCTCTTTTCGTGAAATTAATCTCTGTAAAATATCAATTTCATGAAAATGAGGTTGAGATACAAATTCAAACTTCAACTCTTTTCCATTAATAACACTTGTAATCCCGCTTTTTGAAAAACCACCTGGATATAACATGTGTAGAAACGGATTTCCTAAAATAACATCATGTGAAAGATTTTTAACCATTATAAATGACATTTCAAGGCAATAACCTCCATTACAAATAGCAGTATTCTGTAATTTGTAATTAACCACAAGTTTATTGCCGTTTGCAGCATTTAAAATTTCAGAAGTTTTTACAAAATACCTAGAAAGTACCATCCCTTCATTTATACAGTTTAAATCAGCACCTGAATCAATCATAGCTATAGTGGAAAATACATATTCCTTATGCACCACTATAGTTACTTTGGTGTGCCATTTATGAGTAATAACTCTATCAATCATATTAATAAAATTTAGTGAAGCTATATCTTCTTTAGTTAAAGAATTTTTATCTTTTTTATCTTTTGATTTCTCTTCTCCTGTTATAACAGGTTTTAGTTCAAGAGCAGTAACTCTCGTTTTTATTTCTTTTATATCGCTCTCCATGATTGATTTTAGTAGAACTAATTCCTTTTTAAGAGTGTTTACCTCATGCCTTAAATCACCTATGCTAGCTTCATTTGGCTCTAAAGGCACTTGATTAGAGGTAGAAGCTTCATTTTTTACTCGATCTATAACAGTTTTGAGATTATAAATCTCTGGTTCTTTTTTCAAAGAGATACTACTCTTATTAGAGTGAGACTCAAGATATTTTTTAAGCATATCTTTCTTAGTCTCTGGATCCGAAATTTTATCAGTTAAATCTACAAAAATATTTTCATCTTTAGTTAAACCATAAAGACCATTAGCCTTGCATAAGGCTTTGTAATAATCGCAATTTCCATCACAGTCATCAGAAGATTTACTTGACTCAGTATCATCTTCTGATATGTCTTCAGTAATAACTGAAATTTTTAAATTTTTCTGTTCAGAATCTATAATAAGATATCTGAGAGTAAGAACTAGGTTTTCATTTAAATCATCCTCAATATCAAGACTCAAAACCTTTTTCTTACACTTATTAGCGTAATGACCTGCTGTTTTACATTTAAAACAAATAGGTACTTTCTTCTCCTTCTTAGGAGATGATTTCTTTGATTTTTTATAAAAACTTTTAGTTTTATCTTCATTTTCAAAGTCTCTTTTCTTTTTAAAATACTTATAAGATTTTTTAAAGCCCTTTTTCGAAACTTTTTTAGAAGGATTTGGATTAGATAATCCAAATTGCTCACAAAAATTTCCTAGGGCCTGCTTACCAAATAATTTTTCCTTTTGTAATTGTTTTTGTAATTCAATTTCATTACATAAGCAAAGACCCTCTGCAACAATTTCAGAAGATAAATCACCATAGGTATAAAGGTGGTAGCGTATAACCCCATTATGTTGTTGTCAAATACGGTTTTTAACCTTTTCAGCGAATAAATGAGGAAGGCCAGATAAAAACTTTTCTTTCCAAAAATCAGCCTTACTATCTTCCCTGGACATGACTTTTACCATAAAAACATCTTTATACCATTTAAACTGACATAAATTATGACATTTAAGATTCATAAGTTGCTCTTGAGTTTTATCAAGTTGTAAAGAAGTTTTTCCCACAAAATGTTTTAACAAAGTATAAATTAGTGTATTAACACTATCTGATTGCTCTATATTATTTTCTATTTTTACAGCCCTAATAATATGTTGTTTAGCTTCCTCCCTCAGTTAAATGAAAATCCCACCAACCTTTTAACTGGCCAGTAAAACCTTGAATAATAACTTAAACTATCTCTGCATCATTGTTACCTTTGATGTGACATGCTGTAGCATACATAGTCATATAATGAAGTTTCAATAAAACTTGATATTCAGAATATCCATCTATATTCCATTCAGTAATGGAACTACCATCAAAAGATACTGACCCAAAATCAATTCGCCTCTTCATAAAGAGTATCAACTGGAGTTGCCCTATGATAATAGGGTTTTTTATACGGAGTATTAGAATTATACTTAATTTCATTTACCTGATAAGATTGTTTTTGTTCATTCAAAAACATTTGTTCTAAATATGATATTTCAGATGTTCCGTCAACATCTTCTTCTTCTGATGTGGTATCATCTGAAGGAGCCGTTAACGGTGCCATCTCATTTTCTTTTAATCCTAGATTCTTTAATCTAGATATAATTTCTTCAATAAACTCATGATTATGTTTGCTCTCGTTAACCCGAAGTTTTATTTTTTCTGAAGATAAAGGTTTAAATAAAATTTTATCTGTATTAATAATTGAGGTAGCATAATCTACCTTTTTACTTTTTAAATTAGATGTAGAAACAACATTTTCTTGATAAGAATCTTTTTCTTCATTTATTTTAGTTTCAATTCTAATTAATTTCTTTCCAATCGATTGTAAAGAAAGGTTTGTAAAATTATTTTGTTCAATAATCGATTTTAAATCTTCACTCTTTTTATAAGGAGTTGCCGTAAGTTTTTCTTTATCTATCTCAATAGATAAACTAATTTCTGGAGGGTGAACACTTTTTATAACCTTTCCATTTTTTGAAATAAAATCTTGATAAGCAGACTCTATTTTAAGAACCTCAATGAAGTTTGAGAAATCAGGAAAGGATTTTGTAGAAAATATTTTATACAAGGCTTTTAAGGCTTCAAAATATTCTACATCTTCACCCATCTTTAATAAATACCTTTTATAAAGATCAAACCATTTTTTCTGAGTTTTTTCACTTTTCATAAAAAACCATTTTCTTTTTATTTTATTTTCAGAAGAATAAAATAATTCTTTCAAATTTCCATCTATAGGAAATTCTTCGTTATTTTCATCAAGAGTTAAAGCCAAAACTCCATAACTACTCCCTATTCCCATATCTGAAGGAGTAGGTGATGTTCTTCTTGCAGAAGAGGAGGGTATTTCAACCCTGTATTGAGGTTGAGTTACCCCATCTGAAGTATTTTTCAAAATAACATCTTCCTTCCGAAAAGACTGAATTGGAGAAAGTGAATTTTTAAATTCATCTCTATAAATCGACGGAATAGAAGAAGTTGAACTTCTACTAGACATAAATTCTTCTTTATAAGAAGGTTTAGGATGTGACAAATTATCAAATTTTAATCTCACTTTTCCATCAGGAAATTCAATAATTTCCTTTAAAACACTACTTTCATGTTTAACTGGTTCTATAGCTTCCTCTATCACCCATTCTTCAGGAAGGTTTATTTGATCCCAACTAATTGTTTTGGAAATTACCACATTACTTTTAGAAACATCTGTTATAAACATAGTGGTTGTCCGGGTTTTATCAAAAGGAATCTTTTTCATATCAGGAACAACTAAATTCATAACTTTATAATATATCCTATAAATAAGGATAGCGTTTTGAACCCCAGGTTGCATTTTAAAACCTTGAAATTTTATTTCCAAACATAAAGCATTTGTTAAATATGGATATGTTAAGGATAAAGTAAAATTTGAAAAACATGAAAAATAAATTGGTCCATCACAGAGGCTAGATTGCACTACTCCTAATAAAGAGTCATGAAATCCCAAGTGTCTTTTATCTCTGACAGCAATAACTGCTGACGTATTAAGACCTAATCTAGTAGCAGGTTTAACTGCTACTTGGACCATACCAATATGAAGAAATCTATATTTTTCTCTATGCAAGGCTATAAGCCTTTTAGAAAATAAATTAAAAGAATTATTTCCTTCTAATAAAGGAACGACTTCTTCAACAGTTTTTATAATATAATCAGATTTTTGCAAACAACTACCTGTTTTATATATTTTTGATGTTGGATAAGCCGGAATTTTCCAATCATCTAGACTTTTATCTAGATTTTCATGAACTATAAGCTTCTTATTCTTATTTAAGTTATTTAACTCTAAGGATCTAATAGAATCATTATTATTACACCTTAAAGAAAATGATCGAACAAATCTCTCCATATTAAGCTCTCGTCACTGTCAACGACTTTACGCCCAACCTCACTCAACGCCAATCTTGGCTAAAATAGAGGACTTTCAAGGCAACGCGACTCGGGTTTCAGAGAATACTTAATATCGAAGGATTAAATTCTATCTTTATCTTTAAGATATATATAACAAAACAAATAACTATCAAAATAAAACGTACCTTTGTCTATAAGACAGATCAATTGTGCATTAAAATAATCTTCTTGCACCTCTTGCTTGATCTCCCAAGAGTACTCAATCCGAAAACCACCTGATAAACCATGCCGGAAAATCAAGTTTAGCTAACGGACAAAACTGCATAAACTACGTATGCTTTCTCTGTCGATTATCATAGCAGAAAGCTATATCCCAAGCTTTGATATAATCAAAATAAATAAATAGAACTTTAGTTCCATATTTTTCATCTATAGTAATTTCTCGAGATTGAAATAAATCTCCATTCCATAAGTTAGGTGTCATAATTTTGAGAATTTGGGCTTTAGAATAGGCCCACTCATCATCTGATCTTAAATGAGCCGTGATCTTCACTGATCCAGTATAATGGAGAATATTCTGATAAAATGTATAATCCTTTGGAAACATAAAAGGATCTGTAAAATTTCTTGAATAAAAGGTCATAACCTCTGCAGGTGATAGATGAACATATTTATCTTCAACTGGTGATAACCAAATTCTTGAAATAGGAACAAAAGGATGTATATATATATCTATATATATATTCCTTTACTGAAGATGATTCTAATGCTCTATCATAAGCATCTTTTTCAAGATCAAGATCTTCGGGGATGGTTTTGAAAGTTTCTGCCTTCAACACCTCTTCGCTCTTCTCTATTGCAGACTTATAAGTCTGATTCAACTTCTGATAACTCGTTGGAGTATTACTCCTTGGTGCCACCGATATATATATATATATATATATATATAAAGAGGTTCATGCGAAAACGGTAACAATTTACGAGAATACGAGGATAATCTTCAGCCAATCATTTTGTACATGAATTTTTTCATATACAAAATCACATATGATTCATATACAAAATCATATATGATTAGCTGAGACTTTTCACGCAGCAAAAATTGCGCGTGTCATTTTTGATGCTAGTACAAAATCACATATGATTTTGTACATGAAAAAAATTTCATAATTGTCATTGCATTCTCGTAAATTGTTACCGTCCTCGCATTAACCCGCCTCTATATATATATATATATATATGGGAGGGATCATACGAGAACCACCCTTTTTAAATGAATAAACGAACACTTTGTGGACCATATATGATGTGGGTCTTACATAATATTAAATCATTTCTGATTTAATATTAAATCATATTAAATCAGAAATGATTTAATATTATATGGGACCCACATCATATGTGGTCCACAAGGTGTTCATTTATTCCTTTAAATTTACAAAGTTCTCATTTGAACCTCCTCTTTCTCTCTCTCTCTCTCTCTCTCTCTATATATATATATATATATATAATATATATATATATACACACACTGTTTTCCTCTCTTTTTTTTAGTTTACTGTGGTAATTATAATTTATAAGGGTGAACTATTTTCAGTCTATATATATGGCTTGAGAAAGATTGATTTTTGTTCTTGTGGTTTGAAACAGTAATTTGCAAGGCACATGAGGGCATTTTGGTCATTTAATTGTTTTTCATTAAAAACAAAAATCAGAGGGACCAAAATTGCAAATCACTGTTTACTATAAAATTATTTCCTTGAATACTCATCTTCTTCACCAAGAACACACCAAGAACATCAAGAACCAAAACCAAAATCAAAAATCAAAACCAAAATCAAACCCACTTAAAATAACCCAAAATCAAACTCATATCTAAAAACCAAAACCAAAATCAAACACATCCAATAACTAAAATCAAACTCACTTAAAAAACCCAAAATCAAACACATCCAATAACCAAAATCAAACCCACTTAAAAAACGCAAAATCAAACTCATTATAAAACAAGATCGAGATCGAGATCGAGATCTGAGAGAGAGAGAGAGAGAGAGAGAGAGAGAGAGAGAGAGAGAGAAGACGAAGCCGCCGGAAAAACTCGTCGGAGAAGACGAAGTCGTCGGAAAAACTCGCCGGAGAAGACGAAGTGTTTGATTTTGGTTTTGGTTTTGGTTTTTAGATATGAGTTTGATTTTGGTTTTGATTTTGGTTTGATTTTGGTTTTGGTTTTTGATGTTCTTGGTGTGTTCTTGGTGAAAAAGATGAGTATTCAAAGAAATAATTTTATAGTAAACATTGATTTGCAATTTTGGTCCCTCTGATTTTTGTTTTTAGTGAAAAATAATTAAATGACCAAAATGCCCTCATGTGCAAGGCACATGCAGGGACTTAAAGGAAGAAAAGATGACGGAGTTAGTGCCAGGGACCAAATCCACAACGAAATGCATACAACAGTGGTTTTGGTGCAATAAATATTTTCTAGGGACCAAAACCACAAAAAATCAGAAACCATAGGGATCAAATTTGCAATTTACTCTTAAAATAATTAATATATTAATAAAATATTGTTTCTTTTTCTTAAACATTTTATTTCTATGTCTTTTATTGATGGAATGACAGATTTTGTTCTATTTTCTATTTTGGATAACATACTTTTAACCCTCATTTTGGTACCTAAAATTGAAACTTTCAAACATTTAATACCTAGGTAACCGATTTGACCATTAGTCGGTTACTATACTGACATGGCGAGTCATCTAATACAACTCAACGTTTATTTTGTGACATCGCTAACTAGCTGGATTGTAAAAAAAATTGTTTTAACAATTATTTTCTCAATCAGGATTTATATGATAAAAAAACTAAAAACCCTAATTCAAGAAGCTCTCACAGAGCAACTTATGGAGACATAATTTCTAGTGGTTCTAGATGACGATTGGAGTGAAAGCGATGGGGATTGGTACCCTAGTGCGCCCATTGCACACAGGGGCTCCTAGAAGTAAAATTATCATCACAACTCGAAAGGAGCCTTTGCTGAGAAAGTTGCGTTATGATCATCCATACCATCTTCAGAAACTATAGATCATACGAAGATTCTCAATCTTTATTTTCTCAACATGCATTGGGTGTTAGATAACTTTGATTCACATCCAATGCTTAGACCACATGGTGAAGGTATTGTGAGAAAATGTGATCTCTTGCCTTTGGCTCTAAAAGCACTTGGAACGTTATTAAGGACAAAAAAAAACAGATGAAGAGGAATGGGTGGAGCTGTTGAATAGTGAGATTTTTGGAAGTTAGAAAAGGGAGATGGAATTGTTCCGGCACTTAGACTAAGCTACAACGGTCTTCCCACATGCTTGAAGCGGTTGTTTGCGTACTGCTCCTTGTTCCCCAAAGATTATGTGTTTGACAAGGAGGAGCTCGTTCTCTTGTGGATGGCATGATTTTTGCACCAATCAACTGCAAACACATCAATAAAAGAACGCTTAGGTCATGAATATTTTGAAGAGTTGTTATCAAGGTCCTTTTTCCAACATGCGCCTGACGAGGAGTCTTTGTTTGTGATGCATGACCTGATGAATGACTTGGCCACATATGTTGCTGGAGATTTTTAATGAGGTTAGACAGTGAGATGAAGAAGGATTTTAGGAAAGATGTTATGGAAAAGTACCGCCATATGTCGTTTGTTTGCGAGACATATACAACTTACAAGTAAGAAAGGTTAAAATTTATACAAAAAATTATTTTATTTTAGAGATTGTAGTATTTAGATTATTAAAATAATTAATATATTAATAAAATGTTGTTTCTATTTCTTAAACATTTTATTTCTGTCTCTTATTGATGGAATGACAAATTAGATCAAAAGGTAACATATTTTGTTCTATTTTCTATTTTGGGTAACATATTTTAACCTTCATTTTGAAACTTTCAAACATTTAACTACTTGGGTAACCGATTTGATCATTAACCGGTTACTATGGTGACATAACGAGTCACGTAATATACAACTCAACTTTTATTTTGTGACATCGCTAACAAGTTGGATTGTATAAAAATTGTTTTAAAAATTATTTTTTCAATCAAGATTTATATGATAATAAAAAAAACGAAAAACCCTAATCCAAGTCTTCTAGAGCCATACCCACCGGAGATAGTGGTCGGAGGTGGTAACCGGAGACAAAGGTCGGAGGACACAAACAACAAAGGAGCTGGTGATCTGAGACAAACGTCGTTGATGATGACATGAAACAAACATCGGAGATGGTGAGCAGAGACGGACGTCGGAGATGATGGTCGGAGAAAAACATGAAATGGTGACC
This sequence comes from Silybum marianum, assembly GCA_036898165.1. Classification (NCBI taxonomy): domain Eukaryota; kingdom Viridiplantae; phylum Streptophyta; class Magnoliopsida; order Asterales; family Asteraceae; genus Silybum; species Silybum marianum. Next base: position 20,675,184 of record CM072538.1, read on the forward strand.
ATAGACAAACTATGGAGATGATGGTGACCGTAGACAAACTACGGAGATGGTGACCAGAGACGAACACCAGAGATGATGGCCAGAGACAAACGTTAGAGATGATGATGGTCTGAGACAAACACATACGGGCACCCGAGTAATCCCCGACGACCAGGACCAACCACAGAGTGGTAGGCCAAGGTCCGGATATCACCACATGTTGCCACAGGGATTCGAACTCGGGTAGTCAAGGATACCATCCACGGACCTCGGAAGTTACCTTACCACTGGACTTAATTATCACTGGACTAGACATGCTTAGATTCGTAATGCCTCCAAAATTACAAAGGATCCGACAATTCTATTCTCTAAACAGATACAATTAATAATCTGAATTTCAAAATTAACCTAAACTAATGACATTTACTTCCCAATTAAAAAGTGATTAAAGTGCGTTCCTTATTTTTTGGCGATTTCCATTAAAACAAAAGAGAATTGATAAAAATTAAAAATTAAGATTTTTAAAAGATGGAATTTGGATTCGTTGGTTGGGTCACACTACCAAAAGTTGTTTGCAAGAATGTCTTTAACACCAAAAAGATAATAATTTAACTCCAACCATATTTCAAATGAAAACACCAATTTGATGGCTCCATGTAAAAAATTTATTTCATTGTTATTAAACTGTTTTTAAATTCAATGTTTATAATTTATAAAAATTAATTAATTAAAATAATATGAATTAATACAGAAATAACAAAACATCAAGTTTTTGTGGTCTCATTTTAATTTTCCATGATAGTTTCCACTTTGTGTTTTATATTACTATTTAACTTGTTGGAATGTGGCAAATAATATATTAGATTACAACAAAGATTGGCTCGTGAAGTTTTTACTGGTTTTTCCAATGACATCTTGATTTACAGTGATAGCCTAGATAGTCACTTGCAATTGTGTTAGGTGTTTCCAGACTAGAATGTATTTAAAAAACCCTTAATCAAAACAAAATTAGAATATTGTTAAATTTTGTGGTTTACACATGTTAATTCAGGTTCCTATAAATAGAAAAATAGATACTCTTTTTCTTCTTCTATGGTTTACTATATCCGAATAAATTATGTTTGTTGTCCTGTTTTGTTTATTAAAGATTGTAACTTTCAATGTTATAAAAAAAATCGTCTTTATTTTTCTGCTATTTAAGTATTAAGAGCGAAAACAACAAAAAGTAATAAACTAAAGGGATAAAAACGACAATATTAATTGTAAAACATAAGAAGGAGAATAACATGAATTCTAAACTAGGGGATGAAAAATGTAATTTTAAAAGCACAAAAATGTAAATAACAACTTATATAACAAACCACAGGAACTAAACATGTTTACTATTTTTATATCTATTCTTTTGGCATGAGGAAATTGACTGTATGAGGTGTTTTGGAGTGACCAAAACAATATTAGAATAATGTTTAAATTTATGTTAAAGCATTTTGAGATAACGTAAAGAATATTAGATAAATTGACCAAAACAATGGTCATGATCACTACAAAAGACTCATTATATATAATATACTTGATGGTATTCTGTTTGCTCTACTTTCAACTCATCACTATATACAATGTTTGAGATCGTTGTATCTGCCTTCCTTTCGGTACTCTTTGAAAAGAGAGTACCGAAAGGAAGAAAGATGCAACGATCTCAAACATTGTCTATAGTGATGAGTTGAAAGTAGAGCAAAGAGTATTAGCAGAGATTTGTATGAAATGGGCTCTGAAGCCTTTAAGAAACTTGCTCGTTATGTTGGAATTTATTCTGAGATGAAGAAATGGGATACATCATTATCCGATATCCGAGATCTCCTAAATGATGCTTACTAGGATGCATGACAAGTTAACTAATATCACCCCCAAGTTACAAGATCTAGAAAAGGAAAAAGTTAGTCTTCAATTAACTGCGAGAGATGGAAAGGCCAATAAATATGGATAGAAAACACGAGACCGCTTTGCTGGAGACATGCAATATTGTTTGCCAACAAGGAGATAAAGAGATATTGCTTAACCACTTGTTCGGGGACGAAATATATAATCAAAAATTTAATGTCGTATCCATAATTGGTATGGGTGGGGTAGGTAAAACCACTCTTGCTCGACTTTTGTACAACGATACAAAAGTGAAGGACCACTTCATTATCAGGGCATGGGTTTGTGTTTCCGGTGAGTTTGATATCTTGAAGATAAGTAAGAGCATCTTTGAACATGTAACCGGGCAAAACAAGGATTTTGCAGATATAAATTTGCTTCAAGAAGCTCTCAAAGAGAAACTTATGGAGAAAAAATTTCTAGTGGTTCTAGATGATGTTTGGAGTGAATGCCATTGGGGATTGGGATACCCTAGTGCGCCCATTGTAGGCAGTGGCTCCTGGAAGTGAAATTATCATCATAACTCGAAAGGAGCCTTTGCTGAGAAAGTTGCGTTATGATCATCCATACCATCTTCAGAAACTATCATACTAAGACGCTCGATCTTTATTTTCTCAACATGCATTGGGTGTTAGATATCTTTGATTCACATCCAATGCTTAGAACACATGGTGAAGGTATTGTGAGAAAATGTGATGGCTTGCCTTTGTCTCTAAAAACACTTGGAAGGTTATTAAGGACAAAAAAAACAGATGAAGAGGAATGGGTGGAGCTGTTGAATAGTGAGATTTTTGGAAGTTAGAAAAGGGAGATGGAATTGTTCCGGCGCTTAGACTAAGCTACAACGGTCTTCCCACATGCTTGAAGCGGTTGTTTGCGTACTGCTCCTTGTTCCCCAAAGATTATGTGTTTGACAAGGAGGAGCTCGTTCTCTTGTGGATGGCATGATTTTTGCACCAATCAACTACAAGCACATCAACAAAAGAACGCTTAGGTCATGAATATTTTGAAGAGTTGTTATCAAGGTCCTTTTTCCAACATGCGCCTGATGAGGAGTCTTTGTTTGTGATGCATGACCTCATGAATGACTTAGCCACATATGTTGCTGGAGATTTTTTTATGAGGTTAGACAGTGAGATGGAGAATGATTTTAGGAAAGATGTTATGGAAAAGTACCGCCATATGTCATTTGTTTGTGAGACATATAACTTACAAGAAGTTGAAGCCACTGGAAGGAGCTAAAAATTTGAGAACATTCTTGGCAACGGCGGTTGGGATGAAAGAAAGTTGGGGATTATTCAACATATCTAATAAGATTCTGGATTACTTACTTCATGAGTTACCATTATTAAGGATCCTACGATTGAATTGGCTTGAGATATACGAGGTTCCTGAGTCCATTGGTACTCCGAAGCATTTGTGGTATCTAAACTTAAGTCAAACGGAAATCAAATGTTTACCAGAAAATGTCTGCAATCTATATAATTTACAAACGTTGATAGTTTTTTGGTGTCATCAATTAACTAAGTTGCCAAACAACTTCTCAAAGCTTAAAAGATTGCGGCATTTTGACATTAGGGACACTCCACTTTTGAATAAGTTGCCTTCAGGGATCGGTGAGTTGAGAAGTCTACAGACTCTCTCTAAGATCATTATTGAAGATAATGCCTTTGCAATAACTGAGCTAAAAAATTTAAAGAGTCTTCGTGGGAAAATTTCTTTGAAGGGGTTGGACAAAGTGCCAAATGCGATGCATGCACAGGAGACTAATTTATCACAAAGGAGGATTGGTGAGTTAGAGTTTGAATGGAGTCATGTATTTGCTGGTTCTCAAGAGGAAGCGCTTGAAAAGGAGGTCCTAAATGTGTTGAAGCCTCGTAAAGATAATTTGGAAAAGCTTCAAGTTGTGTTATATGGGGGAATAGAGTTTCCTAATTGGTTGGGGATCCCTTGTTTCTTAGGTTGACACATGTCTCATTACGTGGCTGTAAAAAATGCACATCTATTCCACCACTTAGACAACTACTATTTCTCAATGGATGGGTTGAAAGTTGTGGGTTCTGAGATACCTGGAACTGGTCTTGCATTCGCTTCACTTATAATTCTAAGTTTTCAAGATATGGAAGGGTGGGAGTTATGGTCAACTAATAGCATGGTTGTAGATGTTGTGTTTCCATGCCTTCAAGAGCTTTGTGTCTACAGTTGTCCAAATTTAGTTGAAGTCTCACTTGAAGCACTACCTTCATTAAGAATTCTAAAGGTAAAAAGAAGTGGTCAAGGTGTGTTGAGAAGTCTGGTTCATGTGGCTTCATCGGTCACCAAGTTGGAAATAAGTTCTATTTTAGGGCTTACTAATGAGTTGTGGGGAGGTGTTATAGAGCATCTTGGGGTAGTAGAAGAGGTAAGAATTGAAGGGTGTGATGAAATAAGATACTTGTGGGAATCATAAGCAGTGGCATGTAAGGTTCTTGTGAATTTAAGGACGTTGGAAGTAGATCATTGTGAAAATTGGTGAGTTTAGGAGAGAAAGAGGAGGATAATTGTGAGAGCAACCTAATATCTCTTAGGATGTTGAAAGTATCGTTTTGTAATAACATGGAGCGTTGCAATTGTCCAAATAACATCGAGACATTGACCATCTATAGTTGTAGTTCAATTACGTCTATCTCCTCCCCAACACGAGGCCAGAACCTCAAGTCACTTGTCATTGGCGAATGTGATAATACCATTGGAAAAATATTTGGGAGGTGTGTCGATGCTTGAATTTGTAAATATAAGCGATTGGCCAAATCTGAAACCCATTGTTGAATTGAGATTCTTCATTCACCTTACCAACTTGAAGATAATACATTGTCTAGGTTTGGAGTCATTTCCGGACCGCGGGTTGCTGAATCTCACCTCATTGAAACGTATGGTAATTGAGAATTGCCCATGTATGGACGCTTCCTTTCCCCGTGGGTTTTGGCCTCCCAAATTGTGTGTGCTTAGTATAGGGAGGTTGAAGAAGCCCATGTGAAAGTAGGGTCCACAACATTTTCCATCCACACTTGTAGAGTTATGGCTATTGGGTAGATCATTAGAAGATGATGTGAGTAGTTTTAGTCTATTGTCCCATATTCTTCCTTCATCTCTTCCTTTGCTTGGCATAGGTTGTTTTAAGAAATTAGAGTCACTTTCAATGGGACTTCAACACCTCACCTCCCTTCAATGTCTCTTTGTTCGCAATTGCACAAAAGTGAAAGATCTTCAGGAATCGTTGTTGGCTTCACTTTTGTGGTTGGACACATTGGATGCCCAAATCTAAAATGTTGTGGAAAAGGCTCCTACAGACGACGTATCTCCCATATTCCCCTACTCTGTATAAGAAGCATAGATATCTTTGATGTGCAATGGTATTCCCCTCTCTCTTTGTTTTAGTCTTGATATGTACAAATTAAATAATTGATTTTGCTTATAGCGGTGGGATCAAATGCGAACTCAAATTTGGTTGTGAACGTGAGGACAAAGGAGAACACCACACGTGTCTCATTCAGTCAGTCTGAATATATTCATTCTAAATAATGTATGAACTTCACCTTCGTTATTCATACTGAATGCCCTTCATTATTTAGACTGAACGGGAGACGTGACACGCTCTCCTTTGTCATCATGTTCGCAACCAACTTTGAGTTCGGATACGAATTAGAAGTCTGATGGGTTTCTGAGTTTCCTTATTTAATTAAACATTTCTTATTTAGTTTATTTATTAGGTTTGCTTTAGGGATTTGGGTTTTTGTTTCAGATTATGAGTCTTTCTTTTAGTAGTTTAAATACCTGTCTTGTTTTCTGAATTGATATGAAAAAACTTTTGACATTCTTCTTCTATAATTCTTTCAATTACTCTCACTCATCTCTGTTAATTTCGAGGATCGTTCTCCACTTGATTCTCCAGGTTGGTAGAGCTCGGCTAAACGTTTGGCTTCGTCTAAACCTTAGCTGAATTTGGCTTGGGTCATATCATCGGTATCAGAGCTGTTCGATTCTCGACAGCGATCATTGCAGTCACAAGGAGCATGGCGAAAGCGCAAAACAAGGGGGCAGAGACGTCCAACTCCGGAGATGCTTCATCGATAACAAACAATCGGACCAAACGAAATCACGGCCCGAAGTGGAACTCGAGGTAATACTCAAAACTACTCTAGAAGACTTAGGGGCTCGTATTGAGAATAACAACCAGCAACATAGCATGAGGGTGGTTGAAAATTCTAGGGCAATTTCAGAGATCAGTGATCTCCTATCAGGGGTTTCAATACAACTCAATCAATTGATGGCTGATCGAATTAAGAAGGGGAATAGTGACCCTCACATACTGGTTGAAGAGAACCCAAAATCTCCACCGATTCCAACACCAAAATTAGGAGAGCTGATAGGCAATCCTCACCAATACTCCTCCAGACTAACAAAAATCAAATTTCCTCGTTTTGCTGAGGAGGAATTGAAATCATGGTTGTACAAAGTAGATCATTTCTTCCAGTTAGATCAGGTGAACGAGAACACGAAGGTCCCCTTGGCTTCGATTCATCTGGAAGGAAGAGCCCTACAATGGCATCAAGCTTATATGAAAGGCATAAATCAAGTCAATCCCTCCTAGGAACAGTATGTTGCGGACATCACCGGACGATTCGGAGAGCCATTTGATGATCCGATGGCTGAATTAATGGAGTTAAAGCAAAGTGCCACTGTGAAGGAATATCACGACGAATTTGATAGAATCATTAGTAGGCTACACTATCACCGTCTAATACACTGAGTTGCTTTATAACAGGCTTGCGTGAAGATATCAGAAGCTTGGTAACAATGTTTAACCCTGGAACCATGTCACAAGCCTATGCTCTAGCAAAAATTCAAGAGGCTAACTTGAGTAAAACCCAAGTTAGAACAACCACCAAACCACCACTCATGACCACACCACCTCCCAACCAACTAAACAACTCTGGTCTGTTACCCAACCCTACAAAGAGCCAAAATTCTACTTACAAACCTGTGAATAATTTGCAAAATCCAGTTGTAGCTCCCTTCAGACCCCATCCAACACGAAAGACCTTATCCCCAGCAGAGTTTGAAGAAAGGAGATCAAAAGGTTTATGTTTTTTCTGTGATGAGAAGTACGAATTCGGGCACAAGCGTAAGGGCAAACGACCTCAGTTGTATCACCTGGAATGGGAAGATCTGGATGAAGAATACAACGAGGATGATAATGAAGCAGACAAAGAGTTCTTGCAGATCTCTGTCAATGCCTTAGCCGGTATCACTGATTACCAAACGATGAGAGTGACCGGTCATTATGGTAAGAAAGATTTACAAATGTTGTTGGATACGGGAAGCACTCATAATTTCATTGATGCCACAATAGCAAAAAAACTGGGTTGCAAAATAATACGAAGGCCTACCATGATGGTCAAAGTGGCCGATGGCGGCAACGTAGTTTGCGATACGATGATTGAGGGTTCCAGTGGAAGATGCAGTCCACAACATTCACCTGCAGATATGTATTTGATACCCCTAGGAGGATGCGACGTGGACTTAGAAATTCAATGGTTCACTTCGCTCGGTAAGGTTCAGTTTGACTTTTTGAACCGTATAATTGAATTCATGATCAATGGATCAAAGGTGACTTTGAGGGGTGCCACCGGGAGAACAGTTAAAACAGTGAGTAATTCAAAGATGGGGAAGATGTTGCAACAAAACGGACAACTTTCTATGATGCAACTGTTACCTATCCACCCTGATAATCCTCTGCCCAACTTCCAAATACAGGTTAACCAATATCTAAACCGATGCACCTGGCCCGGAAATAGAAACCCTTCTCAACTCCTACTCTGACGTTTTCAAAGAACCAGTTGGGTTACCTCCTTTTAGGTCGAGGTTCGACCATACAATACCATTAAAAGAAGGCTCCCAACCTGTGAATTTAAGACCTTATCGTTACCCCTTGCTACAGAAGGATATTATCGAAAAACTGACTCAAGAACTTCTCGATCAAGGAGTTATTAAAGCAAGTAACAGTCCGTTCGCGTCTCCTGTCGTGTTGGTTAAAAAGAAAGATGGAAACTGGCAAATGTGTATCGACTACAGGGCTCTGAACAAGCTGACCGTTCCCGACCGGTTCCCTATTCCTTTAATTGAAGAACTTATGGAAGAATTGCATGGTACTCAGTTTTTTTCAAAAATAGATCTGAGAGCCGGATACCATCACATCAGAATCATTGATCACGATGTTCACAAGACTGCCTTTAAAACGCATTGCGGGCACTTTGAATTTCTGGTTATGCCCTTCAGGCTCACCGACGCTCCTTCTACATTTCAAAGATTGATGAATCACTTGTTTAAACCTTATTTAAGGAGGTTTGTCTTAGTGTTTTTTGACGACATCCTAGTTTACAGCCCGAATTGGGATGCTCATTTACAACATTTGAAAGCAATACTCGACATCCTAAGGTCTAACTCATTGTTGGCTAAGTCGAGCAAATGTGCCTTTGGAGTCCCACAGATTGAATATCTGGGCCATGTGTTATCTAGAGAAGAGGTGGCTACTGATCCCGCCAAAATTGCAACTATTATGGAATGGCCGGTGCCTAAGACGATCAAACAACTTCGAGGGTTCCTTGGTCTCACGGGATACTAGTGTCGCTTTATTCGAGATTACGGGACAATAGCTAAACCTTTAACGAAATTATTGCAAAAGGATTCCTTCGGATGGAATGAAGAAGCCACAACAGCCTTCTTGGCTCTTAAGCAAGCAATGACAAGTCCACCGGTGCTAGCGTTACCAGATTTCAATGAACCTTTCGTTGTGGAGACTGATGCGTCTAACCAACGGATCGGGACTGTTCTTATGCAAAGAGGGCACCCCATTGCCTTCATTAGCAAGGCATTATCACCAAAACATCTGACTCTATCCATATACGAGAAAGAACTATTGGCCGTTATCCACGCAGTACAAAAATGGAGCTCATACCTATTGGATAGGCACTTTGTGATCAAGACAGATCAACAAAGTCTGAAGCATCTTTTGGAAAACAAAGTCAATACTTCATTCCATCAACGATGGTTATCAAAGCTTTTAGGATACGATTACGAGATCTGTTACAAGAAGGGGGTCGAGAATAAAGTAGCAGATGCATTGTCTAGAGCTACTCATGGGGAATTACTACAACTTGCTCTTTCCACCATTCACTCTAATCTTTATGATCTTATTAAAGCAAGTTGGGAACAGGATGTTAACTTGAAGACTATCATTCGAGAAACACAGGAGGACAACACCCGACACCCTCAGTTTCGTTGGGTTAATCAAGAATTAAGGAGGAAGGGCAGACTAGTGGTCGGGAGTGATAAGGATTTAAAAACAAAGATTCTAGCTTGGATGCACAATTCTCCTCAAGGGGGTCATTCAGGTGTCACGACCACTCTTAAAAGAGTAACTACTCTCTTTTTTTGGCCGAAGATGAGGCAAGACGTAGTAAATCATATTCGAAATTGCGCTACGTGCCAAAAATGCAAGGCAGAAACGCTGGCCCAACCGGGATTATTACAACCTCTTCCAATCCCCGAAGGCATATGGGAGGACATTGCTATGGACTTCATTGAAGGGCTACCGAAATCATATGGTTAGAATGTCATTCTGGTGGTTATTGACCGATTAAGTAAGTATGCTCACTTTCTCTCCTTGAGTCATCCTTTTTCTGCCATAGAGGTAGGTCAAATATTCTTGGATAACATCTACAAACTGCATGGGTTCCCTAAATCCATAGTATCAGATAGGATAAAAAATTTATCAGCACTTTTTGGCAAGAGTTACTAATACTACAAGGTACTGATCAAATTTATCGAGCAGTTACCACCCACAAACCGATGGTCATTCGAAGGTGTTAAATAGGTGTTTGGAAGGTTAGCCGAATATTGGTACAATACCAACTTCAGTCGGCTATTAAATGTACCCCGTTTGAAGTAGTCTATGGGAAGGCACCTCCTTTACACATACCCTACTTACCAGGAGAAAGTAAGGTTGACTCGGTAGATAGGAGTTTGACCGCTAGAGAGGAAGCTATCAAGATGTTAAAACACAACTGGCATAAAGCTCGAAACATAATGGAATAATAAGCAAACAAGCATCGTTCTGAAAGAGAATTCGAGGTGGGAAATTGGGTCTATCTAAGACTTCAACCGTATAGGCAAACATCTGTTGCTTACAGACCTAACCAGAAGCTAGCCTCTAAATATTTTGGTCCTTATCAGATAATTGCCAAAGTGGGGACGGTGGCCTACACTCTTAAGCTGCCTCTGGAAGCAAGCATTCATCCTACTTTTCACGTCTCCTTACTTAAACGACACTTTGGTCCAGCTCCTACGTCCGTTATTCCCTCAACAGCAGGTAGTTTAACCGAGAAACCGAGAAGGTATCTGAGTCTGTTATTGATAAAAGAGTGATCAAGAGACAGAACAGGCCGGTGATTGAGTGGCTGGTGAAATGGACGAACCGGGCAACTGAAGATGCCATGTGGGAGCAGGCTGTGGAAATGGAAAGGGTGTATCCCACATTTGATCCTTGGGGACAAGGATCATCTCATGGAGAGGGTAATGATACGAATTAGAAGTCTGATGGGTTTCTGAGTTTCCTTATTTAATTAAACATTTCTTATTTAGTTTATTTATTAGGTTTGCTTTAGGGATTTGGGTTTTTGTTTCAGATTAGGAGTCTTTCTTTTAGTAGTTTAAATACCTGTCTTGTTTTCTGAATTGATATGAATAAACTTTTGACATTCTTCTTCTATAATTCTTTCAATTACCCTCACTCATCTCTGTTAATTTCGACCCTCACTCAATCTCTGTTAATTTCGAGGATCGTACGTTCTCTACTCGATTCTCCAGGTTGGTAGAGCTCGGCTAAACGTTTGGCTTCGTCTAAACCTTAGCTGAATTTGGCTTGGGTCGTATCAAGTTCGCATTTGAACTTCCCTCTATCTCTCTCTCTCTCTCTATATATATATATATATATTATGTATGTGTCTCAATATGCCGTTACTAACGTAACCATGTTTATTAATTTTTTGTATTTTAATTTTTGTTGTTGATGAATATGATTAGAATTGTCAACATGGAAGGACCACCTTGTATCTCTTTTAGATTTTACATTTATAAAATTTTAATTCTGGTGATAATATTTGATTTGAGTACAGATGTTTTTCTTTTCTAATTTCATTTGGTTGGAATGTAATTTTGGACATCGCTTTTATTCATCCAATTTGATTTCCGGTTCATATTTATATCAAGTTTGTTTGTAGTTTAATAAATTCACATAATAATAACAAACATTTTTTTTGTATGTTTCAAGAATGGAACAAGATCGGCGACGTCGGATATAAGAAGGCCTTTTTTGACTTACTGAAAGGTAACTTTGGCTTCTTGGAAGCTTTCTTTCTCTGGTTTACTTTCAGTTCTTCATAGACAAGGTGAATACTCTATCTTTTCATGTATACATCATTATTTAACTGATGACACTTCGTACATACAAAAAATGCTATATATATATATATATATATCTACAACTTTTCGTGGTGATAGTTCATTAATTTGATTGGTAAAGAAAACGTAATTGAAGCAAATTAGTTAAAATGCTAGATTTTCTCCAAAAAGTTTCATACTCATTGAGCCGCATTATCCGATATGATCTTTTTTACGGGTAAGGGGTTGTCTGTATAGATTGAAGGTTTAGACATCAATATATCTTTTTTCATTAATCACTTTATCATTTTTGACCTAAATTAAGATAAAAAGCGAAAATATCCCATTTGTTTGCTAGAATTTGACACTGGTATGCAAAATTACATTTCATCCCTTTTTTAAATTTTATTCCTTTTAAATTTGTTGAGTTTAGGAGAGAAAGAGGATGATAATTTTAGGACGTAAAGTATTGTTTTACAACAATATGGAGCGTTACAATTGTCCAAACAGCATCGAGACATTGACCATCTATCATTGTAGTTCAATTACATCTGTCTCCTTCCCAACAACAAGAGGGCAGAAGCTCAAGTCACTGGTCATTCGGGGATGTGAAAAAATATCGAAAAATGAGTTGGGAGGTGAAGTAACATAGAAGAATGGGTGTTCATAAAAATGAGTCATATTTGTGTACCAAAAGTAATAAGATTTTGGTGGAATAAAAAGCTCTTGTTTCATAACTAATTAATGGTGTTCATAAAAAAGATAAGTTGACCAATTGTTTTACATATGTAGTTTAGATAGAAGTTGTTTGAAGAGCAGCTAGGGTTGCATAAACTCCACCACTTATGTTCATAAGCTCTTCATGCCTACCCTTTTCAGCAATCACACCATTCTTCATAACAGCAATTATATCAGCCCCTTTAATGGTGGATAATTTATGAGCTACCACAATGGTTGTCCTTCCAATCATCACTGTATCTAATGCATCTTGCACTATGTGTTCCGACTCTGCATCCAACGCACTCGTGGCTTCATCTAACAAAAGGACTTTCGGGTCTTTCAGTATCGCCCTTGCAATCGCTATCCGTTGTTTTTGCCCACCCGACATTTGCTCACCTGAAAACCACACCAAATATCCAAACGAACACAGTAAATCCCATGTAGAAGTAAGGTCTGAGGATAAGATGTATGCAGACCTTAGAGAATCAACAATTATATGGAAGCTTTTTGAGAGCTTATTGTAAAGTTTTTTGGCCCCTTCACATTGTGAAAAATCTCTCACAAAAAAAGAACATCTTTTTGCTTGTAAGTGCACAAGATTCCAATAAGCTAATTTGCTTGGCCACCTAAGCTTGTGGGTCCCACTTTATTGGAAAAAAAAAACTCTCAAGAAAATGCATACCTGAAGGGGTGGAGATGTTTTCGTGAAGACCCCTAACTTGCAAAACACATAAAATAAAAGAAAAAGCGGGAAAGTTAATTACATGTGAGAGTGAGTGCAAACAATGCGTACTACGTACCTCTTCCTCCGACAGTGGTATCATAACCATTTGGCAACGCTGATATAAAATTGTGGGAGTTTGATGCTTTTGCGGCTTTGATTATTTCTTCCTCGGTTGCACCTCCTTGCTTTCCGTAAGCTATGTTAGCACGGATCGTTTCATTGAATAGTATAGGCTCTTGGCTCACTAGACCAAGTTGTTGCCTTAGCCAACTTATTTTCAACGTTTGGATGTCCATGCCATCTAGGTAGATATGGCCCGAGCATGGATTATAGAATCGTTCAAGTAGACCTATGATCGTTGATTTCCCACTTCCACTCCCTCCAACGAGAGCCACGGTCTACAAGAAACTTTACAAGATTAGAAAACCAAACAGTTTGAGCCATAGGTGCTTAAGTTTAGGTAATGCTTTAACGCCATGTTTGACAACCATATAAGCTAGTTTATAAGCTAACTTGCTTTTTAAGCTTATCGAAAAAGCCTTGTTTGGTTAGTCATAAGCTAACCTCTTGAAAAATTACTTCAAATAAGCTCCAAGGGCTTTTCTTCCTGCTTTTTTTCTTCTAATTATGCCTCTTATTTTATCAAATTATTTTGGCATCCTGTTTTTATGTCATTTTACTTTCTCATCTAGCTTATCAACAAGTTTTTTACCAAATGTGACCGGTCAACTCTCTTAGCAGCCAAAAGCTAGTTTCTCAGCTACTACTGTTCCACACATAAACTAAGTTGAGACCATTTTTTACATGCTTAAAGAATAGACCAAACAACAAAAGGAAGACATAACCACAAGGTTTGGGTGTAGTGGTTGAGGCACTGGGGGATGTGGTGGAATATCCCATCTGCCCAGGTATCTATTCCAGGCGTACACAGCAATTGTGGTCACTGAGTTTATTAGGACTGATATCTTATAGTCATAATTTGTCGGGATTAGTCCAGCATAGCCCTGGAATACCCTTCCAAAAAACAAAAAATAAAACAAAAACAAAGAAGACATGTAAAGTCTTTTGACAAATGGGATACCTTTCCGGATGGTATTGTCAAAGACAAATCCTTGAAAACTTGAATATTTGGCCTTGTTGGATACTTGAAACTCACATGTTGAAGCTCAACATCACCCTTTACCTCATCCAATGTTGTGCCATTTTCGATGCTCGAATCAATCTCAGGCTTACTATCGAGAATCTCAAAAATGGAGACAATCGATTCCCGAGCTTTGTTCAAATCAGAAAGCAGTGTAGCTGATTGAGATAACCCCGACGATAATGTCGACAAACAAAAGAAAACCTACATTTTTTTCAGTCTAGATTAGAATTTGTAATTGTAGAAGTGAGTGAAAATATAATATACTAGCCGGGGGTATTCACAGGAAACAGTCTCTCACTACAACAAAATTGGATTTATAGAACGCCACAAATAAGTAAGTGTCCTAATAGACCACTTTATAGTTTATAGGACACAAATTAAAGGATCAAAAAATAAAACGTCCTATCTAAAGGCATTGTAATAAGTTTATAGGACGCTTTTGGACATCATAACAAACTTTTTAGGACACTTTTAATAAAAAAATGTCACGTTAGCTAGTTTATAACCGTTTTTGAGAAAGTGTCCTATAAACTCATCTTTTTGTAGGACACTTATGTTTATAGAACATTTTTTCAAATTGTCCTATAAAATATTTATAGCTAATATGGCATTTTTTTATAGAAGTATCCTAATAAACTTGTTACGACGTCCAAAAACGTCCCTTAAACTTGTTACAACAGGACACTTTATTTTTTGGTCCTATAATTTGTATTCTATAAAATGGTCTATTAGGATGCTTATTTATTGGTGGCGTCTTATAAAACCAATTTTGCTGTAGTATCTTTTACCCTATGGGTTAGAGACGTCTGTATACATTCTACCCCCATTTGTTTTGATTTTTATTAAAAATATAAAGAAGTCCAGATTTGAAGTGTGAAATAATTACCCTGAAAATTTCACTAAAGGTTATTCTTCCATGTTGCTGAAGAACAGATCCAATGTAGAAAAACAAAGAAGTTGAGCAGTAGAGTACGAAAGAACTGAGCCCGAAACCCGCACCATTTACAATCCCGTTTTTAACCGCTTGTTTTATGGGTTTCTCACATTTCTCTTGGTACAAATTGATCACTTTCTCTTCAGCACCGAAGGACGAAATGGTCCTAATGTTTCCAACTGCATCGCTTGCAACTTGGCTAGCGTCTTCATACATGGCTTTGGCACCGGCACTTATGCTTTTGTAAAACTTTAGCTGAATATATCCTTGTAAGCTAAGCAAAGGCAACAAAACTAGTATTACAAATGCAAGTATCCAGTTGGCGGTGAAAGCTATCACGAGTCCGGCCGTAATCATGGCTACGTTTTGTGCAACTAGTGCCAAAGAATCGCCAACAATATTCCTCATCGTTGATGCATCCGTTGCTAGCCTTGCACCAACTGCACCGCTGTTTTATTCACGGGAAAATTTCTTAAATGTCAAAATATATATACAAGAGGAACGTAAACAATTAAAAAGGGTAGACGCTACTCTCTAGTGTTCTCCCACTGCACTGATCCCACGACTATCATAGGGAAGATAAATCAGCGTGAGATAGCACGTGGGGGGTTATTTAAGAGACTAACCTTCTGACACCTTTTTTTAATGCACGGCCTTCTACTCTCTCTAGACCAAAAGAAGTGTCCACATTTTTCTAAGTTAGTTTCTATTTCAGGGTCCACTTTCAAAAGTAAGTGGTTACTTTCCAACTCTACCCTTCCACTGTGTTCTCAAACTTTCTTTACGAAGGAAAGGAAAACGAAGGAAAAGGGTGGAAAGTAAAAGTGACCCGTGTTTTCGAAACTTTTTTAGGAGGGAAAGAAAGGAAACGGAACGAAAATAATCATAACTTTCCTCCCAAAACTTTCCTTCCAGGTGTGGGAGGAAAGGGAAGGAAAGAAATTAAACAACATTTTAAAAAAATCATTAAAATTACAAATTTACCCAACCTTTCATCATAAAAAAAACCATATTTTAAGGGTATATTTGTAAAAACAACATCTTTCCTTTCCTTTATCTCCTGTTCAAAAACACCGATTATTTTGAGATGGACAAATTCACTGCTTCTTGAATTATTAGGGGTAAAATCGTCATTTACTTAATCAAAAAGTGTAATAATTACATATTTTAAAACTGTATGTCATTTTCATTGTGGACATCTATTTTGGAACAAATGGAGTAACATATTTAAAAGCGTGTCTACCTATCACAATATGTCTCTTCCTAAACAATCGATGTGATATATAACAGATGATGTCTACGTACCTTGAATGTTCGGGTTTGTCAAACCAACTCATTTCTTGGTGTACAATCTTTCGGAAAGACAATGACCGGATTCTTTGAATCAATTTACCTCCCGCAACTCCAAAAAAATAGTTCTGCAATGGCACAAATAGCAACGAACAAATACCCAGACCGACAAACATAAGTGCCCAAAAATCCGAACCTTTACGAAGCTTGTTTGGAGGCTCGTAGAATATTTTTATGGCGGATGACATTATTAACCCATGGATAGGGAAAAGTACACCGTGCGCAATTGCAGCAATAGATCCAAAAAACAAAACAAGCAGTTCAGGCTTGTTTAGATTCGCTATCCGTTTAATAGAAACGCTTTTTACCCTCTTGGGTGCAATTATATCCTCTTTGTTTTCGCTTACAATTCCTGTTTCTTGCGTATTTGTAGAACATGTTTTATCTCCAAAAGATCTACGGTTGGTAGGAGAGTTTTTAACCGATGATCCAATATTGTATGAACTTTGTTGGATATCTGCTAGTTCTACTTCTACGTCAACGTGTTCTTCTGGTTGGTGAATTTTGCCGGATTGCATTTGAACAAGCTGAGCATAAGCTCCATCGGGAACTTTTATCAATTCTTCATGATTACCTAATTAGACACATTTTTTAATCATATACACTTAAAGTCCCATTAAGTAGGGGTGAGCATAACCGGGTACCCGGCCATTTTCCACGGAACCGGAACCGAAACCGGAACCGGATCCGCTAACACCGCTTCCTTATATTTTGGAACCGGTTCCGGTACCGGGTACCCGGTTTCAACTTTTTTTTTAAATTTTTTACATTGCATACAATAAAAATATAATTATAAACTATAAAATACCGACTTAAAGTAGTAATTGCAACAAATGGTCAAAACTAATCCCATAAAAACTAATTATTACATAAACAAACTATAAAGTTTGAGTTTTTATTTATTATTTATAAATATATAAAATATTTTTTATTTAAAAGTGGCGGGTAGCGGGTACCCAATGGGTAACGGTTCCAAAAAAATGAGAACCGGAACCGGTCCTGATTAAAAACCGGAATCGGAACCAATCACATCGGTTCTGGTTCCAGAACCGGCAGTTCTGAAGCGGTTCCGGTTCCGAAGGCAGGTACCCAGTTCCGATGCTCACCCCTACCATTAAGTACTCTATCAGAATGGTTGGGCGTCTCAAAGACCAATTTTCTTGTAGTGGATATATACTCAATAAGACAAATAAGGATCGATAGTTTACCTTTTTCCAGCAGCTTACCAGCATGAACCACAGCTATAAGCTCAGCATTTCGAATGGTAGACAAACGATGTGCAATGACTACAGTCGTTCGAGAGGCCATGACTGTATCGAGTGCATTTTGTACTAAACGCTCGGATTCAGCATCCAATGCACTTGTTGCTTCATCTAAAAGAAGGATTTTTGGGTTTTTTAGAATAGCTCTTGCTATTGCTATTCTTTGCTTTTGGCCACCAGATAGCTGAGTCCCATGCTCACCCACCATTGTATCAAGCCTCTGGAAGAACACAATTTATGAGGTTATTTAATTAATTGGTTGTTTTATGTTTTTGCTAAATATTTGATAGCTTAGTTTGGTTTAGTTCCTATTTAGTTATATTTTTTTTAATTGATTTAACAAAGTTTCAAAATACCTATTTTGTTTGAACGGTAACCTAATGATCTTGTAACACTTTATGTACGTGAATACCCGTTTACAAAAAGGTTACAAAGAACTGATCCATGTCGTAAAATATTACAGGATACACTACAACAAAATTGAGTTTATAAAACGCCACCAATTTGATAACGTCCTAATAGATTGCCTTATAGGACTTAATTTATAGAACCAAAAAATAAAAGGTCCTATAGGCGTTATAATAAGTTTATAGCACATTTTTGGGCGTTTTATTTTAATACAAAGCGTTCTATTAGCTATTTTATGGGACACTATTTGAAAAAAGTGTCTTATAAAAACAAGTGTCTATAAAATGATGCTATAAAATAGCTAATAGGACGTTTTGTATTAAAAATGTCCTAAAAATCTTGTAGACGCCCAAAAGCGTCATATAAACTTATTACAACGCCTTTATTAGATATGACCCTTTATTTTTTGGTCCTCTAAATTGAGTCCTATATGGCAGTCTATTAGGACGTTTTCAAATTGGTGATGTCCTATAAACATAATTTTGTTGTAATGATATGGTCAAAATGGGTTAAAAAAATAAGAAATATTCGAAACTTTGTTCCATTAAACAGGAAATTTTGAAATTTTGTTATATTGGTCTTGAGAAAAAAAAAATCTTTGCTATATTAAATAGGAACTAAGGAGAAATTCATTGCATTTTGATGCATTCTGCCCATTGAAAACCGAATAAAACCAGATTCATTTAAAAATTTACTTACTCGCGGTAGCTTGTTGATGAAACCCGAAGCATTAGCTAGCTCGATAGCCGCTTCAATCTCCTCATTGGTAGCATTTTCTTTTCCATACATTATGTTTTCCCTTATGGTAGTTGTAAACAACACAGGTTCTTGACTAACTAATGCCATTTTCGATCTAATCCATTTTAGTTGCAAATTCTTCAAGTTAACACCATCTATAAGCACTTCTCCGCTTTCTGGATCATAGAATCGTTCTAATAAACTTATGACGGTTGACTTCCCGTTTCCACTTTGACCAACTAAGGCTGCAGTCATACCACTCGGAATGTGGAGTGAAAAGCCTGATAAAATTTGGATATGGGGGCGGGCAGGGTACCTAAAGTACACATCTTTAAGCTCGATTTCACCTTTTATATCTTCTGGTACGATTCCATCTTCATTGTATGCATAAATTTTTGGTTTACGGTTGATAGTTTCAAACATAGTGTGAGCTGCTGCTCTCCCTTGTGCAAATGCTGATATACATGGGGAAGTCTGGCCTAGTGAGCTAGTACATGAAACAGGAATTAGAGAGAGAAAAAAAACAAGATAATTAAAGATAAATATTTCAAACATCAAAATGCATCAAAATGTAAAGAAGTTTCTGTTTTTACTATTTTTTTACAATTCTGACTGATGTTGTAACATTTGATGACGTGGATGTCAATTTATAAGATTAGAAGAAAACTGATCAAAATGGGAATAAAATAGGAAATTTTGGAAACTTGGTTACATTAATTGAGAAAAAGAATTCTTCATTATACTAAACAGGAAGTAGGGTTGTTTGGCGGTTGCTGAATGGTTTGGTGTAGAATGATTAAGAGGATCTTATTATATACTGCAAAATGAAATATTATTGTTTGGTAAATGTTCAAAACGAAATTAGGGCTTTGAATGTTTAAGGGAGGCCCAAGATACAAAGTGTTTCAGAGGGTTTTGGAACCATTAAAAACAGACTTATTTTTTTGCCAAACAGGGTTCACATCTTAGTGATTCAGAGGTTGCCTCTTAATGGAACCGTTAAAAGGTAAACAAACAGCCCATAGCAAAATTTATTCAAAATACCATACGAACCGTAACGGCATAATTACTTACAATGCGCTGAACATCATGGCCATTATGATGCTAATGACTTCTCCGCCATTGTAACCCTTTTCCAAAATCAATTTGGATCCATACCAAACAGCTAGCCCATGGCTACAACTTGAAACTAGTAAAGATACAGCGGTTCCTAACCCCGATGCCAACCCTTGACGTGCGGTTGCAAAATAAGCAATTTCTAGCTTATCGTCGTACTTTTTTATTGCTTGCTTCTCCCCATTGAAGGATGCAACCTGTAAAATGAATAAACCACAATAAAAGTTAAGGAGGGTTCAAGTAAAATCGTCCTACCAAAATGTTATTGGCCCAACAGTATCCGGTTTATATAGTTACTGGTATTTGCTGTATATAAATATTATATGTTTCAGAAAGAAATCTTGATTGTTTTCATGCATGCATGTACTTACGGTTCTAATGGCTCCAACTGTTTGTTCAACCACATTTCCGGCTTGTGCGTAGGAGGTTTGTGCACGAACCGCCATTTCCGAGATGATATACGACATGCACCCTCCAGCAACAATTAGCACTGGTGCAGAGAAGCATACTACAAGTGCAAGCCGCCATCCTCTAATAAATGATACTAGGAACCCTCCAACAAACGTCGTAACAAGTTGAATAAACTTTCCTACCTGTTTCATCCAAGATCACATATATATAGATATATATATATATATAGAGAGAGAGAGAGAGAGAAAGAGAGAGAGAGAGAGAGAGAGAGAGAGAGGGAGGGGAGGTTCACAGGAAAACCTCAAAAAAAACTGAAGAACACCCCTCTATCCGGACGATACGCACAAATGCATACAAGCGATTAAAACTGTTTTTTTCATGCACGAGTGCATGTTACGCACATGTACATGTTATGCACAAGTACATGTTACGCACAAATACATATAATGTACAAGTGCATATGCACGTTTGCATTTTACAAATTAGCAGTATGCATTTGTGCATACCGTCTAGATGGAGGGCTCCCAGGTGTTCTACAGTTTTTTTTTTTTTTTGAGATTTTATATAATATATATATATATAAATATATATATCATGAATCAGGTTCCACAAGATTTGAGATGAATCTAAATAAGGAAGATTCATGTGTGTTTATATATAGATGACATTAAAAAACACACCTTTTCACCAATAGCTTCTCTAATGATAATGGTGTCACTTGACATTCTTTCTATGACTTCACCTGTACTAGTTTGGGTATCAAAGAACTCAACATCTTGTCCCAATATTGCCTTTAAGTATAGTCCCCTTATGCGGATTGATTGTCTTTCTCCCGATATGATCCAACACGATACCTCTGCACATAATACGAAAATATCTTTAAAGAACCGATGGCGTTTCCAATGAAATATGGAACAAAGTGCCGGTAAACGTTTACCATAATCATTTGGTAAAGCGTGTAAGGGACGATGTTTAATGTTACCGACAAGGTAGTTGAGAGTTGTTACTCTTGGAGGTAAAGGGCAGGTAAACGTTTGCCACAATCATTTGGTAAAAAAGCGGCCCCTTTAATTACATTATAGAAAGAGTAAATTACACTTTTGGTTCTTGGGGTTGTCACTCACTATCAATCCTAGTTCCTGCTTCGAACTAATTACACGTTTAATCATTGTGATTGATGGACTTTCGCCATCTGGGGTGCAGCATTCTACTGCTTCGTCACACTATGGGAGCTGGCCATGCCCGAAGTCGTTACCTCCAGTTTGGCTTGATTACTGGAACTCAAAAGCACTTTGTTTCGCTTTTGATCTTCTGGCTAACGGTGGACATTTTGCTATTCGTATTTCATTTATTTAATATTATTATTAGAAAATTTATTTCATTTATTTAATTTGTTGAACTCGTACCTCGTGAGGCCCAAAGGGTCGGGCAGTCAAGGGCTGCTGTTGTACTTGTTTAGAAGGAAACAAAAGCATTCTATCAACCAGTTGACTTAAGATAAAATGTGTTTAAAGGTCCTACAGGGGCCTCTTCGGGGGGCTATTGGGTCCTCTCATAGATGCCCTAAAAGTAGTTTAACAAGGGTTTAAAGGGCCTACAGGGGCCTCTCCGGGATCCCGTATAACCATCGAAGGCTGTTGAAGTGACTATTCCTGGAAATTGGGAAGCACTCAGTTCAGCTCCTCTGTATGTAAGGCGGAAGTTAATTGAAATTAATATTAGAAAATAAAACAAAAAAATATTGTATTACATATACCCACCCCACCCCTTTTCTTTCACAACTGTAGACCTCCTCGACCACCCGTTTCTTCATTTGCTCACCCCTAATCCTCCTCCCTAGATCTGGGTTTTTTAATAGTCAAACAACGATTTCGACACCTTTTCTACTCGCACACATACCATTTACGACATCCCTTTCCCATTTCACACACACACACACATCAAATCTAGATGTATTTAAATCTGTCAATAATTAAAACTGAAACAAATTGGTAACTTCTTTTCATGTTGCGCACGCACACACATTCCATTAAAGCAAACCTCAAAGATCTCTAGATATACAACAATCAAAGAGAAAACGAACAAACCAAAGTTATTTTGTGCATTCTAATGTTGTCTCGGTTTTTAACCTTAATACAACAAAACCATGGTGATCGACAAGATTTACGGTTAGAGAAGAAAAGGGGGTGGAGGGTATACATAATACAGTAATATCTTGGTTTAACTTTCTAATATTCAATTACATAACTGAGAAAATAGCAAAAAGCCCTGGAGTTCACGGACCTTATTAATGTCGGCAGTCACAAGGACCAAAAGCAAAACAAAATGGCAACCATAGTGATTAAAAATGTAATTAGTTTAAAGCATGGATTATACTTGATGGGGAGTGATATTGTGATAAATTAAACCACAAGGACCAAAAGTGTACGTAATTTACTCGTAGAAAATGTAAAAATAAGCATCAATAAAGTAAGTGATTTAGAAATGAAATATATAAAACGATACTAGTTTGGTCTAAAAAAATTTGTTGCAATGATAATGTTTATACTAACAATCAACGATGTACAAAAAATAGATGTTACGTGTAACGGGTATTTTAATTTTGACGTATAAAATGTGGAATCAAACGATTTTCATGTATCATCAAGAAAATTAAGTATGTCAATATATGAATAAATATGATGATAGTTGATAAAATTGACTTACGGAGGAAAGAGGCAATGCCGATGCCTATAGCCAAATACAAGTACACGATGCACACCTAAAAGACACAGAATGTGATGTAAGTTATATATAGTTATATTAAAATTGATATGTAAAAAAACACATATCTATGTGTATATATATATATATATATTATATATCGTTATTTTAGTCTAGGTTTCTTTGATTATTTATTTGACGACATAATAGAAAATAGAGGGATCTCAAATATAAACCCTATATTTATAGGAGCGGGTTCACATGAGAACTCAAATTTGGTTGTGAACGTGAGGACAAATGAGAGAGCGACACGTGTCTCGTTCATAGAAATATTCAGACTGAATATAGTATTTATTTAGTCTGAATATTTCTTTGTATATTCAGTCTGAACAATCTATATTCAAACACGTGTCACGCTCTCATTTGTCCTCACTTTCACAACCAAATTTGAGTTCGCATTTGAACTTTCCTCATATTTATAAACCATATAGTATAATGAATATCGGGTTTCATAAATATCTCAATGTTTCCTTATCTAAACCATTAATCACAGTGACAAATTTTCATAACGTTTGTGTAAGACGTGACTCACAACATTACGTCTTGAAGTGTGTCATGGCGCGTCCTGACGTGCGGTTTTTTATAAGACTTGATTTTTTTTAAACTTTAAACTTTTATTTTTTTAGCTTTTTATGCTTTTATACTTTCAACTTTAGATTTTATAACTTTACAGACTTAGTTAATCGCATTATTCACAGTTTCTTGGATTGATACATACCACGAACTCATGATTAAAACTTAAAACAAATTTAAAACCCTTCCAAATTCTATTTTAAATATCTTATCACAAACTTTTTATATAATACTGGTTAATTTATATGAATGTAATTTTTTTAAATATTATTATATTATTAAATAATATATATAGAAAACACACACATATATATATATATATATTATATAGAGGAAAGTTCAAATGTGAACTCATTTTTGGTTGTGAACGTAATGACGAATCTCAGCCACTTATCCGGTCAATAAAGGCAGCTTTGACCTGGTTCCCCTCATTTAATAATCTCCACCCTCCCATGAATCGCATCAATCCTCCGTGATCGCGTCCACCATAACCGAAGATGTGTGGCTGAGATTCGTCCTCACGTTCACAACCAAAAATGAGTTCACATTTGAATCTAACCCATATTATATATATATATATATATAATTATATTATGACAGACAAATTTATCGTGGTATGTTATGTTTTAAAAAACGCAATGTCCTCGCCGTGGCGTGTAAAGCTTAAGACTTGAGGTCGTCGTCATGCCACACCTCGTATCATATCAAACCTTGATACTTTATTAAAAACATAATTTAATTTTGAAAAGGCTCTGAAGCATACGATTTAATGGAACACACAAAAACAATAACATTCAAGAGTATTACCTTTGATATTTTATCTGCAACATTTGAGTTATCGGAAGTTGCCAACGAGTTTATCAGTTGTCCAAATATAACAGTCATAAGAGGTTGTGCCATCCCGAACCCAATGGCACCTAGCGTTCCGATCATCATTAACATTACGTCATATCGATCAGCAAACGAAAAAAGTTTGAGAAAATTAACTCTCTTATTTCCTTTGTTTATCCCTTCTAAGGAGTTCCCTTTTCGTTTAACGGTCATGTTTTCTGTCTTTTTTTTGCTTTCGTTTGTGCGTGTAGACAAAAAAAGAGAGCAATACAAAATGTTAAGAACGTTTTCAAGATTTCAGAAATGCAAATAAATACTTTTTTTATAGAACAATAAAGGATTTTTTTTTTTAAAAATTTATTTTATAGAAAATCAAGCAAACGAAAAAACCTTTTTGGTCAAAAAGAACAATCCGAAGAATTGTTTACTTTTGACTGTTTTTGTTATATTATCTAAAAAGCCAAAGAATTTCAACAAATTAAACAAAACAATCTGTATACTTTCATACTTTTTTTCATTACATAATTAAACAAAAGAAATATTTATTATATACGTATGCTATCAAATCACATATTATATTTCGTTATATCCAATTTTAATTAAAATATCTAACATAACTATTCACTTTGAAATAAAAATGGAACAATATGAAACAATTCAATGAAAAAGAATTAAAGATATAAAATGTTTAAATTTACTTATAATTTATGTTAGTTTTTTTAAAAGGGATAATTTATGTTAGTTTAAGTTCATTCAATATATATAATTGCAAAGATAAATATGTGATATATATGTCATAATTATATGTCAACCTTATTATTGTAAGAATCATGAAATTCAATTATATCAATTAATTTGTTTTAATCCTACGGTTATAATATACATACTTAAAATATGAGCATCGACAATGGTTAACTCTTTTAAAGACTTTTTCTACCAATCATCTCATCTAAAAAGCTTTTTGTAAATTTAATTTAATGCAAAAAAAAAAAGTCTTTGAAAAGGTTATAAGAAAAAGAATGTGAGAGACATAAAACACAAAAAAGTCTTTCTTCAAAAGCTTGGTCCATAAAAAGCTTTAACAAAAAGCTTTATCAAAAAGTCATCTTATGCAATGCAAAAAACCCTTCTTAAAAGACTTTTAACATTTCAATAAGTCATTAATGACTTTCCCATTGGAGATGCTCTAACCCCCTCTACTTTTTACTCCCCACGTACGGTTTACCATTTTTTTTAAATTTCTTAATTATCTTTGACCATATTTATACTTCTATATCTATATCTATATCTATATTTCTATACTGTATTAAAAATGAGGAGTTATGGTTATAGTTAATTATCTTGAAATTTCAAGAGGTGCAAGTTGTTAAAGCCAAAGTTACAAACTTGAAAGCTTATAATTACCTCACACGATCTCTCACATAATATAAACCAAATCATTTTCAATTTCTAAATTACATTTTATACATTTATATATGTTTAGTTATATATTTTACTTTATGTCCCTGATTTTTTCAATTTTTATTTTACACATTTATCGTATTAACATAAATAATCTTATATGAACTAAAATGCATTTAAAAAATACATTTATTTTTTTATAAATGATATCATTACAATCGTTTTGTCAAAACCTTCAAAACGAGTCCAATATTGAATATATTTGGATTTACTTACACAATTAAATAACATAAATAAATACATATGATAAAATATATACTATTTATCTATCTATTTATACTATATATAAGCATGTAAAACCCAAAGAAATCACATTTGGGTAAAAAGATCAAGAAACAAGATATATTAGAGAGACCCATCAATTTAAATTACAAAAAAACATATGTATGATGATCATACACAAACCCTTTAGTGAACCAAACAAAACTTCTCTTCATGATATTGCTTATTTCAGAAATGCCCATTGATGTGTTCACAACCTGTAGAGTTTCTGTTGGGCATCCCCGTTCACATTATGATAGAGAAATGACTACAAATTGGTGAAGATGACAACTCACTCGAAACTTCTTGTACATTCTCCTGTCAACCAATAACATATTTATATTGTTCCCTTTCCTAACATTGAAAACTTCATTCGACCTGTCATGTCGTAGCAAAAAGGATTGATAATGAATGGAGTATAATTTATTAGAGTTTGTATTAGGGTTTGTCTTTTGAGCAAATCTATTGATAGATAGGAATATGTGATACATAAGATGTATTACATAAGTTGAAAAACGTTATATTAGTCCTTTTCATATATGGTGACCTTAACCTAACGGTTTTTCGTAAAATCACAAATGCTCTCAAATTCTTAATCAATGCAAATCTTTTAGATCCGCCACTAACTAGTCTTGAACAAAAAAGATGTTTGATTATTTAATTACACCATTTTTCATGAATTATAATCAAATCAGATTTTGGAGATATCGTTGTGAATGAAAACCGACAATAAAGAGGGAAGCAAAATTTCGAGTAAAAAAACATGAAATCTGCCATGGATGGAAGCATGAATGTGCAAAGAAAGTAAATAAAAATAAAGGACCAATTTTGTAACAAGTGACAAACCTCAATAATCAAATCTCAAATCTGTAATTTAGGAACCGTTTACAAAAACTTATTCGGGTAAGTACTTATCAGCAAAATTTAACCTATCACTTAATTACCGGATAAGATTTTAGCCTATCAAAATGATATCAGGTGCAACAATTTACCTGATAAGCGCTAACGGCGTGGTAAGAGTCGGTCGCCCTCACTTACCGGGTAAGACTCTCGATCATTGTCTTTGCTCTTGCAGGCAAGATTTTTGGTTGATGCCATATTTATCCGGTAAGATAATATGATTTGGTAAGCACTTATCCAGGTAAGCATTTGATAAACAATCTCTTAGTCTAAAAAATTATTTATTAAATTAAAGAAGAGAAAAATGTGCATACTTGAAACATCAATCCATGTGTCTTAACATTTTTTGATCCATACGTGTCTATTTATGACACATTATTTGTCACATCCATTTCGCCATATACATCCAAATCTGATGTGGGCAACACAAAAAATGAATTTCACAAAAACGATCCATGCCTTTTATTTTTTTAATTAATCAATCATATATTTTTAAAAATAGTAAATACACACTATAGTTTTTTAAAATTAAATAACAAAAAAAACTAAAAAAAATTAACACTTTTAACTCCAACAAATTATTTATTTTGAAGATTTTATTGTTGGTTATGAAGAAAAGTTTACAAAAAATTACGTGTTTACTTATTTTTATTTTGAATGATTAAAACCTATTAGTTAATAATTAAACAATTTTTTGAACAAAAAGATATTTGGGTATTTTAAAACCTATTAGTTAAACTCTTATTACCTAAAAAATGACATGTTACTTGAACAGCGTAATACCCTTAAATCTGGAAAAAAAAAACGACTAATTTATAATTTTCAGTATTATATCAATTGGAAGATAAATTACTTCCTATAAGTCAATGCTTGAAGTTCCTTAAATAACAATTCTATAAAAACGTCAACAAAAGATAATTTAAGTCTTATACTAAGACATGACTATGATCGGGTGTTACTAAATCCCAAAAGAGTCGCTATCTCCGAGTGCGGAAACCGTCACTAAAACTAGATCTTTAATGTGCTACTTCCTAACACTCAAGTCTACACGTGTCGCTAGTACCAACCCCAACGATAACCTGATGCACATGCCGACAAAGAAAAATGGTTAGGCTTAAC
The DNA here is from genome assembly GCA_036898165.1 of Silybum marianum. Taxonomy (NCBI): domain Eukaryota; kingdom Viridiplantae; phylum Streptophyta; class Magnoliopsida; order Asterales; family Asteraceae; genus Silybum; species Silybum marianum. The sequence continues at coordinate 20,703,275 of CM072538.1, forward strand.
GTCTAGTGAGCTCAAGAGTTTATAACATATTTATGATTGATTGAAATCTAAAGATTTGCTTGATAAAAGATAATTTCTCAAATACCGGAGAAAAAGTAAATAAAACAGATGATTTCGGTGAGGCGGAAAACCCCGTCGAGGGTAAAAACCGCGGATGACAACGGATGTCGACAATTCACTAGTGACGTCAAACAGGGACGTCGTCCTTAAGAACAGAGATTACAGTTACATATTGTGGATTAACACATTGATGGTAAACTGTTGTCATTAGTTCTAAGCTGCTGTCGTTAGTTATACTGCTGTCATTAGTTCTGGACGTGAGACAAGACTTGAAGACCGGACGTGAGTTCCCTTGACCGGTAAAACTTGAGAGAATATGATTGGGATGAATTCGTTTGATGCGGGAGTGTATGTGACATGTTTTCGAGTGAATTCGTTGTGTCCCTTGTCTTCTCTCGAGCTTCGTTTATATAGGGCCCGTTGTTATAAATGAGCATTTAATGTGTAACGATCATTACCTTTATGAGCATTAATGTCGGTAACGGTCTCTAAATTTAATGCCATTGAATGTGCTCCTTCGGTTACGTTCGTTTGCATAAATGAGAGAAGACCTACACTAAACAATATAAAACAGTCGTTTTGTCGAGAGTTAGTAGCGACAAGCGTAGGTCGTGAGAATCTTGCGACTGTCACTAGTTAGTGACGACTGGTAGCATAATTATCGTTAACTGTGGATTAGACATGCGATTGTCATAAATAGTGAAGACCATTAGTTATGTGATCATCGGTTATGAGAAACTTATGACCGTCGCTTAGTTAATGATGACAAATAGCGTAATTGTCGATCGGACGTACGATTGGTATCAATAGTGATGACCATAATTTTTATGGTCATCGGTCGTTAGTTCTTACATACAAGATATAACTGGTCGTAAGATCTTGGTCGTAAGACCGTGATATTTCGGTCATGACTTCGATTATTTTTAACATAGACAACTATCGTGGATATTTATCCTTGTTGGTCAAGAGTATGACCGTCGTGGGTATTATCTTTGTCGATCGAGGGTGTGACTGTCGTGGGTATTATCCTCGTCGGTCGAGGGTGTGACTGTTGTGGGTATTATCCTCGTCGGTCGAGGGTGTGATTTTTTACCCAAACACCAAGTGCATCTTCAAGTACTGAAATCGTTCCAAGTGAAGTCAATCCTCTTACTATGAAACCCTCATCAAGTTCTCCTCAATCTCCTCTTCGATCCAAAGCACATCCTGTAGCTATCACATATGTTGCCGATACTTCTAATCCCATCAACAATAATAATACCTCACCATTCTACCTACCTCTTCCTCCAACCACCAAATGGACAAGAAATCATTTGATTGATCGAACAATCAAAGATCATTATACATGAGTCAAAACTAGAAGATCAGCAAACATGTGTCATTGTGTATGTATGTGAACTTTTTGTCCCTTTTGAAACCAAAAAGAGTTGAAGATCCCGTTGAAGTTCCAAGTTGGGTTAGTTCCATGCAAGAGAAACTGATACAATTTGAACGTAATTTCGTAACGGGTTTATTGGCCTTCGAACAAAATCATTATCAACACTAAATAGATCTTTAGAAACAAAATGAATGAAGATGGTACAATGACTAGTAATAAATCCAGAATCGTTGCTCAAGGATTAGACAAGAGTAAATCATGAATTACGATGAAATATTGTCTCTGGTGGCAAGACTTGAAGCAGTCTGAATCTTGTTAGCTTATGTTACTTATTAGGATTTCAAGGTCCACGAGATGGATATGAAAAGTGCATTCTTAACTAGTACGCTTTCAAAAGAAGTCTGTGAAGCAGTCGTAAGCGTTGAAGATCCAAAGCATCCTACTTACGTATATAAGCTTGCCAAAGCTTTGTATGGATTCAAAAAAGCTCTACGGGCATTGTATGACACTTTGTCTACTTTTTTTTTTGAAAATGGCTTTTCACGTGGTAAGAATGATAACACCTTGTTTTTTAGGAAACACAAACATGATGGGCTCTTGAAGTCGGGCATTGGCTCGGCCAATGATCATTAGTGTAATTTCTAAGTGAAATAGCCTAAATTGGATTAAGGGGCTTCCAAGGTAAAGACTCGAGAAGTTGAACTTGATGGCCCTACAAGCAAAAGACTCGAGGAGTTGAGTTTGATATTTTAGTAATCCAATGATGTCATGTTACTAGATAAGTTGACGTCACGTAAGTGACTAGTTAGTGGATAAGTTGATGTCATATCATTGGCTATATATTGTATAAGTTGATGCCACGTTATTGACTAGATACTAGATAAGCTGACGTTATTGACTAAATATTGGATAAGTTGATGTCACGTTATTGGCTAGATACTAGATAAGTTGATGTAACGTGAGTGGCTAAATACTGGATAAGTTGATGTCACATTATTGACTAGATATTGGATAAGTTGACGTCACGTTATTGGCTAGATACTGGATAACTTGACGCCATGTTATGGAGACGTCGCATTATTGACTAGATATTGGAAGTTGAGGTCAATGCTTGTTTTATTGTAAGTGGTGCTCAAACAATATTGGTTTGTGGCTTACTTATGTGCTCCATCACAACGAATGGTAAATTGAGTCTATACCCCATCATCTTCGGATGTTTTGTGCCCTTCTAAGGATAAGCGTGACTAATTGTATAAATAACTTGATTAAGGCTATGCTTTTCATTTTAATGTTTATAGCTTTATTCTTGGTCGAGTGAGTAATAGATTTGGTTGTGTATTGTTGGATATTTTGACTTATGGGTTTTCATCAAGAAAATGGTGGGTTTTCGAAAAGATGTAGCTTTTAGGATAAAGAAGTTTTGTTTGCGAAATTATGATTTAAATCAACAGTCTTTCGATTTACCTTTTAGTGTTATGATGAAACCTATTTGAACTCACTAGGCGTTAAGCCTAAACTTTTTCCTTTATCGGCATATACATCAGGTCTGGGGGAAATGGTACTAGCGACACCGTAATGAGATGAGTGCTAGATAGTTGCATGCGAAGATTTTAGCTTATCTTTGACGTCTTCCACATTTGGAGATAGCGACATTTAACCGGTTATAGTAACACTCGACCTTAACTTAGTCTTTACCTGAGGCTTAGTCTATCATTTATTAATCTTGATTTTAGATTTGATATTTGAGGTAATTCAAGTACTTGAGTTATAGAAAGAAATTATTCTTTATTGATGTATTACTGGAAATTTTTATTTAGTCGCTCTTTCCAGATCTGAGAGTATTACAGGATGTCACATACCGGTCAGACAATTTGTTCATAATTTTGTAGTTCATCTCTCCAGTCCTATGATCAAATTACCTACTGTGCATGCTCTATTTTACCCTCTACTTTATTTGACAAGCAATAAGACATTTACCTAATGTTAATTCAATCCTTGAAAATTCAATTGGATGATGTTAAGAATGCCTAGGATAACGAAGACAATATCCTTGGAGACTCTGTCATGCTCCAAGAAGAATTGGCAACTAATCTTGTTCACTATTTTTTTTCACTTCCTTGGAACAACTACACTCAAAGATTAATACTCAATCTCAAAAAATGCATTATGTGGTCCAACATAAACTTCATCTTATTCAAGATCAATTTGATCCTATCATATTTACTATTGAAGATAGACCTTGATGATTCGACTGGAAAAACAACATGGTCATTTGGAAAAAGCATTCAAGGTATTAAGTTAAAAACTTGATGTAGTTCTTAAAGCTGCATCCGGAGCTACTGAGGGGGAGAAGTCGTGTAGTAATAATTCCTGTAGCCCGGATGAAGGAAGAAAAAATAAAGCAACCTTTAGGGGGGGGACATGTAATTGAGAAGGAGAAACCCAACTAATGATGCTCATCCTAATGAAGGAGATCCAATTAGAGATATTGGGGATCCAAAATTAGTGGATACAGGAGAAAACAATATGACTCCAGAAGAAGAATAGGCTCATGAAAAATCCAAGAAAGCAACAAATGAAGAAGAACTCAAAAAGTCCAGACTAGCTGAGTTAGAGTCCCTCAAATTGCAACCTCCTAAGAAACTGAAACAAATTATCTCTTTTGAAGAAATTAAGGTTGCATGAAAGATTCAGGAAGCATTTGATTGTTCTCTCATTTGAATAAATTAAGGTTGCATGAAAGATTCAGGAAGCATTTGATTGTTCTCTCCTTTGAAGAAATTAAGGTTGCATTAAATCTTGATTGTTTCGGTATTTAACTTGTTACAATTTATCTTTTGTTGCACATGCAATATTCACGAAAAAGAAGAAGAAAAGGAAGAATATGCCTACAAAAACAAGACGATCGAAAAACATAAAAGTAGACAAAAAGAATCCCAAAACAGAAAGAAACAAATCATTGAAATTATGAGTCCAAGAGTTTTTAACTTCTATGAGTTTTAGTACCGTTTTTCTTTCTAAATGATGTTGTCTTAATTGTCTATTTGTCATAATAAACAAATAGGAGGAGATTGTTGGTCTCAACAATTTGATTTTATGATTACGCAAATACATCCAATAAGCACTTAGAAAGGTTTTAGGAGTTGTGTCTAGAATCTGAAACACAAAATAAGGATAAAATTTTATCAAATGTTGATTTGTATAAGAATGAAATCCGAAAGGCATCAAGGATCTGAAATGCATTATAGGACTCAAAACATATCAGGATCCGTAAACTTTTGAGGATCTGAAACATGTTCTTGGGACTGAAATATTTAGGGATCGAAGTTTTGTAAGAAATATACCTATGTTTCAAACAAAAAATCATAATAAGATTTCAATTGTAAAGGTTTTATTCTTGTATTCAATACTAGTCTAAAAAAAATGTTTTCAACAAAATCGAAGGCTAGTTGAAGTGAAATTAGATCAACACAAAAGTGGAAAGGATTATCATCTAGCCGATTGAAGATTAGTACTAGATAAGTTAGACAGTTTGACAAATGATGTTTTTGGAAAGCCAAGTTATAGTGCAACTTAACCAACAAGTTTGTCTCACCAACTCCCACCAACCCATGTCCTAGTATGGGAACATGTTTTACATGTCAGCCAAGTAAGTCATAAATTATTTTTTTAACAATATCATGTTTCCTTTACTGCTCACTTTGCATACAAAAGGATGAGTTGGGGCAATAACATCAACATCATGTCTTTTAAGATATCGAAATGCTGAAATAAATAATACTACCATACATTTATCGACAAATCAAATGAAGACACGTTTTAAAGCTGGCACACAACCTTTAATGCATTAGTCATGATAAAAGGAAAATGTTTTCGATGTTGCAAATCACCATTTGATAGAAGTACCGAGTGTTAGTTTCTTAGGAAAATTGCGTCAATTTTTTAAGACTATCTTAGTTCTTCAAAAGCATGTTAGGTATTTCTTAAGACTATCTTGGCAAAGCTAAGGAACTATTGTCATGTGAGGTTACACCAAGGGGCTATTTACCAAAACACTTACTCGACAAGTATTTACCAATAAAATTCAACACCATCACTTACTTACCGGGTAAGATTTTAGTCCACCAACGACTTCGTATGCAACAATTTATCCGGTAAGCGCTTACCATGGTAAGAGTCGTCTCCTAGACTTACCGAATAAGACTCTTGGTCATTGTCTCACTCTTACAGGTAAGATTCCTAGTCCTTACCTTATTCACCCAGTAAGATAATGCGACTTGGTAAGTCCATATTCCGATAAGGGTTTAGTAAACGACACTAGTCAAGCATAAGACTATGTTGAATCCAATGGAATCTTGTTCTTAGTCTTTTAACATTCACTTTGATCTTGAAAGGGTGTTAGAACTACATGTTAATGGACTTGCATTACAACATGAAATTTTTTTACGTTAATTTATCAATTCAAAAAGGACCCGATCATAAAAAACCAAATGGTAAAAACATTACCTTTTTTCGGTATCTATCAAAACGAAACGAGTTACGGCCTAGCATTTTCGTTAATAACTAAATACACCGATCACCGTTCGATTGCTTTCATCGATTTCGAAAGCATTCATCAAACCGGCCGCAATCAAACCCTAACTATATCTATATGCATCATTTTCAAAATTATTGCTCAAGAAAATGAATATTTGAAAAATCCATTAATCCCCCTTGGCCACGCCCCACAAAAAATGATGCCCACAAATTGAATTTCGTTAGAGCCCCCATCATCTATCTGCAACCTGCTACACTTCTAGTGTCACTGTTATTTGAATTTCTCTGCTTCAAACCACACACACACACACACGTATATATATACACACATATATATAATATATATATGATTTAGAGAGACGAAGTGGAGACGACAACAACAACCAACAATCCCCTTTTGTTTCCTCCATTTTTTCTGGTTGAATCGAACAATCAATCATGCCATCAGGTCCTAAAAAAAGGCGAAAAGCTGCCAAGAAGAAGCAGTTGAAAGAATCCAACAACTCCAATCCTTCATCGACAACACACTCTCATCATGGTTCTCTTTCTTTCTTTCTTTATTTTCTTCCTTTTTTTGAGCCAATTTACGTCATACCCATTTGTTCTTCCATCTTTATAGTTGTTTTCTCAGTTATCTGCTTTGTGCGTTTGATATAGTAAAGTAGTAATTGAAGAGAAGTATCTGTTTCTCTGCTATTTGTTTATATATATATATATATATATATATATATTGGGTGTATGCTGAATTCATTTGAAACACACGGTATGGAAAGGGATTATCTCTAATTGGTCTCTGATTTTAAGCTTTATGCACTTTTGAATTGTTCCACCAACTCTTTTTTTTACTTTGAATTGGGTATTTGAATTTTGAAATTGTTTAGCGGTTTTTGAACTTCAATTTAACCTAGTTTGTCCTAATTTATCTCTTTTAGAGTAGAAACAATTAAACCCATAGATTCTTGTATCAATTTCTGTGAGTGTTTATATATATATATATATATATATCAGTTTTTGTCTTTAATTAGCTTTCTTTAAAATGGATCAAATTATGATAGGAGAGAATGATAGTGGGGAGCTTATCTCTCCAGCTGCACAAGATCAGATTAATCATCAAGCCCCGTTTACTGATCGAGAAGTGGAGAAGAAGAACGAAACCAGTTTGTATCAGAACGAATCTACAACGGTTCAGACCACTGAAAAAGCTGTAAAGGCTGAAGAGGGTAATATCGAGCTTAATGAAGGGTCAAAAAAGTTGAGCAAATCAGATAATAGCAGCTCTAGTTCCATCTGTAGCAGTGTAGACAATGAGTCTCGTGTCTTTCCTGAAAAGATCGCTCACGAAGTTAAAGATTCGGGTGTGGAGACTTTCTCTGTGCTTAATCAAATTAAGCCGGCTGATTCTGATGTAAAAGATGGTACACAGATTGAGAAGTTGGTTCCTAAGAGTACTTTTTCAGAACAAATGGTAGTTGTAGATGGGAGTGCTTTAAAAGATAATTGTTCGACTTCTTCTGAAGTAAATGAACCCGAGATATCGCAATACTCTGATAAACAGGTAGGCCCCCTTTCCGTTTTCTTTATATTTTGCATTTCTGCTTGTGGTATATAAAACTAGTTCTATTAAATTGATTATTATAAAGGCTATGTTTGGCGACCATAAGCTAGCTTATTTTATGAGCTTATTTAAAAAAAAAACTCATTTGGTTAGCCATATGCTATTAAGGGCCTGTTTGTTAGCAGCTGACTCACAGCTTATTCATTCAGCCATAAATGATTATTTGGTAGTGGCTTAATGATATAGAAAGTGGCTTATTCAGTAAGCTTCTAGGGTGGAGCTTTATGCAGAAAGCTACATTTTTTCCAAACATGCCCCTCCATATTAAAAAAACACGTTCCTTTCATGAAACAACCCTCCCAAACAAAAACCTTCCCAATCTATTCAGACTGGTTAATCCATTAGACAGCTTTAGCCATACAGGACTTAATGGAAAACCAACCAAACGGCCCCTAAGCTAGCTGTGATTCATTAAGCTTCGTGGGGCTTTTCCACTTTTTTTTTCCAATTATGCCCCTTATATATTTTCCACGTGTTTTTAGGTCATTTTACATTGTCATATAACTTATCATCTAGTTTTACTGAACATGATTAGTTTATCAAATAGCTTATTGGCCAGCTTATCGGTTAACTGTTTGCTTTAATTAGTATTTAAGATGATTCATTAGACATGCTGACTACATAACTTTTTCGTACCATATGCAGCCTCTCATAGCTTCAGCTCCACGAGCAGTGGAAAAGACCTCCTGGAAGGGTTGCTGTGGAATACTTGAGCTGTTTTCAAGCTCCAATAGGTAATTTCTCTATCTCTAAGGGTAAAATTGTCATTTTATTTAATTAAAAAGTGTAATAATTACTCATTCTAAAACAGTGTCAATTTTTTCATTATGGACATTTATTTTGGGACGGAGCTATAGTATAAAACAGCTGGAGCAACCCATTTTTCATAATCGTTTTGGGCCATACAATTAGTTACAATGGGTCAAATTGGCACAAACTTAACTTCTAAAGAAAATACTAAGCGAAATAGCGAATCCAATTGAGTACAAAAGAGACTCGCTCTAAATTTCGTGAAGTTGCTTATTGAAGCTTATAAATTGGCACCGAGAGTTCATATTTTTTGTAACATAGAACGAATGGAACAACTTTTTGTATGTTAATATTGGCATTTTGCAAAGATATTCTTCTTTTACTCGAATCAATGACCTTCCATCAGAAATTAGTAACCTTTGTTAGAAGGCTCACCGCTTATAAAATCAAACCAAACGAGCCCAATATATCCCACTTGTTGGTGAGCTCAGAAAGGGGAAAAAAATGTTAAAATGACCAAATTGCCCCACATCATACTTGTAGTGGACGCATATTGTAGGATCGGCCATAGAACTGGTCTCATGCCTAGTCCAAACTTAGGGTCTGTTTGGTTCAGGCTAAGAAATGAAAATGAAAATGAAAATGAAAATGAAAATGAATTTTCATTGTCAGTTTAACCAGGAATGAAATTTTGGGCTTCCGGGGAAATGTGCCCATTATATTATAGAAAACCAAACAACTTTTTTTATTTTCATTCTCATTGATTATTGCTTAATACCTCTAACCAAACACCTCCTTAATGAACGCAAGTCGCATGGACCATTAATTGACCATTAACAGAGTTAAGTATAGATGGTTGCGCAATATACAGCACACAAAACCGATCCCGAACCACAAGGCTTGTGGCGTACTGGTTTAAGACTTGTGGGGATGAGGCTAGATAACCCATCTAACCCAGGTTCGAATCCAGGCGCAAACAACTTGTGGCCACTGGGGAATTATCTCAGGGCTGCATGCTTTAGCAGTCTTAAAATTGTCAGGGATTAGTCTGCGCAAATGCCTGGGATACCCTTTTCCAAAAAAACAAACACCCGATCCCGACTTAACAAACCAACGAATGCAGACATGAGTTGTACTAACCTAAATGCAAACCAACATAAAGTTTTTAAGTAAACTTTTCTTCTTCTCTATAGATAGTAGTTGTTGAATGTTGATCACTCATTATGGTTTGTTTTCTTGAATGCAGAAACTGATGATATGAAGGCGCTAAGGAGTCGAGAGTTGAACTACAAAACCCAAGTCCTTTATATTTCTATTGTCCCCCCCCCCCCTTTTTTATGGAGATTACCGCTATTTTTAACTTTGCAATGGGGTAAGTTTTGAAACCTAGATAGAAACCGTCATATAGCGCACATTAAATAGCTTTCGGTGTGAAGTTTGGTAATAGTATCTTTTTCTTCTTCTTGTTGCTGCTGTCATACTATTCTCATCACACCCTACCATTGTCATAGAAATTAACAACTAAGCCTCCATTTGGGTGGGGTGGGGTGGGGTGGGGGGGGGGGAGGGTGGGGGAGTAGCACTAGCATGCGAGGGTTTGAGTCTGACAGCCATTGCTGACGTTATATCGTTCCTCTACGGTGATTTATCCAAATTACCTGATAACCAGACTGAATTAGGTTCGGTTGCATCGAGATCGACCATAAAGGCTTGTGGCGTACTGGATAAGGCTTGTGGGAGATGAGGCTAGATAACCCATCTACCCCCAGGCGCAAACAACTTGTGGCCACAAGGGAATTATCTCAGTGCTGCATGCTTTAGCAGTCTTAAAATTGTCAGGGATTAGTCTAAGCAAATGCCTAGAACACCCTTTTCAAAATAAAAATAAAAATAAAGTCCAGTTCGGATGTTTCTTCTTCCTTTTGGTACTAAATTTGAAATCAATTTCACGAATCGAAGCCAAACTCAACACCGATAACTATTTTTACTCCACATTTAACACCAAATCACTTCAACCCCACATCTATTCGTGCACTATTTTGGTGTTGATGAAAATGCTAACAAATCAAACAAAACAAACCAACCCATTATATTCCAATTATATGCTAACCTTTTCTCTGCCACTTAATTTAAGAAAATGCTAGACTAGTAGACCTTATTGCAAGGTCTGAATGTTGAAAATATTGGACCCGAATATTGCATATATATTCAAATTTCTTCTTATAAAGATTGATATCTATTATAAAAGTCATGCTTGAAAAAACAATTGGTTGAAAAAAGAATCGGTACATAGCATTTTTGGTTGCAATTATGAAGAAACTCACTTGCTCGAAAATTCGAGTCTTTTGAGCAAAAGTAAAGAACATGTGGTTGGGTTGGTGAAGGGATGAAAACTTATGCTTGTAATCGACTCACTCAGCCGAAGAGGCTTGGGTCAAGAGCATCATGTTCTTGTATATACATACATGTTTATTGCCAACTTACCTTTTTTTACTATTCTAAAACTGTTTTATTTTTCTTTTTCTAATAAAGCTATATAAGTAGTGCTTTTTTATGGAAAAATATTATTTATACGGGTGGTTCCCATTTTATAAAAAAGTATTGCCATGTTTAAAATAAAAAACATGCATTTAAGGTAGCGTTTGTTTTTTAAGAGGTGCTGAAATCTGAAGTCTGATTTCACTTATGATTTATAAGAAGAGGCGGTGCTGAATCTGAAATCTGAATCAGTTAGACTGTTTGTTTTTACGTCTGAAATCTGAAACAGTCATCGAAATGATAATAACAATCAAGAATAAAATTCCTAACTTGTATAATATTCACCAATTAAAAAACTTTAACATTAATCACTGTCATCTTAACCATGACGTCTAGGTCAGCTTGTTTGCACCTCGATCAATCATAGAAGTCTTGGAAAATTAGAACCAATGATAACAACATCATTGTACTGATTATTTTCACACAAGGGAACATATTTTTAACAACTTTAACATTAATTTGTTTTCTATTCTTTCTCACATTCTACATAAAAATGTAAAATGGATCAACACATATTTCATTTGGTAAAAACCTATTTGTACTAGGTATTCTTGTTTATATCTGTTCAAAACTTAGACTCAACTACATTGTACGAATATACAACTAACACGGGATAGACAAAAAACCAAAATGAAACATGATTGATATTCTATGTTCGTAGCATTAAATCAAGATGCACACCACAACATTGTACGGATAACTTACTAGTAATCAGATAATGTCATAAAGGTGGTGCCTCAATGGTTTGAGCCAATGATAAGTTATAAGTACCAGGAGGTCACAAGTTCAAATCTAGGAAGGGGTAAAAGTTTCCCCTTGTGGCCACGGAGGTTCAAATGCAGTTGACTTCAAGGCTACCCGTAAAACGGGTAGTCGCTCTACGATTAGTCGGCTCGTATAACGGGTTGGATACATGTTAATTAAAAAAAAATGTAAAACACATGAACCAAATTTGTGTTTTAAGAGACGTAACCAGTGACGTCACACTTTTGACGGTTGAGGAAAAGAGGTTTGAAAATGGAAGGGCAAATTGGTCAATTCAATATTTGGATATTTTTCCATATTTGCCGGTGGCATGAAACCCTCCGTCTTCCACATATAAAAGCAACCAAAATGAATTTAAAACAGAAAGTAAAATCGATTAGGGTTTCTTTTCATTCTTCCAAATCCAGCGTAGCTTCAAAGCTCAACATAATTCGTTTGTTTTTCTTTCAATCAAATCAAATCCATGGGTTCTGCATGCAAGGTTAGCCATAGATCTTCTTCTTAATTTCGTCTCTCGATTGTGTATGTTTTTTGAGTTTATGAACACATGTATGCACTTGCTCGATATCCTCCAACTCGAATTCCACCTTTTTTTTTTACTTTTTTGTAAGACTACGAATCTCAAATGTTCAATTTAATCGAAGCCAATCGATTGGTAAATAGAGGATATGGTAAAGGAGTTGTACTCTTGCACGCAATTGTTATTCCTAATAGTATTGATGCGTCGCACATTTTCTTCAAGTTTTCTTTGTGTAAATGAATTGTTTGCTGATTCATCTAATTCAGGTTTTTTTTAGCCTTCAGGGAATATGAATTTTGCTTTGTGTTATTGGTAAAGTTACTGTCTACTGGAATCTTTGATTACAGAATAGGCTGAAACTAACAATTTTTTTGAAAGTGAACGAGCCTATAAGTGTTTATCTAAATAGAAAACTAGTCTTCAGAATGAGGTCTCATAGGGGGTTGGTTTTATGAAAAACGATTTGGTGACTTAGTGTGGTGTATTGGTTAGAAGAGAGAGAACAAGAATAATGATTTAGAAGTGGAAGAATAATGATACAAAATTTGGAATTACATTTGCAGTTAGAAGGAAAGAAACACTCATTCTATGGTGAACAAGGAAGTAGAACTAACCTTGTTATTGTTAAGTTAAAATTTTCAACTTTACCGTGGATTCTAAAGCTTTTGGAAAGAAATTATAACTAGATTAAACTAAGAAGCACTAGAAAGTTAAGCTTGTTGTGTAAAAATAGGTTGAAAAATCATTCTATTTTTCGATCTTTTTAACGTTACATACAAAAAAGTTATCAGTCACTTATTTAGGGCCTGTTTCTTAGCAGCTTAATGAGCATAATGGAACTCAAAAAAGTTATCAGTCACTTAAGTCACTTATTTGGTAGTGGCTTAATGATATAGAAAGTGGCTTATTTAGTAAGCTTCTAAAGGGAAGCTGTATGCAGAAAGCCAAGTTTATTCTGAACCTGCGCCTCTCAGTTTCATCTATGAAAAAACTATCCCAAACAAAACCTTATTTACTGGCAATTATAACATTTAACAATTAAAGTATTTCCTTCTAACTTTTAATCAAAGTTTTTTTGGCATAAATCACCGAATAACGGTTTAGATGTTGACATTCACTCCATCAAATTGTTTTTTTACTTTGCTCCTGGGTAGCAAATTGACCATTCATGCTGGTTAACTTAATAAAAATTGGATGAAAAGGATGTCATTGATATGATTTTGAAGTATAAGTATGTGATTGATAAATCTTTTTGTTCAAGTACATAATTGAGAAAAGTGTGAAACTAAAGGTATCGTTTTATCTAATTTTAACCAAATTGTTGTAGGTACATTAACAAATCTTTTATTGTCTTGTGCACTTGAAGGCTACCACGTTGGTCACAAAAAAAATCAAATCAACACTCTGTTATTTGAAACAGAGAGACATCCTACTAAATTGCCTGAATTCCTCCACTGGGCCTCGAAAATGATCAAAAAACCACCATAAATCCCCAACCCAATTAGTAGTTACCATAATTAAACAGATTTCTACCTATATAAGTTTGATTTTTATATGATTAGATTGTAGTTTGTGCTCCGCAATAAAGATCTATTCCGCCCTAGACTTGTGGTGTACTTTTTCCATTTCTTTTTATTCTGTGGGAATATTATTCTTCATTTGGATGGTGATTAGGTTGGCGGGTATTCTCTATTAGCTTTGTATTTATCTAATTTTCAACAATTTGGTCTTAATAGGACGTTAGGGAGGAAGTCATTCAAGCATGGTACATGGATGATAGTAATGAAGACCAAAGGCTTCCCCATCATAGGGACCCAAAAGAATTTGTGTCCCTAGACAAACTTGCAGGTAAGAAATGCGATTTTATAACGTCTTGAAGTGTAGGACCATACTTAACTTGCATAAAAATAAATAACTTTGTGAAATGCACAGAACTTGGAGTGCTTAGTTGGCGGTTGGATGCTGATAACTATGAAACAGATGAGGCATTGAAGCAAATTCGTGCATCACGTGGATACTCTTATGTGGTTTGTTTTTTTCTTAATTTTTACTTTTTAACGCCAGTTTTTATCTACCTTTTTTTTACCCACAATTATAGTTTGCAAAAAGGCTGGTTCTGTTGGTTGATTTTCTTATGTGACCTATGGTTCTGAAGAAAATTCGATAAATTTCAGGACTTCTGTGAGGTTTGCCCAGAAAAGCTGCCGAATTATGAAGAGAAGATCAAAAACTTTTTTGAAGAGCATCTTCATACTGATGAGGAGATTCGCTATTGTGTTGGTGGAAGTGGTAAGTTTTTTATTTTATTTTTGTGTTCTATTTTTCCATAATCTGATATTTTTGATAACTAAACATATATTTGTTTTAAAGGGTATTTTGATGTGAGAGATCATAATGATGCTTGGATACGTGTATGGGTGAAGAAAGGGGGTATGATTGTATTACCTGCTGGCATTTACCATCGTTTCACACTTGATTCAGACAACTACATCAAGGTACTATGATATAAACTGTCACTGATGACTTGATGTTTTCACCTCTGCAAATGTTAACACTGGCAATTGGCAAACATAATTACTTTATTACGGTAGATATATGTTCCTACATGAGATATGATTGGAGAAAGAAGTAAGATAAAAACAAAAAAGAAAGTAGAATGTGTTATTTTGTCAAGGAAAAAGCATTAATTTATTTAATCTATGGAGATATTGTTTAGTTTAAAGACTGGATATCTGAATTTCTGAATAGAATATGTTATTGATACATATAATCACTTTGTAATTGTACATATGTGTACATATTAAGTTATTAACCAAGTATGAATCCAATTCAACTTAGGGGCTGTTTGTTTACCTCTTAATAGTTCCATTAAGAGGAAGCATCTGAATCGCTAAGAGGTGAATCCTTTTTGGCAAAAATAAGTCTGCCTCTTAATGGTTCCAAAACACTCTGAATCATTTCATTTTGTATCTTGGACCTCCCTTAACCATTTAGAGCCCTAATTACATCCTGAACAATTACCAAACGATTATATTCCATTTTGCACTATATCTCATAAGAGCCTCTTAATCATTATGCACCAAACCATTCAGCAATTAGTATGTGTCTTTTAAGCCGTTATAGATAGCTCATAGCTTTAATGGAAAAAGTAACCTTCGCCATAAAAAGGCTTTTTTATGCTTAATAATTGTTTATATTTATGGCAGGCTATGCGGCTCTTTGTTGGTGACCCAATTTGGACCCCTTTCAATCGACCACATGATGACCTGCCTGCAAGGTATTTTTTCTTTTTGCTTCTGCCTCTTTTTTTACATCAAAAAATGCCTATATAATTTAAGATAAAAATAGTAGTATTATGTAGTGATTGTATCAAATTCTTCTCAAAATTCTAATAAGTTTTATCATCTGAAATTGACATTTTTATCAGCTGATGTGAATGATGATTCTATTTTGCAGGAAAGAGTATCTTGAAACTTTTGTGCAGAAGGAGGATGCTGTCGATGCTGCTGCTTGAGACATATAATAAGTAAGAAAACTCGATATTTGTTGTGCTATTATAATAATTGGCAGTGAATTGATGAGCCTAAATGTTGCTTGCTGATGGATCTAAATCATATGTTTGTGTTACATAAATAATTTTACCAAGATCTATGTGTATAAAACATAACTATATGGTCATGTTGGTCTATAAAAAACTTATATGATTGGAAACTTAAATGCCATTCTAAATAGCAGCAGCGCATAATACTAAATAATTAAGTTACTCCATCATTCTGAATAGCAAGTAGCAACTGAGATTGTTCTTTCACGTTGACCCTACCTGCTCTTAACTTACGGAAAGGATAGACTTTAGCGCTTCCCTTGATCACGATAATGTGAGAAGTATGGCTAAACGAAGATAGCATTTTATAAAGAGATTGTTTCACTCTTATATGTTCACGATTCTTCCAACTCTAGAAGTACTTTTGATGGTTCATTATCATTTTCACCGTTTTGTTTTTTGCTTTCTTGATTGCATTCTTTGCGTTCTTTCTTCCAATTGGTAGAACGGAAAGTCTGAAACTGAGAAATTTAATCGTATTAAAAACATCTGAAAGAAAAGGAACATCCAAGTTCGAAGTTGTGCTAGAGGTTCAAAGAAGGGATAAACACCAATCTTCTTTTGGATCTTTCCACACTAAACATAGTGCATAGAAAACCACAAGGCGGGTGGCGTATTGGTTAAGGCTTGTGGGGGATGAGGCTAGATAACCCATCTACCCCAGGTTCTAATCCATGCGCAAACAACTTGTAGCCACTGAGGAAGTATCTCAGGGCTGCATGCTTTAGCAGTCTTAAAATTGTCAGGGATTAGTCTAGGCAAATGCCTAGGATCCCCTTACCAAAAAGAACATAGTGCATAGAACGTCTTAAAAAAAACTCGTCACATCGACTGCTGTTTGATATCTTGCAGACGTATTCTACACAACTAAAGAAGTCATTTCTCAATGATCTCAAAGGAACCATATTTGATATACAATTTAATGTTCGGTTTTGCTTCACTACTGTATGCGGATTATGAGTTGACGATGAAGACAATCTTTCTAAGAGGAGGCTTGTTTTGACAATGAAAAAGATAGGCTTCTTGTATGTGTATGTTGAATAATAGCTTAGATGTAACGAGAGGAAATGAACAAATAAGGGGGCGTTTGGTTTGCAAGATTTCGACGGAACTGGAATATGATCAATTCCATTGACCAAATTCCACTCTAGCGTTTGGTTTACCTATGGAATAGAATTGAATTTCACACATTCCACCATCTACGGATTTGGTCATTCCATCACAACCGAGAAGGAATTCAATTCCATTCCATTCCATCCATCCCATATTCTCAAAAAGACAATTATTCTCATCTTTCCTACTTGATCTGAACCACCACTTATCTAAACCATCGCCGACCACTACCACTGAACTAAACCATTGCCAACCACCACCGTTGACGACTGTCTACCACCGCCTACGACCACCAACGCCGACCATCAATGATCTGAATCACTGCCAACCACTACCGCTCTAAACCACCACCGACCACCGTCAAACAGAACCACCACCGTCGACTATTGTCGATCTGAACCACCACCGTCGACTATTGCCAATCTGAACAACTGTCGACCACCATCGACTACCGTCAATTTGAACCATCGTTGATTTGAACCACCATCTACCAACGTCGACTACCACTGGGATTTGAATTCAAAATATCCATAATGGTATTTTGGTCATTTACCAATATTTCATTCTAATTTTAAAGCTACACTATGTGAATCAGACACACAAATTATAATTTCTTTAACAAATTTCATTCCAATGTTTGTTAACCAAATATGTGGCTAAATCTGATAGCGTTTCATTCCTTTTTTAAAATCAAATTTATTTGACGGGTATATTTCAACTTAAAACATTATGCAAACTAAACACCCTTTAAAAGTCGCTTTATGAAAAGAATCACCAAGTTTTACGACAGGGACAAGATGTGGAATTTACTCTCGATTGAATATCTGTTAAAAAGTGATTAAACTTACAACTATGTGAGGAATAGCGAGCTGTAAAAAGATTTAGGCCTTGTTTGTTTTTTTTCATTTTAAGTTCTTTATCATCAGTTATATCTGATTTGTTTAGACGTTTCATAACCATTTCAAAACTTAAATCAGAATTCAGCACCTCTTAAAAAACAAACGTCACCTTAGTCTTAGTTAGTGTTGTTAAAGGTAAGCGGTAAGGTTTTGAGAAGCAGTTTTTATAATTAAATTAGGGTATTGTTTGACAAATATAAGTTTGCTTATAAACTAGTTTATTTTTTATATACACGTTTTAGATGGACATAAGTTAGTTTATTGAAACGTTAGTTAGATTAGTTTATAAAGACTTTTTTGTCATCTTTTCTAATTATAATTCTTATTAATATTATTTATTATAACTATAATAATAAATAAAAATTAGTTATTAATTATTAATAAATAGAAATAAAAATAAAAATTAATTATTATTACTATTATTAATAATAATTAGTTGAAAATTATTAATTATTTTTAATTATACATTAATATTAATTATTTTGAATTATTTGTCGTACCAGTTATTTTTGTATTATTATTTTTAATTATTATTTAATATATTTTAGTTACCAAAAAGTAAAGATATTTATGTAAGTTACATAAGAATTAAAAAATTATACTTATTTTAATTCATAGTAGTAAAATTGTGTTAAATGATTTTAAAAAATATCTAATTTAATTATTAATTATAGTTTTTTTTAAATTACTAATTAATTATGATATGTAAGGTTGACCGGTTTTATTTTTGTTTATATCATATGTAATGGCTATTTAAAACTATAAATTAATGCAGATCTTTTTCTAAATTTGTCTTGACAAATCTAAAATTTAAAATATATAATATAATCAATTTAAAATTCTTTTAATATGTACTAATATATTATATTATTAAATATTTATTTTAATTATGTTATAAAATATTGTAACCGACTGATTTTTCAAGATGTTTTTTTTCGTCATTTTACATGTTTGTCAGCTCGTTTTTGTCAAATATTATATCCTGTAACCAGTTTATCAGCTAGTTTGCTAAACATAACCCAAATAATGTATACTGATAATGTACTTTCATTAATAACATGTAGCATGTGCAATCTTGAATATGGTTTTATAATATATCACATGAATGTGATAGATAGTCAAGGCAAAAGAGGTTTTCAAGAGAGGAAGACCATTCATTTCAATTAGGTCATTATGTGATCATAATGATGTTTCATAATTGGATTAACTGATAAAAGAGGATTGAAGATAAGAGAAAATCAAAAACTTATCTTAGCCAGTTAGAGCTCCGAAGTCGAATCAATTCAAATGGTGACAATGTGGAAAGCTTGAAGTAGGCAAATGCAGAATGGTTGTAAAGGAAGCGATAAAGAGAGCAAAAACCATAAGAACAAGTCGGTGAAAATAATAATAAAAAAATCACTAAAGATATGTTTCGAGTTGGAGGAGTTGAGGACAAGGATAGTGGAAAGTTAATACATTGAGATCAAGTTAAAGCATCTCGATTTAAACAAGTTTTCCTGTACATGAAAGCCCTAAAAACCGATGAAGGCCTTTTGTGTTTGGGAAGAGTCGCTCTCGAAAATGGATCTATTATTTAATAGTTTCCATTTGGGTTGTAGGCGTAAACCAACTTGCTATTTGAGACATCGTAAAACTAAATAATGGAAAAAAGCTTCGATATAGAAGAATTTCATTAGTTCATCAATCAACCCTCTGATGGGTGGATCAAATTTGACTGCACAAATTAATTCAAAGTCAATTTCTTGGTTTGTTTCTTCAAAAAAAATTGAAATGTAAGAAGTTGTTATGTTTGTCAAAACTTATCAAAGAATCAACAACAAATGGGAATAAATTATGTTAATGATTAACTAATGATAATCATATTTTGAGCAAATGGTAAATTATGTTATTCCTTTTTTCATGTATCAACAACCTAAAGCACGAAATACCAACTTACCATCATAATTTTTTTTATATAAATCGTCGAAAGGAAAAGTGAGATAACCATTAAAAATAATTTCAAAGTTTTTTCATTTATACAATCAAAATGGTAGCATCATCAACATCACCTCATTCAAACAAAATGAGGGTAAAAATTTCAGAATACGATATTCAAATAAAAAATAATTTAAAAATACATACAATGTTATATTAAAAATTGCAAACCACACGACTATAATTCATAATAATTTAAAAAAAAAAACACTTGATACGTTATAACATACTAGAAAGGTATTTGTGCAATACAACGAGATACATTTTAATATCTCGTTTTATTTTTTGTTCGTATCGATGTTATAATACGATTTTATGTGGTTTTTATTTTTTGATAAAATATAAATTTAAAAAATATATATCGATACTAGTATCAAATTAACTATTTAATTTTTTTTGTGTAGTTTTTTTAATTAAAATTATTATTATAATTTTAAGTAATTTGATTTTGGTTTAATAATATTTTTAATAAAGATAATAATTAAGTATTTTGTTATCACTCAATGATTATCCTAACTATTTTTTAGATTTTTGGTATTTAAAATAAGATGTTTATCTTATATTTAAAAATATTTATCTGCAGTTAGTTACAAAAATTCAAATATGGAGCTGTAATAAGTTGTACTTATGCATAATTGTTGGGTCACCGATGATTTGGTGATGAACCTTCTCTCTTTGTGTTGTTGATCTTTTATAGGTTCTTTTGAAGGTCTGAAATATACTTCAAATATTGGAAAATCAAAGACTATCCAATCAAGGGTTGTACATCAAAATGTGGAATTTTTGATGTACCAACCAACATTAAAATTCAGACCACTTGCCGATTTCAAAAGAGTGTAGTCTCCGAAAATTGAAGTTGCCGACGCTAAGGTTGAGAAGCAGTTGCCGATCCAAGCTTGTGTACACTTGCCGATCCTAAGTTTGAAATGAAGTTGTCGATCCAAGCATTATGTACACTTGCCGATTCCAACCCTAAAGTGCACTAACCGATGTGATACATAATCACTTAGCAATTTTCAAAGACAAGTTCTTGAGTCACAATAAATGCAAAACGTGTGCAGCAAGAACGTGGGCAACAAACCTTAAATTCGGACATTCTCTTTTATTCTCATAAAATAGATGTTTGTCTTTAGCTAAAAGGTTTGATGGGACTTCACAGAGCATGAAGAAAAAGAGATAAAGTTATCTGACATTGCGTGCTACAAAGAATGGTTCACCCATTAACCTAGTACAAAGGGAGTGACATCTCCTTTTGTCCATCAGATATACTACCAGCTAATGAAACATTGACAGGTGTCTCCATGCATCCCATGCATGGGCACTATAAAAGAAGATGAAGCCCTGCCCATGAATCTCACGCTTTCAACAAATCCTCTGAGTGATCTTTTGTTTGATTCCGGCATCCTGAGTGTTTTAACAGTTTCATTTTAGCTTTCTTAGTATATAAGTTAATTACTGTTATTATGTATTTCATGTGTTAAGTTTGTTAGAGTAGAGAGTTATCTATTCTTTTCCCCAACAAAAGTGATTTTTAAGAGTTTTTGTCAAATGTTTTATAATATACTCTAACCACATGGACTAAACATTGTAATTTACTCTAACCAATAAGTAACTTCTATACCAGTCATGATGTTTGGAAATATAGTAAGCTTAAAGATAAAAAAAATACTCTTTAAAACACTTTTCAATATCTTTTAATTTGTCTTCATGCATTTTTGTATTTTGTTAAAATTTAAACCAAATTATGGATTTTCTTTGTGATTGCGAATATTTATGAGATTCATCCCTAAACTTTATTTATCAAGTGATTTCTTAAACAAATTTGGCATATGGTTAAGAACGATTTAATGTAAAAGCTTCGCTAGATAACCAGTCCGATCGTTTAAGCAACCCCTTAGCACAGAATGTCTTTAACTAATACGGACCGGAATAACCTGTCCTTCAAGGCCCAATCCACTAACCAGTTTTCGAGTCTTCCCCAATAGCATAGTGTGGAAGACGATAACCTAAATCATTCAATAAAACAAACCATTTCGATCCAAATCCACATTGCTTGTAAACCAATATCTCATGTAACCAATATATCCTACTCAAAAGCACAGTATCAAGTCTGGGGTTTATTGGGGTATGATGTATGCAAATACAAAAGACTGCAATGTCAAACATAATATCTATGGGGTTAGGTTTACGTGAGACCAACCTGTTTTCGTAAGACCCGTGAGACCACATTTTTACACTTGAAACTTCACAGCTATTGGGTTTACGTGTGAACAGTGTTTTGTTGCGAAGTTTCAAGTGTAAAAAAGTGGTTCACGAAAATAGCCTGGTCTCATGTGATCCCAAGTCATACCCATGGTGAGGATATCTAGTCACATGCTTTGGGATCTTACCAAAAAAACTCGTATCCGCCATCTGAATTTATTTATTTACGGCACACACCTTAATTGTTTGTTCCCACTACCCACCGGAGGTTTGCATGACTATTAACTCTAGGTCCCCATATGATTTAGAGGTGCGTATAAGCTAGCCAAGACACCCAAAGTTATTATAAAAATATAAAAAAGATCCAACTCCATACGGGTTAAGCATGCTACTTCAAATTTTCCGTAAAACATCATTTACGCCTAAGATAAGATTCAAGGGGTAGTTTATCAATCTTTGCAGCCAGTATGAAATCATTTTCTGTGAGCCCACCTGCAAAGGTGAAGAAGATTTCATATATCTTAATAACCAACAGCTTAATTTCCTTCATTCGTTAAGATTATATACAAGTTCATAAAGATAGATACTTAATTTTCCCTTTCTTTAATCTTCTAGTAACAAACTGCAAATCCAGAAAGCAAGTAAAGAAGCAATTTCTTGGTGAAATAAATAATAGTTAATTCTTACCACAAGCATGGGTCCATATCTCGATCGTCACATTGTTCCATCCTTCAAGATGAAGATTTGGATGATGGCCTATATATATATATATATAAACAATATCAGCCAATTCTATACATTTATTGCACATTTTCTATAAAATTACATGATGTTTTTTGTTCATAGAAAAGAAGAACAGTTGTTTCCATGGGTTACACAAAAGTGTGAGCAAACAGGTAGCACGAGTAAAACTTACATATACCTATGAAAGCCTAAATACCAATACCAGATCAACAAAATAGAGAAAACTTAAGAGCATGGAATAAGTCTCAGTTATTCTACAAGATAACATCTGAACTTTTTAGGAAGGAAAACATCATTTATGTTTCCTCCCAAGTGTAGGAAAAAGGGGAGAAAAAAAAATCTGAAAACAGCATGTGATATTTTATGACAAAGTTACCCTCATACAACAGTCATATATATATATATATATATATATTGCTTCTCTGCATCTCAAATCTCTTCTTACAATCGCTCTGTTCTTTATCAAAACACGTGTTTTTTTGCCATCTCTACTATAATCTACATGAAGTATCACGTACCGTTTCTAAATTTCATCTTCACAATGATTGTTCCCCACACTTTCCATTGTTTGTTGTACAATTACATTAAAGATCCTAGTTTTGATAAATGTTTGGAGAAAACTAATATACATCTGATATCTTTTACAAATATTGTACTTTATATTTTGCTTCTTTGGTAATTATTTTGAAATAATTTATATTTTGATCGCTGCTAAAACCAGGCATATATTAGCCGGCATACAGAACCACTTATACAAATTACTTATTTAGGACTGTAATATGTGTGCAAACTTATACAAATGCAATGAAAAAAGATCGTCTTAAAGCGCTCAGTTAAAATGTAAAACCAAGAATAATACAAAATTGCTGGAGTCATAATTCAAACAGCAGTGGGAGGAGAGCGAGAGAGGGAGATATATATATATATATATATATATAGAGAGAGAGAGAGAGAGAGAGAGACCTTCAGCTTCAGCTAAGTCACCAACAATCTTAAAGAACTCCAAACCTTGGAGGAAATTCTTAACTTTCCACTTCCTACGGAGCTTCATTACACCACCATCATTTAGCAACTCCCATTCAGGTACCTAAATGATAAGCAACATCATGTTATTTTCAGAAATTCCAGAAAAGGATATCAAAAAGAGATAAATAAACAAACCTTAGGTTTCAACACATTGGCATTCCCCTCTGTCATGGGGCTCAAATCCTTCTTGTTGCATGGCACACATTTTTGAAGTGACAAATCTGAAATAGCAAGGAACACTCAGCAACACTGCATAGAAGCCATCTTTTTAAAATAATAAAACAAAGGCGGTGCACGAATATTAAACAGAGGGAACAACAATAAAGGAGACTTCCCTCTCATATTCAGATAATGCAAGCTTAGACAGAAAGAGTTAAATGAATGTGTAAGGTCATATTCGATTTTATATTTACTATAACTTTTTGCTGGTGGAATGACATTACTATAACTTAGCAGCAAAGTGTACTGCATGTATTAGGTTTTAAGATCTTTCTTGAAGTGTAGGTCTTGAAAGGCCATCCATAAGAGGAAGACCTAAGGATGAGTTTCCTTCTATAATTATAAAGATAGGAGAGTAAAGATTTATCAGAATTTGAGCATACGTAGCACACGTGAAGACCATTCAGGAAAACACACTCATTTCTTTTATATAAAACTGTATTCAGAGCATGTAATGCTCTAATTGTTTCAATAAAAGTACACTGACATATATTCCCCTACTTTAAAGAACAGAAAATAAAAGCATCTAACAGTTAGAACCAATGTCTTATTGGGTCAATGCACGTAGGTGAACCGGTAGACCCAAACTATGAAGTTTCGGTTGGGAGGAGAGAAGGTGAAGCTAAAAAGGGATCTGTCATTGGCGAGATCGTTGGCGTCCTTGAAGGATATGTTTAAAACCAACAAAAAAGAAAAGGCGAGGAGTATTGGTGGAACTGAGACAAATTGATGATGTCATAAGAGAGGGTTGTACTTAGTTTTCTTAATTTTTAAGGAATTATTGTTATTGATGATCAATCAATTTTAAGGATTAGTTGTTATTGTTGGTTGATCAATAAATTCAATTTTATCGTCAAACTTTGGGGGAAAGCAAAAAGCTTAATTGGAACAAGAAACTACAAATAAGGGGTAAGATGGTCCTTTTAATCATTCAGACAGTTTATTTAGCACAACAAACACACGGCAATTTAGGGCACTTGCAGTGCCACTCTAGTATGAAAGGGGAGTTGGAAGTTCTAATCAAGTGGAGAGGTCTGCCATTATTTGAAGCATCTCGGAAAGTTTGAGGCATTGAATTTGCAGTTTCCTGCTTTTTGTGCAGGGGGAGAATGACAAGTGGGCTGATGATGATTAAATCCGGGTGATTGAAAAGTTGCAAATATCTATACATAGAGAGATAGAGAGGGAGGATCATCTGGATTGTAATAGTGAGAGTACAGGAGATAACCAACCTCTCGAAAGTTGCCAAATCTTTCAATAAAATCTGTTGAATCCCTTTTATATCTATCACAGGCCAGTGGCAGGTGCATCAAAAACCTAGGCCATAACAAAGAACAACTTATCTATCACGGCATTGACTGATGTTATCGCTATTCACAATTAGTATGCTCATCATAATGTTTGATGATATAGACAAGCAAATGTCCAAATCCTTTGTCAGATTATAGATGTTCACATGACCCCCCCCCCCCAAAAAAAAAAAAAACTTTTTGATTAGTCTAAATTATATTTAAAGAGGAAAAGGCATTTATGTTCGGTTGGTAAGGGGCGTATCATTTGTGTTGGAGATTGTGGGTTCCATTATTATTGCATGCATCTCTTGCTTTTTTTTTATCTTTGAATCAATACAACACTAAGGTTGAGCTGAAATTTCAAAGAACAACAGTCTGAACAACAGTTGTAAACGCTTTTAGACATAAGGCTGGCCCGCCTACTTGTCAATTTTTAAAGAGAACTTAATAACTTAGATTCATTTGAGATTACTTGATTATTGATCACAATGACCTTGCGTTCTTAACAGTTTTTTATTCAGATTTGCAGTATTTCTTGTAATCTTGTTTAACTAAATTTGGAGTTTTAAATTCTGAAGTTTTAAATTTGGATTCTTAAACAAAGATTATGAGAACTTTTCAATTCTGAAGAATTATAAAAAGGAACTTTTCTCCCTGACCTATTGTTATAATACCTAAAAGGAAGATGACTTCAATGTTTGTCAAAACATAGCATGCAGATGAAAACATCTAACATTCACACGCACCTTTGCTGCTGCAGAATGTCCTAAATCTATTAAGAATGGCTTTATGTAATGAAATTTCCACAACATCCGGTAGTAACTCAGCTACACGAGTACTTGAGCTGTATGCACAAAAAGTACTTTCATAGAATATAAATCTCGACACAAAGTGGATACATAGCTACTCGTAAACAATCACTTCACAATGCAAACAAGGAAGCAACAAACTTCTAACTGGAGGAACAAGGCAGTATTCAATATAACAACAGTGAGCATACTAGTTAAACTGAAAGAAAGAAGAAGAAGTTGCTAAGTTGCATAAATTTCAGATAATAACTAAGATAACCAGTTTACAATGATAAAAAGTTAGCTTGTGAATAACATCGAAGTGTGACCAATTTGGTTGATCAGGATTCAATGTGCAGAAAACAAAAAATTTAACATAAAAATAAATTAATCAACATAGTTGATCCATATACAGAGTGAAAGAAAACCAAAAGCAACTGATTCATCTTTTCAGCGGTGGCATATTCATAACGTCGAAGAAATTCAACAAGAAATACGAAACAATTGATGCATCTGTTCCACGGCATATTGATAACGTCTAAAAAAATCGAGTTCAGCACATTGTTCACAGTTTAAAGCCCTAATTTCAGATTTCAATTCCAGTTTACAACAATATAACAAGATCGAAAAACCGAAAGCAAACAAAGCATTGAGAAGGAAAAAATACCGTCCATGAGATCGAAACAAGGTCTTAGGTGATGATTTCAATGGCACCTGAAGGAAATCAAAAGGCAAAATTAAGAGCAAGATTGAAAGGAACATGAGTTGCACACAAGTAAAGAAAAAGAATTATATACGTAAGCG
Organism: Silybum marianum; assembly: GCA_036898165.1. Taxonomy (NCBI): domain Eukaryota; kingdom Viridiplantae; phylum Streptophyta; class Magnoliopsida; order Asterales; family Asteraceae; genus Silybum; species Silybum marianum. Next base: position 20,730,102 of record CM072538.1, read on the forward strand.
AGATGAAGAAGACGAGTAGAAAACATAGATCTTCTTTTAGGATGGCGATATATGTGAAACCAAACCAAGCCGAGTAGAGAGCATATGATGCACGGAACTCGCCGTACAGCTATTTATAGCATCGATCGATGTCGATGGGCTTTAGCTTTACATCGAATCTTTCCCATCGATTACTAATTTTTAAGGGCAATCCTATTGGCACCATGGTGAATTATCTCCAACAGTTAGGCTAAACTTTTTCTAAAATATCATATTAAAAATTAAAATCTTTAAAAAAATTTGTATCCAACTCCAACAGCTACTCTATTTTAACAATTTTATCATAATTATATTATTAAAATTATTATATATATTTAATATCCAACAACTTTTTAAACAAACTTTCAAATAATTGGTGGAACCATTAAAATAATTATTTCTCTCTCTATTTGGATATTTTTTAAATTTAAAAAAAAATTTCCTCCTTTTTAGCATTTCTCTATTTTAACATATGATATACCATAGCTGTTGGAGCCTAAAATTTAAAAAACCTTCATTTTTCTATTTTACAATAGCTGTTGGAGCCTAAAATTTAAAAAACCTTCATTTTTCTATTTTACAATAGCTGTTGGAGATGCTCTTATAAATGTGAAAAACTGGTTTTGATTTTAATGTTAGGAAAAATTCATTTGGTAGGATGTGATTTCGTTACTCTTTCCATTTTTAAATTGATTTATTTTAGTTTTTATTTACATTAAAATAAATGACTTTTCAAAATATATTTATACCATGTTATAAATAATTAGACAAAAAATTTTAACCATTTTTTATATATTTAGTATTGTTTATTGATGTATATTATTTAAAATTTAAGATTATTAAAATTTATTAAAATTTTATTTTAAATTTATATAATTAACGGCAGATAAACATGACCAAATATATGATAAACATCTTATTTTAAATATAAAAAATCTAAAATATAATTGAGATAATTATTAAATTATTACATAATACTAATTATTGTCTTTATAAAAAAAATTATATTATTAAATCAAAAATAAAAAATTTCAATGGGGTGTTTTGGGATTGCTTATTGTTTATCGACTTATTTCGGAGTGGTACCGTGTAACACCCTAAATTTAGAGCTAATTTAAACCGAAATTTAGATGTGGCATACAATTAAAATATAAAAGGATCGCCCATAAGATGGGGAAAGTAAAGAAGTTTACATCAATATACGAATACTAAATGACAACCTACTAATCTATACAAAATCCGAAATATAGATTATGTTCGGGTGTCACTAATATCCTCAAAATAAACGTTACTGGCATCTCCAATATTTACACTAGTAAGTGTTATCCCAAAAAGGTGCCTCTACCCGGCACGCCGCTCCACTCCGCTCTAAAGAGCCCCGTTACCACGACCGTCTGCTAAACATGGCATTTAAGAACAAGTATTAGGCTTACACCTAGTGAGAACAAACAGGTTACAATTAAAGCGTATGAATTTCACGATTAGTGGGTGTAGCTTTAATTCAAGCATGTATATATAGTATCAACGCTAACCGGGTACTTGCTTTATTTTATAGCACCTTGTCCGGGTATTTAGCCAAGCAACTTCGTGTAGCATCAACCCTATGCAGGTATTTAGCCAAGTGTCAACATGTACGTCATCATATAGCATCAACCTTATCCGGATATTTAGCCAAGCATTATCATATAGCATCAACCCTATCCGGATATTTAGCCAATCAACATCATATAGCATCAACCCTATCCGGGTATTTAGCCAAGCAACATCATATAGCATCAACCCTATCCGGATATTTAGCCAAACATTATAGTCTATATTTCAAGTACACGAATTAAGACATTTCTAAGGTTTCCCAAGTATCATAAACTTCTACATGAAAGTTTCCCTTCAGATATAATTTGCCCAAAATGTAGGTCAAATATTTTAAGTCTTAAAAGCTAGGATTTCTCCACCATAATCTAACATAATGCATTTCCAAGCAAAGCAAAATCATTTAGATGTTTATTTTACAACCAAGATCAAAATACCCAAATTCCTCATTTTGACCTAAAACTTCCAACTTAACCAAATGCATGAATACTTAAATTTATAAGTTTTAAGGGAGTAAATATAACATCTTATAACAAGTATTTAAGTTTATAAAAGTTGGATTTGAACCACAAGCTAGGGTTTGGAAAAACCCTAGAAAAGTCTCTAAAGAAGATGATGAAGCTTGGTAAGAAGATCAAGAACACCACTACTTGAAGCTTGAACACTTGATCTTGACTTGAATCTTCACTTAAATGAAGCAATAAATGGGTTGGGATGAGGTAGGTTGGAGGAATTAATGCTCTAAAATCGCCTTGGGTGAAGAGGTCTGGAAAACGAGTTTAGAAATCAGATAAGTGAGAAGACTGAGCTGGAAAACGCAACTTAAAAAGCATCCTGGACAACTCGGGCGATTGTGACATGGCAAGGTTGCCTGTCACAATCGCCCGTGTGGTACCGCGAGCTCTCTCCTTTTTCTTCTGATTTCCTCTTTTGGCGATTATGACATTGCGATTGTGACAAGGCAAGGTCGCCTGTCATAATCGCCCGTGTGGTACCGCGAGTCACTCTCGAATCCTCTTGAAATGTAGCCCGACTATTGTGCCCCTGGCGATTGTGACATAGTCGCCAACCATGTACCGCAAGTGTTCTCGTTTCTGTTTTTCATTCTTTTCCTCCAATTCAATGCAACCCAACATCAAACACTTGAAACACTCCAACTAGCTACTTATGGAAATATTAAGATGCAAGATTTATTAATATCACGAGTACAAAATTCCCGGGCGTTACATATCGGTAACAAGCAGTCTTTAGCGTTTGGATGGCGGGAAAATTTTAGATGCTTATATCAGTTTCAAACCGGTAATAAGAAGTTTTTGATAAGTTAAAACATTCTGACTTATTAACTTATTTGAAACAACTTATCAGTGTTTTGGTTATTTATATTTATAAGCAATCACAAGCGCCAATAAAAGACAACTTATTAGTTTATCAGTTTTGATACTATCATAAACTAATCCAAACACTTTATAAATTCCGATTTAACACCACATAAGTTAATAAGCATTTTTACATAAAAACATAAGTTATTTTAAATAAGCAATCCCAGACACCCCCATTATTAAATATAAATTAAATTATAATAAAAAAACAAATTATACAAGAAAATGAAAAATTTTAAATAGTTAATTTGATACTATATCGATATATTTTTTTCAAATTTATATTTTATTAAACATACAAGCGTTATTGTTTTCTTAAAACTATATAAAATCATATTATAACATCTACCAACAGAAACAAAGAATAAAACGAGACATTATAAGCGAGATGTAGTACGCGAGTACCCTTCTGTTAATATAATGATAAGATAACGATAATTTCAAAATAATTTAACCTAAAGAAAATCGTTTAATGCCAAAAAAAAGGATTTACATGTTAAGAAGTTATAAATTTATCAATAGAACCAAAGTTATCTATTACATAAATATTATTTTAGCGAAATCAAAAAGAAATTCAATGAGAGAGAGAGAGAAGAACATTTTTCTTCAAAAAAATTAAAGAAAAACATTTATCACAAAGTTGACTAATGTTCAAGAGACTATGTTTGAGTCCTTCTAGATGATGAAGTTGCCTAATCAGACTTGCAAACTCGTTGGAGGAAGAAGACGTTGAAGATGGAGGAAGAAAACGTTGATGATGGAGGAGTCGATCGAAAGTTGCAAGTATCGATTGGTGGGAGGAATCGTTCCGTGGATCTTGGAGGAGCCTTATCTGATGATGAGGAGTGTATGAAGAAGCGTATGAGATAAGGGTTAGAAAAAAGGTTTAAAAGGTAAATTTGTTTTGAAAAGTCATAAGTTGTTTCTAAGAAGTCAGTAGTTTTTAACTTATCAAAATCTTCTTTTCACTGGTTCCCCACCAGTATAAACACTTTCTTTTTTTCTCATCCAAACACTTGAATCTCTTTTTCACTGGTTCCATACCGGTATAAGTTAATAAGTTGTTTTAATAAGCAATCCCAAACCCCCCTAGGTTACCCGATAAACTGAAAGAAAATATAGAGACTTTGTCCATTTGTGGAAGAAGGAAGGAAGTAAGACAATCCAAAGTTCTTATTCTTTCATTTTCGGATCTTAGACCAAATGGACTATAATCCGAGTCTTTTAATCTAGGATGACACATATTCATCTTATACTCATTTAGAGAAGAGAAGTTCTTTTTTAAGAAAATAAAGCTTGAATAGAAAGCCAATAATATTGGTTATGGACGTCATACCGGATCTTATTTATAAGATTAAACAAACCGCTTTGATATCAGCTGTTGATCTTGGAAAGTAATGATTTACAGAGGGAGTGTGTTATAGAAGAGGGGCTGAATACAACACAACAAATTTTCACTTTTTTATTTTTTGCTTTATATCTTGTACACAAACAAAGAATTACATATTTGTTGCAGAAGTTAGGAAGGTAAGATCTGTGATCATAAACAATTTGATTGCGACAAATTTGCTAACTGGAATAGAAGGAGGGAGAAAGTTTCTCTTTCAGAGTCGATGAGTTTAGGAAGCTTTTCGGATGTTGACGCTGAATTTCCTTCAGAAACATTCGCAAGGATTGTTCTTTCAAAAAACGGGTGAATTGCAATGAATGTCAAGGGTGAACTTTTATAGACATCTTTGCACATAATGTTATTTGTCCAACTTTTCTACGTGTTCTTTTTCTTGTTGGTTGATCCATATATCCTAATACACTTCAGTTCAACCTTGACATTGATGTAGACACATTTTTATTTTACTCCATTTTTTAGTATGCCGAGGGAACAGTAAAACAAACCAAGTACTTTTTCACATGGTGCCTTGTACCTGCTTAGAATAACATGATCATATGTTCTCATACTAAAATAGAAAGTAAGTGAGTTGGTGAATACAATCTTGTTGTCCAAGTTTGTACTACAAGATTCAGCTTGCCAATAGTAGTATTTGTCATACTACTAGTTGACTTTTACTTTGTCCCGGTCTTCTTTTGTCTATATGACAAACCAATCAACTTTGGTGACGATCTTGATCTCTCTTCAACTAGTCTTCATTGCCAAACCATTTGACTCTTCAATGGTTCCAATATGAAGGATTAGTCAATCAAATAATAGATAGTAAATCAGTCGATTTTGCTGATAGCACTTTGCTTTTGGACCAGTACAGATAATTACAAGACTTTTACAAGTAAAAACCCTACATTTGTCTATATCCGATAAGTAAGCAATATATCAAATTTTACCAGTTTATAGACATTGTTAAGGTTACATCGGATGTAAATGGATAGTTAGGAAATGATTTAAAATCTTTATCTGACAAATGATGCAATCGGATTAAGATATCTCTTCAAATGAAATGCCAACTATATATCCAACGAAAGTGATATATCAGAAGAACACAAAATGACCGGATGATATCAATGGATAAGATATCCCATGAGTGGAACTACATTGGATATTGACTAAGTAAAATAGGAAAACGGGAAAACAAGAATGTTTATTTTCTAAGTATTCGATTACAAGTCTATTAGTATTATATACATATCTGATGGTTAAGACCAACACAAATCTATGAAACAAAGTCAATATGTGAACTGATTTTGCTATGCTACTCTCCTTGGCCAATCAATATAATAATATAAAATGGCTAAACCATCTTCTATAGTACACAACGCTTTGTTTTTTTAAACATTTAAATTAATTTGTTGTTTATTCAATATCTTCTTGTTAATGATCTGAAATTTGAGGGACTATGTCTTAATACAAGAAGAGCTCCACCTATAAAGGGAGGCAACACTGAATACACCTCATATGCTATCTAATTATTGTAACTTATCATGACTTATTACAAAATCTTTGAAGGATATTATAGTCTTTTCGGTGAACAATTTGTCTTTCTTTTAATAGTTTTTTTTCTAATCTTTGAAGGATATTATAGTCTTTTTGGTGAACAATTTTCCTTTCTTTTATTATTGTTAATCCCATATTACAACAGATCTGATAGATTGCTCAATGAATCCTCATTTTATTAAGAATTGTAGAAAGCTTATACAGAGAAACACACACTTACACCTTTAGATGACTCTTATATGTGGTGTTCTATTCATATTCAACTTCCTAACTGTCTAACAGACTCTCTATATATACTACAAAGGTAAAGTTACAGTTACATGTATTTAAATCACAGTCCAATTACATTAAGACACGTCATCAAAAACTCTATTCAGAAGTTCTTCAGAACTTCTGAACTGTCTTCAGAACTTCTGAACTTTCACTTCAGAACCACTTCTGAATTCTTCAGAACTTCTTCAGAAGTTGTCTTTCAGAACTTTTCTGTATTCAGAAGTTATCTTCAGAACTTCAGAAGATCTGAATAATGACTTTACAAAACATTCCAAACATAGGATTCTTTGGATCCTAACAATTAGTTTTTTTCTAACATGCAATTTGCAATTTGGTTTTCCTGATCAAATTCAATGTTTGAATTCAAGTTAAATTAAACAAAAAAAGGGTGTCATGTTCTGCTACCAAGATAGTTAGGATAAAACTTGAAAGAGTTTCTTTGTTGAGTAAGTGTCAATGGGTGAGATTAGGCAAAGCTTTTTTTCCCTTTGAATCCATATGCTTTTGGATTTGATGAATAAGAGCGGTTTACCAAACTCTATCGGGTATAAGCTTTTACCAAGTGGCAGTTACCTTACCAGTGGAATCTTACCTGGTAAAAGGCATAACAAAGACCGACAATTTTATCTGGTAAGTGAGAGAGAAGACTGCTACCTGGTAAGCGCTTAGTAGATAAAAGATGCTTATCACCTTCCACTTTGATGACAAAGAATGTTATCCGATAAGCTAACCAAAGATGACGACTTTTTGCCGATAAACATTTAAGTCTTGGAAAGATATCAAACGTCTTTTGTTCTGTTTGAAAAAGATGTAGCTAAAAGAATTTGTTTTATGTCAAATCCTCCTTTTTTCACCATGTTTATATTACTTGGATTTTAAAGTAAAAAAAAGAATTACAACAAAACAATACATTTACCATCAAAATGCATATTTAGAACCAATTTGTTTTTAATAAATGAGCATGCCGCAAATACATATCGATTTACATTTTTCATGGCAAAAAAATATATATATTCAAACCGAGAAGCCTCTCTTCAATTGCATCTATTCTCTTGTTAAAGTCCATATTAGCTGGAATCTCTACCTAGCAATTAGCATTGAAGATGTGAAATATGTTTTGTTGTCGTTTTTTAATTAGTTATTATTTTTAACAATTATGTTATATTTTTTTTAAATTAGAGTATTAAAAATTAAGGGTTGATTTCAATTACAAACTCATCTATTTGTGCAAACATTGCAAATCATTATATTAGAAAAACAATTGATATATTTATGGATAGTTATCATAATTCATTATTTTGTTTCATAATTCAAAGTCATGATCATAATTAATGAACCTATCATCTTCCATATATATTTCAACCATAATTAATGAATTATAATAAATATCCATAAATATATAAATTGTTTCATAATATAATGGTTTGCAAAGTTTGCACAAATAGATGAGTTTGCAATTGAAACGTGTCCTAACTATATATTATTAAAATAGGGAACATTTCAATTACAAACCCAACAATTCTAACAAACTTTACAAACTAATATTAGTCGTTCATCTAGTCTAATAAATATTTGATTTTATTTTATTTCATAATTCAAATCCATGATCATAATTAATAATCCTATCATCTTTCATATATATTTTGACCCTAATTAATGAATCATGATAACTGTCCATAAATATCTCAATTGTTTCATAATATAATGGTTTGTAAAGTTGTTGGAATTGTTGTATTTCTAATTGAAACCACCTCTATTCAAATATTTAATACATTTGATAAAATATTATTTTTTATCCTAAACATTATTTCCAGTACCCCCTATTGGTAAGAAAGTATTAAAATAATAATTTTCTGTGAATAAGGCGAAGAACAAGTTCGAGTAGATTGGGATCTTTGCTTTTGGTGTTTCCGGTAGAACAACTCTTTTGATATTAAGTAGTTAGTTGAATACAACTTTAAGTTGTAAATTATTAGTCGTCTTTTGGTTGTAACTACAAGTGTGTAGTTAAAGGGTAGCTAATGTCCTCGTCTTGTATATAGTTTATGTTTCTGCAAAGCTATTACTTTTGTTTTGTCCGTTTTGGAATATTTTGGAAAACATGTGCTTAACGAGAACATCCTGTAAACCAAGCGGACATTTCGAACTTGAAACTCGTAAATATTATATTCCATTTGTCTTCTGATGGTCTAAAAAGGTGACTTTTGTTGGTTTGTCTACCGTATGGTGCGGTGTTAATTGGTATCTAAAACAGATTTTGAGAACCTTCATTTTCTCTTAGACCATTTATGGAAATGCGGTACACAAACTTGGTATCATTTATGTAATCCGGGTCTTTTCTCTATTTAGAGAGTTTTCTAAAAACTTTTACAATCTCTTACATCTTTTCTTTATTTTAATATACAAGACAACAAAATTGTCGAATTTATTTTTATTACAATTTTTATTTTTCTATTTCAATATAACTGTTGAAGATGTTGTTATTATTTTTTTCTTAAGGGAGTAAAAAACTAAATTAAAAATAGAAAGTGGTTAGCTACATAACATAATATGCAAAATTAAAAGTTACGGGGCCAAAACTAACAGTTTCTTATAATTGAGGGACTATCTTGTTAATTTTTCCTTCTTTCTTTATTCAGTTAGTTCTTCTGCTTTCTCTGTACTATTTTGAGAACCTGTACGAGAAAGTAAAGCCGAAAAATCTTGACGCGAAAAATCCCAATTCAATGGTTAGTAAAAAGTTCCATTGAGATCTGGTTTCTTTGCTGCATAAATCACGCCTATTATCGCTCGATTTTGATCTTTTTTTTCTGTTTCTTCTTTGAATCTGTACATGCGTTTGAAATTTTCAATTTCATCTCCTTGTACATTAGTAAGATGGGTTATTGCATATTTGCTGATCTGATAGGTATTTTTTATGATATGGAGCATCGAAGCTGTTTTTAGTATGTAGAACACACATAATTATGCGCAATTACTGCTTCGATCGCTTGATATCGTTTGGTTTATGAATTCTAGGGTTTTCAAGACTTGTGGCATTTGGATCAATTTGCATTCAACTTTTATTTTGAATAAAACAGTTTGTATAATGTTTGAGTATTATTAATGAAACAAATTCAGTCACGGATTCTTCAAAACTGACAGATGATAAAACAGTACCGTGATCAAATAATTTTTGTTTATCTTGTAAAATGGATATCAAAGGGTAAGTATGAAGTGGACTGTGTATGTATTCTTATATTTAATTAGCTCCATTTCATGTGGGTTTATCATTTATGAAGTGGACTGTGTATGTATTCTTATATTTAATTAGCTATTTAGTAGTCTTGTTTTAAAAAAAAGTTACAGATTTTGCATATGTAATAAAATTGTAGCATTTGCCTGCTATATGTAAAACGAAAATTAGTTGACTGCGATAACTGGTTATAAGTAGTGAAGGTAACAACAGATTCATAGAGGATAAGTAACCATTCCCAAGGTTGGATAGGATTGATTATCATTTAATCTTATTATATCTAAGATCATTATTTAAGAAATCTCTCCTATATGTTGGGTATAATGCAAGTAGATGCTGATATTTATGTTTAATTGGTTGAAAATCTCTCTTAAGAATGCAACTGGATGTTAATATTTATGTATAATTCTTCATGTGTGAAGGAGTCTTGCCCTTCTGTAAAGAACATTCTACTTCTAGACTCAGAAGGAGGTCGCATAGCCGTGAAATACTATTCAGATGATTGGGCAACTAATAATGCTAAAGAAGCATTTGAAAAGTCTATTTTTACCAAGACTCAAAAGACCAATGCACGAACAGAAGGTAAAGCTTCACTCTTAAATCCCCTTTCAGTCTCTAGTCTGTTTTATGCTCTATTGAATCTTTCCTGCTAGTTATTTACAGTTAAAGCCCCATAGTCCTTTGCATTTGTAGCTTATGTTATATGATATTCTTTCACTGATGTCCATTCTCGCACGTAGGCCATCACTGGCTAATGGAAAACATACCTTTTGAAACATCCAAAATATAGTTATGATAAGCTTATTCGGATGGGATCTGAATGGGGTGATAAACATATTTAATCATATTTGTTTATATAAGAAACCCCTTTTACAAACTGGTTTCATAAAGTGAACTGCTGATGCATCAAGTAGTAGGGGTGAGCATCGGAACCGGGTACCCTCCTTTGGAACCGGAACCGCTTCGGAACTGCCGGTTCCAGAACCGGAACCAATGTGATTGGTTCCGGTTCCTAAAATACGGAACCGATCAGGACCGGTTTCGGTTCTCATTTTTTTGGAACCGTTACCTGCTGGGTACCCGCTACCCGCCACTTTTAAATAAAAAATATTTTATATATTTATAAATAATAAATAAAAACTCAAACTTTCTAATTTGTTTATGTAATAATTAGTTTTTATCGGATTAGTTTTGACCATTTGTTGTATTTATTACTTTAAATCGGTGTTTTGTAGTTTATAATTACATTTTTATCGTATGCAATGTAAAAAAATTAAAAAAAAAAAGTTGAAGCCTGGTTCCCATTGGTTCCGGTTCCGGTTCCAAAATATAAGGAACCGGTGTTAGCGGTTCCGGTTCCGGATTTCCAGGAACTGCCGGTTCCGGTTCCAAAATATAAGGAACCGGTGTTAGCGTTTCCAGTTCCAGTTCCGGATTTCCAGGAACCGCTGGTTTCGGTTCCGTGGAAAATGTCCGGGTACCCGGTTATGCTCACCCCTATCAAGTAGGTCCATGTTACATGACGGGTTGAAGTAGAAAACTCAGGATGCTATGTATCTCTATGTATTTGAAACCATTTGTATGGCATGGGTTACATATATCATTTTGGGTCATTGTTACCTGTTCTATTTCTTATGCGATATGGTTTTCTTGCTTGATTTGGACCATGTGCAGCGGAGATAGCGATGATTGAGAATAACATTGTTGTCTACAAGTTTGTTCAAGACCTTCACTTCTTTGTTACTGGGGGTGACGATGAAAATGAGCTTATTTTATCGACGGTTTTACAGGGTTTCTTTGATGCAGTTGGTCTTTTGCTAAGGTAGTTTGTAAACAATTTATCTCGTCTGCATTTTCAGTGGAACTTCAGTAATTTACTTTAATGACTGTGTGTTTAGGGGCAATGTGGATAAGAAGGAGGCACTTGAAAATTTAGATCTCATTTTGTTGTGCCTTGATGAAATTATTGATGGCGGGTAAGCTACACTTATTTATCTTTTTATAAAATTATGCTTAAGCCTTAATGTGATTCCTTAGCTGTTGTTAGAGACTTCTTTTGAACATATATTTGTTAAATTTAGAATGTACAAGTAACATGTTTAATTAAATATCTAAGTAGTTGAACATGTTTCAAGTCAATAATCTCCAAATTGCAGATAATTTTTTTCAAAATGATGGAATATTTGTGGACGTTAATTCTAACTCCACCATATTTAGGCGGGTTAATGATTACAGTTATATAATCACAGTGCAATTGATTTAGTTAAAATCAAACAAGGTTTACTCAAAGTCATATATAATAAATTATGGATTCTTATTTGGGCTACGGCATTCGTGTTACTTGGAATTAGAATAGAAGTTGGGAGAATAGTGGGAGTATGAAATATAACAAAGATTAATAGTGTGTGTGTGTGTGTATAGAAAGTCTGAGATTGTTTAAATTTTGATACGTTAGGAGGGTAAGATAGTAATTTTGTGTTTTTGTCCAATACCCTTTTTGGGTGGAATAAAAAATACCTCTATTTTTGTTTCAACATTGGGCTTTTTCTAACATGTGTATATACTTGTTCTTTCAGAATCATCCTTGAAACAGATGCAAATGTCATTGCTGGAAAGGTTGCTAGCCACAGTGTAGATTCTGGAGCTCCTCTGTCTGAGCAGGTACCTTATTTATAGTTTCCAAAAGAACATGAAAATTATATAAAATATAATTAATTTTTTTAATATATATATATATATATATAGAGAGAGAGAGAGAGGAGAGAGTGGAAAGTTCAAATGATAACTCAAATTTGGTTGTGAACGTGAGGACAAATGAGAGCGCGACACGTGTCATATTCAGACTGAAGTTAGTATTATTCAGTCTGAATGTAGTATTATTCAGATTGAATAATATACTACATTCAATATTATTCGGTCTGAATATTTTCCTTCATTATTTGGTTTGACTATGATACGTGTCACGCTCTCATTTGTCCTCACGTTCATAATCAAATTTGAGTTCTCATTTGAACCCGCCTCTATATATATATATAGGGGAGGGATCATACAAGAACACCCCCTCTTTAAAGAAATAAAGGAACACTTTGTGGACCACATATGATGTGGGTCCCACGAATTAAAAAATAATATCTGATTCAATGGAGGCCACCATTGAATCAGATATGATTTTTTTAATGTATGGGACCCACATCATATGTGGTCCACAAGGTGTTCCTTTCTTCCTTTAAATTTACAAAGTTCTCATTTGAACCTCCCTCCCTCTCTCTCTCTCTCTCTCTATATATATATATATATATATAATCTGAAGTATATGGGATGTTGTACTATAGAGAATTTGTGTTTCTTTTCTCCATATTCTCCATGCTTGCTTTCAACACTTGAATTTGGTTATCGTAGACAATAAGTCAAGCATTGGCGACTGCCCGCGAACATCTTACAAGATCTCTCCTCAGGTAAAATTAAATTCGAAAAGAGAGCCATTTACATAAAGGAACCAATATTCGGATTTGTAAATAATCTTTTTCTATTAAATGCAGTGGATAAGAATGGATTCTTGATTTGAAGTTGGATGGTTTCGCAATTAGGGGAATATCAAATTCAGTGGTAACAATGAAGAGGAGTTCTATATAATCGTAGATAATTTTGTTGCTGACATGTTTAAAACTTATTATGATGGAGGTTTCTTGAAAACATTAAGACTATCAATTTGTGGGTGTGACTTTTTTCAAAAGTTCAAATGGGTTATCATCATTTTGGTTTTTTTTCTGCTGCAAATTACTTCTTTCGTCTCAAAATAAATGTCCACAATCAAACAAATACACAGTTTTAGAATGTGTATTTATTAATTACACTTTTTGATTAACTAATGACAATTTTACTCGTAATATCACATGGACTAATCAACTTCTTCATCTCATAATAAAGGGTAATATTGAAAAGTATACACTTACTTTTGGAACAAATGTGGACACTTATTTCGGGAAGGAGAGAGTAACATTTTCTAAATTTGCAGGTGTTTTATTGTTTGCATGACTAGTCTATTATTGTAAATGTCATTACTGTCTTTTTCCATGTGATATTGTGTAAGAATACGTAGAACCCAGAGTTACTTTCCAGATGAGCCCTTGACAATAGAATGAAGGTTTCAACATATATGAGAGATAAATGGTTTAATTCTAGCTAGCCATATCCCATAGTTATTCTTCAAATGAACCTTTAAGGAGAGAAGGAAAGTTCCAAAATATGAAAGAATAATAGTTTGACCCACAACTTTGATCTCATGAAAACACATACTTGCAAACAAATATATAATTTATTTATGTTCTTCAAACATGAAGACGGGTTAGGTTAGGTTAGGTCCCTTTGATTCAAAGCTTAGAATACAAAAACTCATATAATCTCTTGTAAGAACTTGAATCGATTCTTCTCACTATACTTTTAATTTTCACGCTTTCAAGCAACTCCAATCGAACAGCCAGAATTCAATTTACCGGTCAAAGTGCTCCAATCTCACTACAAATTCACCACAAAATGCCATTGTTGGGATAGAAACGACATATATGCAGTATTCATATTCAAACTACATATGCCATTGTTGGGATAGAAACGACATATATGCAGTATTCATATTCAAACTACATATGCCATTGTTGGGATAGAAACGACATATATGCAGTATTCATATTCAAACTACATATGCCATTGTTGGGATAGAAACGACATATATGCAGTATTCATATTCAAACTACATATGCCATATGCAATTGTTGGTGTTAATATCCCCGCTAGTTTGGTGTTCTTTTTGCCCTTGGGATTGGAGATGAACTTAAAGGTTGAGGGACAAATTTTAACCGTAAGATTATCGGTAGAGCAACAAAAGGCGAAAGAGATAACGTTTATAAAAAGGGTCCAAGGCTAAGGTGGCGTTTGTTTTTTAAGAGGTTCAAAGTCTGAAGTCTGATTTCAGTTCGGAAATGGTTATGAAATGCCTAAACGAATCAGACATAAGTGGTGATTAAGAGCTTAATATGAAAAAACAAACAAGGCCTAAGATTTCAAATCATTCCAATAAAATACACCTAAGGGGCGTTTGGTTTGATATAACGGTTTGGAATGATTTGGATCTCGTGGAAAGATTTGGATTCGGAGGGATTTAAATTTGGAAGAATTTGAAATGTTTGGTTTTTATGATTTGGATGGAATTGAATTTCATTCTTATAAATAATTTGTAAAAACAAATTACAAATAATTATAAAATTAATTAAATTACCTTATTATCAATTGATTATCGGAAAACAAACGCTTTTAACATATTTTAAAACATTATTATATACAAATCCTTTGAAATCCCTTGAAATCCAACCACCCTCATAGGATTCCAAAATCTTATGTTTGAGGGATTTCAAATCTAACAGTCCTACAAACCAAACGGGATCTTAGGGGATGTTTGGTTCGTGGAATTCAAATGAATTTGATGGAATTGGAATGATAAGTTCCTTTGACCAAATTCCAATTCCTATGATTGTTTCACTTATTGAAAATGTAGGAATTCTTTGAATTCTTCATATTAAAGATTTCACCATTTCATGGATATCCCAAAGTTTCTAATTCCTTCAAGGTCATATTAACAATTCCATCCAACCAAACACGTGGTCAAATTCTATTCCAATTCCTTCAAAGTCAAATTCTTTGGATGAATTCCAATTTCACCAAATTCCATTTTTAATACTTCAAAGTCAAATTGCTTGGATGGATTCCAATTTCACCAAATTTCATTCTCCGAACCAAACTCTCCCCTTATTCTATTTTTTTTTGTACTCGTGTAAAAAAGTGAGTTAAATATTTGAGGGTGTGAATGTAGATGGGGGAGGTTGAGAGATTAGAAACGAATGGTGTGATTCAAATAATTTTTCACATAGTGGATTCTAGAGACTCATTTTCTTTGGTGTTAGAGTTTTCCACATAAACTCTTGTTTCCTTTTCTCTATTATTTGTTCATTATATAGGTTGTTGGGAAACGTTAAGAAGTGCGTCAAAAAGAACGTCACCTCATTGTATGCGTCCTCCTACTGATGGTTAATATATATTTATAGTAAAGTTGTAAACTCGCTATTTAGAACCATCAAGTAAAAGGTCTAAATATTTTCATGAGTGTTTTACACACACCAAAAGGCTAGTATTTCTTGACCTAATCCGTTAAGTCTCTTTAAGTTTTGGGACCCCTATTCTTTCAACACACCATGTTATTGTGAGTCATTACATTAGGCTTCATATCAACTATCAATGCTCTCGCTTTCAACAATTAATATTCTATCATTATTAGACAGTAGAGGTGTTCGTTAGTTGAAATATAATGAATTTAGACGTCTTTGATCCAGTCGAATCATCGATTGGATATTGGATTTTGTCATCTGATCAAATCCAATTAATATTGGACGATGGGTCAAATCTATTATAATGGATGATTGGATCATATCGGTTCATTCCATTTTCATTCATTGAATGTTAGTATTGGTTATTCATTACATTAGATTGGATCCATTGTCCAATTTTCTACCTATTAATCCATTATTTCAATCAATTTGTTCATATATTTTCCTAATGTCTTAAAAAACAATACAAACAAATAATAACTACAAACACTACTGTAAATTATTAATAATTATATATTTTATGAATTGTATGGTGATTGGATGGGTAATTTGATGGCCTTGGATTGATCGATTAAATTTAATGGATACTGGATTGTAATCCAAGAACCGATCAATCCAATTTGGATATTGATTTTGGATCTCATCTTATTCAATCCAATTACGTTATGTGCATTCTAGTTGAGTCAGACTGTTTTAATCAGATCGGATGATTTACTACACATGCATAAATTAGAGCGAGTGGAACAATGCATTTTTTATCCCACCAAAATAGATGAAACAAAAATTACAAATATAAAAACCAAATTAATAAAGCAATGAAATAAAACTCTTGAAACTTTTCATAATTCTTTTACTCATTTCCATCCAAACCCATTCACGTACCAAAACACTTAAAAAATTTGTTTAGCAACGGCCACTTTAAAAAATCAAGAAGTCCCTCTCTCAAAACAATCGACTACAATCTTGTTTGAAGCATGTGATGTCAAAAAAAGGAATAATTAACTAAATAATTTAAAAATAATGTATTTTAAGATAAAATGTTATACAGGTAAATTTACTTGTTATTAAAACTAGAAGGGTACTCGCGCAATACAGCGAGATACATCTCGATTTTAGGTTTTATTTTAATTTTTGTCTATTGATATTCTAATGGTTTTATATGGTTTTGAGAAAACGATTTTAATGTTCATTTAAAAGTTTTTTTTATGTAATTTATTTAATTCAATTTTTTTTTATCATAATATAATTATGTTTAATAACAAAATAATTTATTTTTGGTTTAATAATATAACTTTTTATAATGCTAATAATTAAGTTTTCTGTTAGAACTCAATAATTATCTTAATTATACTTTTTTTTTATATTTGGAATTAAATGTTTATCCTGTATTTTGGATGATGGTTATCTGCAGTTAGTTACACAAATTCAGAAATAAAGCTTTAATAAGTTGTACTTACGCACAGTTTACTTGTAATTTTGAAAATTAAGTAATTAACATTAAATAGCATTACATAAGGCTTAAGATGTTGTTTTTAAGAGTTTTTGGCCAAATGCTTTATAATATAGTATAGATATATTTTCTAAAATCGACATTTTCAAACAAATAGATATTTTAAAGGGAATTTAATTAAAATAACCATTTTTTAAAAAATTGTTACACAAATAACCAAATTCTCGTTGGGTTTACCGAAATGAAACTAAGCGAAATACTTAAAAAGTATTCGAAATACCTAAAAAGCCTTAGGGGGCGTTTGGTTCGCCGGAATGGAATGGAATCTGGTGGAATTGGAATATGAATTCCATTGACCAGATTCCAATTCCCTTGTTTGGTTCATTGTTTTCAAGAATTAGAATTTGGCAAATTCCAAAGAATTCCAAAAGAGGGCAAATTTGAGAATCTTTGGGGGCGTTTGGTTCGCCGGAATTGAATGGAATCTGGTGGAATTGGAATCTGAATTCCATTGACCAGATTCCAATTCCCTTGTTTGGTTCATTGTTTTCAAGAATTGGAATTTGGCAAATTCCAAAGAATTCCAAAATAGGGCAATTTGAGATTCCTTGGGTTACCCTTGGGATTTCATGGGAATTGAATTTGCTTCTTTTTTAATTCCTCAAATACCCTTACCACATTACCCAACAATACCAAAACCGAACCGTTTGGATTTTCGATTCGGTTTTTTCTGGGTATTTTTTTTCAGTTTTCGGTTTTTCGATTTCGGTTCTGTTTTTTCGGGGGTTTTTTCAGTTTTCGTTTTTCGGTTTCGGTTTCTCGGCTTTTTTCGGTTTTGTTTCGGTTTTTGTCCACCCCTAGCAGTTAGGATCTCCATCGTCTTTTGCAACAACTAAACTATGTCTTGCCCTAACAGATGTTGTTTTGCAGTTTTTCTGCAGTTTTTTGCTGTTTTTAGCCGTTTTGCTGTAAAAAAATTATGATTTTTGCTGTTTTAGCTGTTTTATGCAGTTTTTAGTTATAAAAAAACTCATTATTTTTAGTGTTAAAATAATTGAAGTAATTAATAATTATTTTATTTTATTAATTTTAGTTTTAAAAAATCAAATTTAATAAAAAGAGTATTTTAGTCATTTACTGGAATTTCATTCCAATTCCAAAGCTACATTTTGTGAACCAAACATACAGATTCCAATTCTTTCAACAGATTTCATTCCAATTCTGCCAACCAAACAGCTGGTCAAACCTGACAACATTTAATTCCAATTCCTTCAAAGTCAAATTCCTTTGACAGATTCCATTCCATTCAATTCCATTCTGCGAACCAAACGCCCCCTTTGGGTTACCCTTGGGATTTCATTGGAATTGAATTTGCTCTTTTTTTTAATTCCTCAAATACCCTTACCACATTTCCCAACAATACCAAAACCGAACCGTTTGGATTTTCGATTCGGTTTTTTCGGGGTTTTTTTTTTCAGTTTTCGGTTTTTCGATTTCGGTTCGGTTTTTCGGGGGGTTTTTCGGTTTTCGGTTTCTCGGCTTTTTTCGGTTTTGTTTTGGTTTTTGCTCACCCCTAGCAGTTAGGTTCTCGATCGTCTCTTACAACAACTAAACTATGTCTTGCCGTAACATATGTTGTTTTGCTGTTTTTCTGCAGTTCTTTGTTGTTTTTGTAGTTTTTCTGCTGTTTTTGTTGTTTTTGCTGTTTTTAGCAGTTTTTGCTGTAAAAAAATTATGATTTTTTGTTGTTTTAGCTGTTTTATGTTGTTTTTAGTTGTAAAAAAACTCATTATTTTTAGTGTTAAAAAAACCGAAGTAATTAATAATTATTTTATTTTATTAATTTTAGTTTTAAAAAATTAAATTTAATAAAAAGAGTATTTTAGTCATTTACTGGAATTTCATTCCAATTCCAAAGCTACATTCTGTGAACCTAACAGACAGATTCCAATTCTTTCAACAGATTCCATTCCAATCCTGCCAACCAAACAGCTGGTCAAACCTGACAATATTCAATTCCAATTCCTTCAAAGTCAAATTTCTTTGACAGATTCCATTTCATTCAATTTCATTCTGCGAACCAAACGCCCCTTTAGAAATACCCATGGTTTGAAAAGTTTGTAGAATTGCTTTTTGGTATTTTCGAAGACTAATTCGAAGATTTTTAAAGTTACAAAAGTGATGAATTTGTTATTTACAATATATATTTTTACCCTTAAAGTTAGTTAATAAATTACTTTACGTCATTTCCTTTTTAATTTTTCGTTTTACACCCTTATCACATTAACATATATAATCATATATCAACTAAAATACGTTTAAAAAATACGTTTTTATTTTAACAAGTTACACATGAATATCGTCTCATTAATACATTTGAAATGAGACCAATATTGAATATATTTCGATTTAATTATAATTTTAAAGCCAATTATCCTCTTGATCGATAAATATGAATATTTTTTACAAAATTCGGAATATTAATTAAAATATAATGCTATTATTTTTTAATGACAAAGTACAATATTATGTATATAACTAGGAATAAGATATAAATTATAGTGAATTTGTATTACTTTTGTGTTTTTGTCATTTCTATAATAAAAACCATATAAATTAATATTCATGTAAAATAACACATAATGCATCGGTTCTTAAGGTTATTACAATATATATTATAATTAACCCATTTTTGAATCAATGATATATACACAGTACGGAGGGGACTACAGAAAGAAAATACAGAAATCTTTCAAGCATATTTTTATGGTCCTTCTCCAAGACCTTTCATGAGTAAGTTTTTCAGCTTCAATATAATATTTTAATAGCCGAAAAAGACGATCAACTTACAAGAAAATAATAGCATTGTATTTTAATTAATATTCCGAATTTTGTAAAAAATATTCATGTTCATCGACCAAGAGGATAATTGGCTTTAAAATTTAATTAAATCGAAAAATATTCAATATTGATCTCATTTTGAAGGTATTGACGAGACGATCTTCATGGTGTAACTTGTTAAAATAAAAACGTATTTTTTAAACGTATTTTAAATTGATATACAATTATATATGTTAATGTGATAAGAGTGTGAAACGAAAAATTAAAATGAAAAGGATGTAAAATAATTTATTAACTAACTTTAAGGGTAAAAAATATAAATTATAAATAACAAATTCATCACTTTTGTAACTATAAAAGTCATTCGAATTACCAAAAAGCAATTCTACATATTGAATATTTCGAAGGCTTTTTAGGTATTTCGAATACTTTTTTAAGTATTTTGCTTAGTTTTAGGTTAGAGTGAATTACATATTTCGTTCCTAGGGTTTAATGGTTTTAACACTCCGGATCCCTAAAATGAAATATTTATGCTTGCATCCTCATGGTTTCAATTTCATAACGTATTGGGTCCTTAAAATTGACTCCGTTAGTTTTCTGTCCGTTAAAGTCCACATGTGCAAGGCACATGACGGGTATTTTGGTCATTTAAGGGTTTATCACTTTTAAATTACATTCTAGATCCCTACTTTATAGGGACTAAACATGTAATAAAAAAACACAGGGGACCAAACATGTAATTTACTATACACGTATGAAACCCATGCCCTCACTTCATCTTCCCAAACCCATCGGAAACCATCTCACGCTGGAGAACATCTCCGGCGAGGCTCAACGGCTCGACAACAAAACACTTTCCGGAATATTTTTGATGAAAACCCTCCCATTTACTTCAAGATGGTGGCTCGACAGTTGTCTTGTGTTGTTGTTTTGTGTAATGAGGCTCTGTTTCGATTAGGGTTCCGATCATGATTTCTCTCACTCCTTCGATAGCTAGGTTTCCGGTTAGGTTTTTGGACCCAGCATTCGATTCTTTGTTTACAACTGGATACAAATTGGTTTTACAGCATGTTACTTCAATTTGACCTAATTTTGATCACATAAACTTCCTTTTACTCGGTAGCAACCATTGTTGCCAAAAAATCGTCCCACTTGAGAGATTATTGTAAGTCGATAGCTTTAGATGATTTCAGCTAATGATATTCTTCTGCATTTAGCATTTCCGAGCAGTGGATAAAACTTGATCTGTATCTTGGTTGGGCAACGAGTTGCAGCCATGGCGGTGTCTGATCACATTTGTAGGATTCCATATTTACATATCTGAGCTTCTTATGCAAATTAAGTTGTGTTCCCATTTGGATATGTAATGTAAACAAATTCACTCTGAGAATATGAGGCAAATTCAAAGGAGAAAGGGGGGTGGGATGGTTGTGTTCGTCAGAGAAGAAAGGGGGGAGGGGGCCATCGTGTTTGTCGGAGAAGAAAGGGGGGAGGTGATCCCTGTATTTGCCGGAAAAGAAATATATATCAAGTAAATAACATGTTTGGTCCCTGTTGTTTAAAGGGTTTTAAAATGATAACTAAAATGACTAAAATACCCATCATGTGACTTGCACATGGGTACTCTAACGGAGACAATTTAGACGGAGTCACTTTTAGGGACCCAATACGTTATGAAATTGAAACCATGAGGATGCAAGTCATAGATATTTCATTTTAGGGACCCGGAGTGTTAAAACCAATAAACCCTAGGCACGAAATATGTAATTCACTCTTTAGGTTATTTTGGTAAACCTAACGAGAATTTGGTTATTTGTATAACAATTCTTTAAAAAATGGTTAATCTAAATAAATTCCCTATTTTAAAACTATAAACACTTAAATAGACATTTTTTAATTATAAACTCTTAGATACAACTTTGTAAGTATTTCTCACATGTAACTGTATAATAATTGCCGTCCACGGATTGGAAAAGGTTGGGGTTGGGGGTTTTGAGTTCAACTAAGACTATCACAAGAACGCCAAACTACTCCAGTTAAAGGAGCAATTTTTCACTCTTTACCGTTGCATATTTTTAAAATAAAAACCAAATAACAATATTGTTTGGGTGAAAAGTTCACAAACTCAACCGTCGAGGATATCATCCTTGACGATAATATCTTTGTCAAGCAGTCGTTGATATTACTAATGACGCTGATGTCCTTGACCATCAATCACTAATAATCAAGACCATTGTTATTTTTCTTCAAAAAAAAAATCATTGTTATTTAACACAATAAGCACTCTGGAAAGTTCAAATGAGAACTCAAATTTGGTTGTGAACGTGAGGGCAAATGAGAGCGCGACACGTGTTATATTCAGACTGAATAATCAAAGAAATATTCAGACTGAATATAGTGTTTATTCGGTTTGAATAATACTTATTGAGACTGAATAATTATTCAGACTGAATAAACACTATATTCAGTTTTATTCGGTCTAAATATTTTCTTTGATTATTCAGTTTGAATAATCTATATCTAGACACGTGTCGCATTTTCATTGGTCCTCACGTTCACAACCAAATTTGAGTTCTCATTTGAACTTTCCTCATAAACACTAATGCTTAATTATCTTCGACAACCGTTATTTTTCTCATTTATGGCAAGTCTTATATGTAACGGAAGATTTGACCAAGATATATCTCAAATGCTTCTGACATAACCAAGAACCAACATTCAAGACATGACTGTTACTGAAGTGTTACATTTAAAGTACGTTGTTTTACCAAAAAAACTACTTAAAAAAGATTTCAAAGACATTCTAATAGATACAAGGAATCAATATCGAACCTACTCAAAAATGTTCTTAATGAATATTCTAGCTTCTAAAATAGATGTTCAAGTTTATCCACAACCATTTGTATTAACCATCTTTTGTAATATTAATCGTTGTTATTAGAGTCCATAGTACATCGATGATATCTACGACTGTTCACGATTTTTACCTTCAACGAAGTTTTCCGGATCACCAAAATCATTTGTTTTATTTAACTTTTTAAAAAGTTTATCTCAAAGATAAGTATGTAGTTGTTTAAACTTCATAGTCCAAAATTTTAAACTTTTGACATAAACAAATATATCTTAACATATAATTTATTAAAAAAAATTGGGATCACGTGAGACGAGCTTGTTTAAGTGAGATCCGTGAGACCATTTTTTACACTTTAAATTTCATAGTAAAAAACTGTGAAGGTAACATTCACAGTGTTTTTGCTGTGAATGTTCAAATTCTTTTACCGTTACTGTGTTTTACTATAAGTTTCAAATATAAAAATTTGGTTTCACGGATCTTGCAAAAACAAGTTCGTCGTCTCACATGAACCCAACACTTGTTAAAAATATATAAATTAGTTTATTGTGGGATGATGTTGACACTTGTGTATATATATCTTCTTTTATGCCTTCCAAGTTCTAGCATCAATGAATAAAACCAATCTTAAGTTCTCTTTCAAGTTACATGGTTGACTTTTGACTACTTTTTTAGAAGGGTTTAAATTTTAAATATAAAATAAACAATATCGAAATGGTTATATATGTGTTTTTCTTAAATTAATTATTATATCCGTTATTATTAAACGAGAAGATGGTCAATTTAAAAGAAGGCGAAAAGTTTCAAAATCAGATATGATAAAAATGTTGTGTTAATTGGAGGAATAAAAAAAATTGGGGTATCATATCCTTATCTGGTACCCTAATATTGTACGTCCCTTATTCTTCGTAGAAATCGCAGTCAAATACCATGTTTCAATCGCTCGATCGATCTGCTTCAATAAATCACCTTCACCGTTGTAGAACTCGTCGGCAACAACAAACTCGATCGATTTGTTTCAGTAGAACGACCTACTTTAATCAACAAAGGTCCTTACTTGGTTCATTCAATCGATCTGCTTTGACAACATCAAACTCGATCTGCTTTTACAACATCAAACTTAATCAGCTTCACATTGATGAGGATTTCGATTTGTTTCTGACTGATGAGTAAATCCTAATCCTTATTTCGGTTTGGCAACTTCATCCTTGTTCCAATCTTCGTTCGATTTTTTCTTGTTGGATCCCGATATCAATATGTGACCTTCATTTGTTGTTCGATTTTTCCTGTTGTATCCATATTTATGTCGTTCTTTTGTTGTTTGATTTCTTTTGTTTTGATTCGTTTGATTTTTTATATTTTCATCTTGGGTCGATTTCTTCTATTTGATTCGATTTTTTTTATGTTTTCATCTTTGTTCGATTTATCTATCGTCTATTTGATTTTTCACGTGAATAAAGGATTTACTAAAGTTCTTTTTTTTCTATCTATAAAAAGATCACCAAAAAAGAATCACCGGATAAAAGGAGGAAGAAAATCCCATTAAAGCCACCATGGTTTTTTTTTTAATCCAAATATCAATGCAAAACTATATAATAAAAATATTCACTCTCATCCCATGTTATATTTATTTTTATTTTCATTCACATTATTTAAAATGAACCAAATGCTCCCCTTAAAGATTATTTTCTTAAAAACATAATTTTTGAAACAACATACAAACTTCATACCAGTCACACAATAATTAAAAAGAAAAATATTAAACCCAAACATATACATAAACTCCAATCAACATTTCTTTAAAATAAAAATAAAAAACTTCAATTGACATCATGAAAATCATTAATAAGAATGTAAAAGAAAAACAAATTAAATGAGTATATAATTAAAAATTTAATGGAAATATATTTTTATTTCCAAAAACTTGAATTCACTCTTGATTAAATTAAATCTAAATAAACTGTTTTCCATTACGTTTCAAGGAATCCCGTCATCCTAAGAATTGAATTCCTAACTTGACTCAAATCCCTTCCTTTCAATGTCCTTCCGTTTCCCGAACAAACTGAGCACGCCATCATTTCTCCGGCAACTCCTCGCCGCCGTCCGACCACCACATGCGGCGGCACTTTCTCTTCATCTTCTTCTTCTTCGTAAAACTGATACCATGACTTCATTGATAAATTCTCTGGTATATTCACCGGAACCGATTTCTTCTTCTTCTTCTTCTCCGATTGATTATTTTTCCTCTTTGAATCACGGAATCTAAACTGTTGATTATTGCTGTAATCGTCTTCGATTCTGATTCCGGCAGCATTAGTTTCGAAGAACACATCGGATTCCTGGAATTCGTCAGCCATAGGAGAAGGAAGATGTTTATAGGAATTGGAATGGAAATGGAAAGGGAATTTATAGGGGAAGTATGTATGAAATTGGGATCTGAACCGTAGCGAGTAC
This sequence comes from Silybum marianum, assembly GCA_036898165.1. Classification (NCBI taxonomy): domain Eukaryota; kingdom Viridiplantae; phylum Streptophyta; class Magnoliopsida; order Asterales; family Asteraceae; genus Silybum; species Silybum marianum. The sequence continues at coordinate 20,755,289 of CM072538.1, forward strand.
TCAATTGCTTCCCCTTGTTTGAGTTTGAGTGTGGCCCCAGATTTCTCTAAAAACTAATTAAACTAATCTTTCCGCGGTTTTGTAACCGTAAATATTATATATATATATATATAGAGAGAGAGAGAGAGAGAGAGAGAGAAAGAGAGGCGGGTTCATGTGAGGACACTATCAATTTACGAGAATACAAGGACAATCCTCAGCCAATCATTTTGTACATGAATTTTTTTCATGTAAAAAATTATATGTGATTTTGTACTAGTATAAAAATGACACACGCGACCTTTCCCGTGGGCTAAGTCGCGGGAAAAGTCACGGCTAATCATATATGATTTTGTACATAAAAAATTTCATGTACAAAAATGATTGGCTGATGATTGTTATCGCATTATCGTAAATTGTAATCGTTCTCGCATTAACCTCTTTCTATATATATATATATATATATATATATATATATGGGCGGGTTTAAATTAGAACTCAAATTTGATTGTAAACGAAGGACAAATGTGAACGCGACACGTGTCGAATAATCAAAAAAATATTCAGACTGAATAAAACTGAAGTGTTTATTCAGTCTGAATAATGTTTATTGGGACTGAATAAGCATTATTCAGACCGAATAAACACTATATTCAGTCTAAATATTTTTTTGATTATTCAGTCTGAATAATCTACATTCAGACATGTGTCGCACTCTCATTGTCCTCACGTTCACAACCAAATTTGAGTTGGCATTTGAACCCTCTATCTCTCTCTCTCTCTCTCTCTATATATATATATATATATATATATATAGAGAGAGAGAGAGAGAGAGAAAGGTTCAAATGAGAACTTTGCATTTTTAAAAGAACAAAGGGACACTTGTGGATCACATATGATATGGGTCTCACATATTATTAATTATTTATGATTTAATATTATGTGGGACCCACATATTAAACCATATGTGGTCCATAAATTATTCTTTTGTTCCTTTAACTAGGGATGGTTCTCATTTGATCTCTACCCTATATATATATATATATTATGATATTTAAAATTATTATTTTTCATGTCATAAAATAAATGTCTTTGGTACACGGTTTTATAATTTTATAATTATATTACATTATTTAATTAATAAGATAATAAATTACCCTTCATTATAGTTAGAAAACTTTTCTTCGTGTCACAATTAACGGTAGAATAAGAAGATTGACATTTACTTTTAAAATTTGACACTTATTTTAATACAGCTAAAATAGTATTATGGACAATTTTTTTTAAATGGAGGAGTATTTAAGAATGTGTAAATGATTTTTATTTTGATAAATTATATTCAAAATTACTTCTTTCGTCTCAAAACAAATCTCCTGAATATAATTTAAAAATGTATAATTATTACCTTTTTTAATTAATAAAATAACAATTTTAACCTCAACTATTGACAAAAAAAATTCTCCTATCACATAATTAAAGGTAAAATGAAAAGATAGACATTTACGTTTAAAAATGAATATGTATTTTGAAAATAACTAAAATATTAATATTGATACTTATTTAAAAATAACTAAAATATTAATATAGATACTTATTTTGAAACGAGAATAGAGAAATAGAGATGTAGTTTAAAAAAAGGGATTGAGTTTCATATGCTTTATATATTAAAATAGACAAATTTTAAAATACAGGTGTTTGAATAAGGGGATAAATCTCCTATTACTCATTACCTATTTTTTTTTTGTCTTTTTAATAAAACGTCTATGTGTCATTTTCTTTCTTCCACCGTCGTTTCTAATTTATCATATGCACCTCTTACATTTAACTATTTAAGTAAGGTTTCAAGAGTATCTTTAATAACATTTTTTAAAATGAAAAAAATAGAAATTTTAAAAATTTTGAGCATTTTTTTTTTCCAACAACATCTTCAAAACTTTCTCTAAAAAGGAGGAAGTATGAAATAGATTACAAAAATCTCTAAATTTCGAGACATCTCTAAAAATGATTACCATGAGGGAGAAACCTTTTTTTATTAGCTTCCTCTAATAAAAAATTTTGAAATTAAATATTTAGATAGATAAATAATATTTTATTAAAAATATAGAATATTTTAATAATATAATGAATTTTGTAATCTTCAAAATAGAGATGTTGTTGGAGTTGAATATAAGATTTTTTAAAGGTTTTGATATTTGATTCTTCATTTTGAAGAAAATTATAGAGATACTCTTGGAGATGCTCTAAGTGGTAGGAGGTATGGCGTCGTAACAAGCCAGACCTCAAGTTTTAAAAGTTATGACGAGGACCATGATATTTTTTAAAACGTGACTTATGACAGGAAATCTCTATATTTATATATAATCATATAGCCAGTTGATGGTGAAGCCTCTAGGTTCTTGTCAATAGCTAGTGATTACAGAACTTAAATAAAAAATATGTTATCATTTACTACAATTAAAGTTGGGGAATCTAGGTTTCTAGTTAGATAATACTTGGATAGCTTTCTGGATCGTATATTGAAAAGATACTTTCAAAATACTATATTTGGCTTCTATAATGCCTTGGATTTGCATGAAATTAGTATTGGGATGCATGAATATTTAAAGCACAAAATTCGTATGTATATATGCACCACCATATCACATTTTATGTTTTACATGAGAGATTGACGGTTACGAACTGTTAAACGATTATAATATAACTGAGTGACGGTTACATCCTCATTTCCATGAGTCACGTCTTGAAAAAAAAATATAATTGAAGGGTGTGCTCAGTTTGTTCTAAAGTAAATATAATTTACCGTTATAAATCACGTCTTAAAAAATATCGTGATCGTCGTGACTTTTAAAACTTAAAGCTCTGCCTCATCTCGACGCCATACCTCACACAACTTAAAACCTTATTTAGATGTAAGTGTCTATTTTAATATATAAAGCTCACATGTCGCATATGAAACTTAACCCTTCTTTTAAACTACGTTTTTTATTTTACAGTTATCGTCTTAAAACAAGTGTCTATGTTAGTATTGTAGTTTTTTCTAAAATACATGTTCATTTTCAAAAGTAAATATATATGTTCCCATTCTATCCTTCATTATGTAATGAATAATAATTAAGGTTAAAATTGTCATTTTATTAATTAAAAAGTGTAATAATTATATATTTCTAAATTTGTATGTTGTATTTACTGTTTTGTGAACATTTGTTTTGAGACGAAAGAAATAATTTTGAATATAACTTTATCAAAATAAACACATTTTTAAATACTCCTCCGTTTCAAAAAAAAATGTCTACATTACTATTTTAGTTTGTACTAAAATAAGTAAATGTCTACCTTCTCATTTTACCGTTAATTATGAGATGAAAAAGTTATCTCTATAATAAAGGGTAAAATTATTATGTTATTAATTAAATAATGTAATAATATATTTACAGAATTGCAAAACCATGTGCCAATTTTTATTATAGACATTTATTTTATGACATGAAAAATAATAATTTTAAATATTATAATTTTTATATAATTTTTGAGTGACAGTTAATTCTCATTTCCACGATTAGAATATAATTGAAGGGAGTTACAGCTGATTTAGAAGATTTGAGTCAGAAGCACTAGAAAACAACTCAGAACTCTGACCAACAAGGTCAAAATTATATGATAACTCATAATTTTGATTAAGAGAATTTTGATTAAGAAGGTCCAGAGTTATAACTATATTGTCTTAGAATTATACTTAGTGAAATTCCACTAAGTTGGGGAGTAATTTCAAGGATATTTCCAGTATTCTAAAAATAGTCCATATCGTCCCAAAACATAAAATCTCTAAACAGGGACCCGACCCCTGCGACATTAATTGATTGATGACATTAAAATAACCTAATTAATCTTACACACAAATAACACCCTTTTTAAGATTTTTTGGTGTCCAATGTATAATTTAACATATAAAAAAATAATTTATTGAAGTTGGCTTTGGGGGTGGGGTATCTTAGCCCTTTTAATTAATTAATTAATTGTAAGAATTAAATATTATAATTCTGAAAATAATTAATAAGGAATAAGATGAAGTAGTAGTATTATAATATGAAAGAACTAGTAAATAGTATTGTTTATTACTTGCGGCACAAGTAACCCTTTTGTGTACAAGTAAAGTTGCAGAGAGTACAAGCAACATTAAATTCAATGGAGTATGTTTATTCTCCACGTTCAAGTCTCTTAATTCCATTTTGTCTTTATGCATTTTATTGTCTTTTAATGATAGTTATTACACTTGCCTACGTATGTCAAACCTTTACCTTTTTTTAACTTTCAAATTATTAATAACTTTAAATTAATATCCAAAATTCTGTTAATATGAGAATGAAAATTTTATGATGAGAATGTGATAATAAGATTACAAACTTTTTCTTAAAGAAAATTCTCATTTCCATGAGTATTTCGTCATTTTCAAATTCTTAATGTTTTTGCCATTTTTATTTAAACATGTTTCTATGCATATAAATATATAAATATAGGATTAAGTTCTCGTGAAAAAAAAAGTTATGAAAAGAAATGTTAGAAATTATCTAGACTCTTAGGTCAATCTTAATTGAAGATTGACTAATAAGATTCACCGAGATGCACCGAATCAATTCTCATAAAGAGCACAATTCATGAGTGTGTGTGAGATTAAAAGTGATCAAGAGTTAACATCATTTCTTACGCTTCTCATTTTTTTCCTCACATGATTATTCGCCTATAAAATATAGATATATATATATATATACACACACATCATGCTTTCGTGAGACCACCTCTTTACACTTAAAACTTCACATCAAAACACTGTGAAGGTAACATTAACAGTGTTTTGCTGTGAAGGTTCAATTTTTTTTAACCTTCACAATGTTTTACCGTAAAGTTGCATGTGTAAAAATATGATCGCACGGGTCTCACGAAAATAAGATGGTTTCATGTGAATTCGATCCTATATCACTTGTGAATTGTGATATGTACATATGTGTATTTAGTTTATATAAACACATCTACATGGATACATACACATATACATATACATGCATACATCCATGATTATAGGTATGCATGTATGTATAATATCATATGTACATATGTGTATTGAGTTTATATAAACACATCTACATGGATACATACACATATACATGCATACATCCATGATTATAGCCTTTATAGGTATGCATGTGTATGTATAAATATGTGTGGATGTATATGTATATCAGTATATATAGATTACAAACGAGAAAACTCTTTGAAAACAAACTACTCACCCGACACAATTGTCGAACACTAATATTAAAGGAAATTACATAGAAGTAGAAAATAGCACAAAAGACATGGGAACATAAAAAGAAAACATGTTTCTTCAGAGTGTTTGGGATTAGTTATTTAAACTGTTTATTGATTTATTTTAAAGTGGTACCGGTAATAAATAATTTTAAGTATTTGAATGGGAGGAAAAATAAAATGTTTATACCGGTGCTAAACTGATAATAAGAAGTTTTTGATAAGTTAGAACATTCTGGCTTATTTGAAACATCTTATCAGTTTTTTAGTTATTTTACATATATAAGCAATCTCAAACATCCCTAAACAACAACTTATTAGTTTATTACGTTTTAGTATCATCGTAAACTAATTCAACCATTTTTTATTAATTTCAATTTGATATATACCATATAAGTTTTTTTTTAACAGCGGCAGTTTTATTAAACACGTAAGAAAAAAACACTGCAAGAAGCTAGTAGAGCATTACAAAGCAGAAATACCAAGAGTGAGATTTTATAGCCAACCTACCCAATTAATTTTAAAGCATCTACTCTTGTTATACACCCAAAAAAACGAATGAGTTACAATATTATCCCAGATCACCGATTTTCTAGGTTTAGTGGACCCAAAAAGAGTCTCATAAAAACATAAGTTATTTTAAATAAGCAATCCCAAACACCCCCGAATTCGTACATCCTCCGTATCACTTTAACATTTTCTAAATTGAAAACAACTGAATAAACAAACATCTAAACAACTACTACAAAGCAATTTATAGATTGACAAATTTGTCTGTAACACCGATCTAGGAACTTCGATTTGGTATTGCTTCCTACTTAATCTTGGAACTTCGATATGCGTTTTTCCTTCTCGTACGTGGAAGAAGATGCGGCTAAAGACGAGGAATAGGATTAAAAGTGAAGAAAACGGTGAGCTTATTGGTAAAGATCATAGTTAATGAAGAAAACATAATGAAATAAATTTAAGGAATTCCAAATCTGGGAAGATTTTTTTTTGAACGATGAAGATTTTATAAAAAACTAGGCAAAAGTTAGAAACACGTAAGAAATAGCAAGAAACCAACCCAATTAATGTTAGACTCACTACTCCTATTTGTAACCCAGAAAAACGAATGGATCACAATATTATCCAACATCAATACTTTTTTAGGCTTAGGACTGCTAAAAAGAATCCCATTCTGAAATAATCTTGGAAGATTATTTATAATTTAAATTGTAATCACCATAAGATAATAGCCAATTTTAGGTGTTTTGGGTAAGTTGGTTTCAACGTTCACGGTAAAAAAAGGATTTCTAAATCACTATTAGAACAAACGGTCACACACTTATGTCAGAAAATAGATAAAATCTTTTGTCTCATGACCATTTTCTAGATATAATATTTCAACCCTTCAAGCTTAAGGTTACACAAAATCTACAAATCCAAAATCTCACTCGTGTTCCTAGGTACATTTTATGTGATGCATTATCGATGAAGGTTTTTTTTCCCTTGGTACGTTTTTTAAATCCGTAAAGTCCATAAGCATATGTATCGATGGATATTTCCCATATGCAATATGTGGGTAATGGTATTTACCGACAAATAATTTATGAAGGAAAAAAAAGGTTAAAACATAAAATGCAACGGTCAAATAAATATTCTTTATAATAGAAAAAACGAAAATTTAGTTGTAATTTACAATAGATAAATAAGAAAAAAAGTAATTTACATTTTTTCGAAACAAAACTAAATCCTTATTATGTGGATAGAGGAACACTCGAAACGGGTATATCTTGAATATTAAACTTTCATGATTTTTAAAATATTTACGGTTTTTATATAAATCTATTTTTAAGTGGAGTCTAGAAATATTCGTTACATGATGATAGAAAATAATATTTGTAAGTTTTTTTATAAGTTTTAAGTTGTAGGTTGTTAATGACTTGCATTATGATTTTAAATTGATTTGGAAGGTATAAAGTTAAATTATTGTTAATGTGTTTTAGGATGTTACAATATTAAAGGTTTGTTTGATAATAACTTAATAAGCTTAACGAGACTCGTTACTTATTGGGTCAGTTATACATAATTGTTTGGTAGTGACTTATTCAGTAAGTTTCTAGGGGGGCTTTAAACTTGGGATCATGTGAGACAAAGCTGTTTTCGTGAGACCCGTTAGACCATTTTTTTTACACTCTTAAAAAGTTCACAACAAAGCACTGTGAAGGTAACCTTCACAGTCATGTTTTTACTGTGAATGTTAGTATTTTTTTTACCTTCACAATGCTGTAAAGTTTCAAGTTTAAAAATATGGTCTCACTAATCTCATTAGAACAGACTGATTTCATGTGAACCCAACCCAGGAACTTTATACAGAAAGTCAAGTTTATCCCAAACATGCCCCTCTTTAATTACATAACACGTTCATTCCATCTATAAAAATGTTCATACAAACAAAAACTCTTCTAAAATATACAGACATGTTAATTTACACAACCAACTTTATTTATATTGGACTTGATAGAAAATATTAAATTTGTTAGGGACTCTAAATAGTACCAATAACTAAACCATAAAAATAATCTGCTATTGGAATATGGTTCCCACATCCTAAAATGATTTTTTGCATTTTTCTTCGTTTCTCATTTGGCAATACATTAGCAGGGCCGTGCCTGGGGGAGGGCGGGCCGGGCGTATGCCCAGGGCCCACATGAATTAGGGGCCCATATTTTTAGTATAATATATAGTACTAGTTCAAAAAGATAAGTCAATAAAAAACCATAAAATTTTTAGTATCTAATAAGACCAAAAAAAGAATTTGGTGTTACATTAAACATTAAGGGCCCAAACATTTATTAATTAAATATATTAGAGTAGAAAATACGTAAAAAGTCACTTGGTGGTTCATTGATTTTATAGTGTAGTTTATTATTTATCTAAGTTTTTATCTAATACAAACATCTAAAACTACTTGTTACAAAAACCTTGATACATTCTTCATAATTCATCTTCCATCGACTCTTTTGGTTATTCCATCCTCACATTAATTATATTTTTGTGTTAGAATATAGTAGATTCTTTTTTTTGTTATTAGCTAAAAGAAAACCCATATCTTTTGAAAAAAAATTACCAACCATACGAGACGATACAATTTATATCTATATTTAAAATTTCAAAACTATAATTGTTTTTCATACTTGTTATTTATTATCTAATACTGAATGCAAATATCTTATGTACTCTCCTATCTTTAAAAGAATAATAAGATCTCAAGTTATAACCAACATGAACTTTTTATTTATAATATTGATAGTTCCAAAAAAAGTTTGTTTAACCCTAATGCTATGTTCTTTAAGTCTTCTTTACTAAGGAAAAGAAGGGAAGGTAATGGGGAAAGAATAAATCTTCTGTTCTCAAGTTTTTTTAAGGCCGAGAATCCTAGTTGATAAGATCAATGATAAAGATGTAAAGTCTTACTCGGTAAGTGAGATTGATGACTCTTATCCGGGTATATAAGCGCTCAATGGGTAAATTGTTGCAAACGATATCGTTTTGATGTACTACAATCTTACCTGGTAAATAAATTGTAGCGTTGACTCCTACCACTAAGTGCTTACCGGGTAAGCATTTGAGTAAATGTCCCTTAGTCGGAAATCGGAAAAATATATTATACTATACCAAAGATATATTATAGGATGTTTTTGATGGTTAAAGAGATTGATGATGCTATGTTAAAATGTTATGGTAGATAATATTAATTTAAAAATAATTATCGATTAATTTTCCCGTTTAGGAATACTTGGAAAAAGGATTTATATGAATTAAATGCAAGGTTCAAAATGGCGTAAGGCGTGGCGTGGCGGTGAGGTCAAGCCTTTGAAGCCACGGCGAGGTCGTGGCGTTTTCAAGGCGCAACTTATGGCGTCAAATCTGTGTATCACATAAATTATTATACATCTAAACATATATTTTCTACTATTACCTAATTGGGCAATGATATTAAGTGATTTAAATTAGGTTATACATTAGAAACTAACAAATAATACATTAAAAGAGTAAGAAAAAACAAATATTGTGTTGTAAAAACCGCGCATTAGATCATGGCATGCCACAATCATAACGTGGCGTGAACCACAAGCCATAAGCCACGATGCGCCACGACGGCTGTTGCGGCGAACTTTTTTGAAAACCGATTAAATTGTATTTTTGATGATAAAAAACAATATATTGAAAAAAAATCGTACTTATCGAGGGCCCCTTTTTTACATCTCGCCCAGGGCCCATAAAATGTCAGGAACGGGCCTGTACATTAGGAGCTATTCGTTTACCTCTAAACAGTTCCATTAACATGCAGTTTTTGAATCGTTAAGAGATGAATCATGTTTGACAAAAAATAATTTTGCCTCTTAATAATTTTAAAACCCTCTGAATTATTTTGTATCTTAGACTTCCTTTAACCATTAAGAGCCTTAATTGCATCATGAACAATTACCAAACAATTATATTTTATTTTGCACTATATCTATATCATAAGAGTCTCTTAATCATTCTGACCACTTAATTATTCTAACTCAAACCATTCAAACAACTGTGAAATAGCCCCACACTTTTATCTTCATCCAAAAAGTTAAAACCAAAACGTGTTTGTCTTAGCCAACAAGAACACATGTAGTTTGACAACAATAGGCATGGCAAAAAGTTCTCCATAATAGTAAGACTAGACTACATTTTTTGGTCTCTATGATTTGTTACAAATTATAGATATCGTCCATGTGGTTTGTTTATTATATTAGCGGTTCCGATAATTTGAAATCCAATAAATTTAGGTGGATCTGATCCGATCCAACCATCTATTGGATATCGGATTTTGACATTCGATCCGATCAAATCCAATGAATGAATGGATCGGATCGGTTAAATTCATTAGATATTACTATTGGTTATTCATTGGATAGATTGGATTTATCCAATATTTTGATTCAATTTTCAACCAATTAATGCATCATTTCAATCAATTATTTATATATTTTCTTAAGTTATTAAAAAACAATGCATATAAATATAAACTAAAAGACAATATCGTAGAATATCAATAGTTAGATATAGTTCTTAATTGGATGTTAGTTGAATGATAATTAGACGGTCATTGAATTGAATTGAATTGAATTGGATCAGTTTGGTTTTAACTTTTATTGGATGTTGAACTTTCATCCAAGAACCGACTGATCCAATTTGGATGTTGAAACTTTCGATGCGATCCAATTACAATTGAATATCCAATTATGGTTGATTGTTTCTAATTGGATCGGTTGGTTTAAATTAGATCGAATGACTCTCTATACACCCCTGTATATAGGGTCAGGTACTCAGGTTCAAATGAGAACTCAACACGTGTCATATTCAGACTGAATAATCACAGAAATATTCAGACTGAATAAACACTATATTCAGTTTTATTCAGTCTGAATATTTATTTGATTATTCGATCCGAATAATCTACATTCAGACACGTGTCACGTTCTCATTTGTCCTCACATTCACAACCAAATTTGAGTTCCATTTTAGAGAGAGAGGGAGGTTCAAATGAGAATTTTGGATTTTAAAGGAACAAAGGGACACTAGTGAATCACATATGATGTGGGTCCCACATAATATTAAATCATTTATGATTTAATATTAAATCATAATATTATTTGGGACCGACATCATATGTGGTCCACAATTTGTTCATTTGTTCCTTTAAGAAGAGTGGTTCTCATTTGATCCCTCCCCTATATATATATATATATATAACGATTTTCCCGATCTAAATCAAGCAGGTTTTACATGAAGAAGATTTGGCTCAGCGTGTTCTATTCGATACGGGAGTATTATACAAGATACTTATATGAAATATTGTACTGTGATTTCCGTCCCATAGGCCTGCAATCCGAACTGAGGACGGGTTTATTGGACTTCCCAATCAAATTCGTCGTAACACTCATAATGATCAAAAACAGGTCCGAGTCAAATAGCAATGATTTGAAGCACTTCTTTTTATACAATTTCATATATAAATGGGCGGGTTCAAATGAGAACTCAAATTTGGTTGTGAACGTGAGGACAAATGAGAGCACGACATGTGTCTGAATGTAAATATTCAGATTGAATAATCAATGAAATGAATAAAACTGAATATAGTATTTACATTCAGACACGTGTCGTGCTCTCATTTGTCAAATTTGAGTTCTCATTTAAACTTTCCTCTATCGCTCTCTCTCTCTCTATATATATATATATGTATGTATATATATCCAATTGTACCAGAGCTTCGGTTAAAATATCCATTAACAGGCAATGGATGGAAACCTTCTTTTCAACAGTGAACGCTTGTAAAATTCAAAAACAAGAAGTTTGTTGATTCAAATGGTGTTCTATTATAGATTTTATGAGCATCTGCTAGTTAACATTCACATTCATATTCATTCAATTCAGACCATGTATACCTTTGACTACCAAGGCTAAAATAGTAAAATTACACCTGGAGTTGAACATACTCATCATCATCATCATCATCTATATGCCTGAGGCAATCGAAAGCCGGTCATAACTATTTTATCAGCAAACATCTTCCCAGTTTTGGGCATCACATGCCAATGCAATGTCATGTTAAAGTCTCTTTCCCGAAGATTACTTCCCTGCATGCACGCCATATGCAAATAATTAACTCGATAATGAACAACAAAATCCCCTTTGTAAATGGTAAAATGATGAAGGAAAATGACCAAAATACCCTTTGTAAATGGTAAAATGTTGAAGGAAAAATGACCAAAATGCCCCTTGTAAATGGTGAAGCAAAATGACCAAAATACCCCTTGTAAATGGTAAAATGATGAAGGAAAATGACCAAAATGCCCTTTGTAAAGTTAATAAAAACTGTGATTGATGATATATGTTTTAAGATGAAGATATGATAGAAGTAGAATAACATTAACAGGTGTTACCTGATCAACAAAACGGTATTTGTTAGTTGTATGGATGTAGAATTTAGCATGCTCTTTGGCAGGAATGATTCCATCCCACAATGATACCTGTCAAATTCATAAAAACAAAGCTTCAATCAATAAAGTTTACATACATAAAACGCAAAACCATCCACCAATAAGAATAAGCCAAAGGCTGTTGAAAAAGCATTGGAGCTGAACGACAATGACAACATACCAATCTCAATAAGCCCTTTGGAACAGATCATGCAAATCGAGCTGAATACAGAAAACTACTCAAACCAAGAGAAACTTGAAGCAACTATTGTACTCCCTCCAATCCATCCCAAAAAAAATGCAACATTTCCTTTTCTTTTGGCAAGTTGTCAAGCCAAAATCTAAACATAGAAGGTATCTTCAATCTAGTTGGTAATTAAAATCGGCTCCCTAATAATCCCTTAATCGCCTTCATTAAACCCTTTAAAAGCCTAACTGAAAGACCAATCGTTAAATGTAGTTTTTACACAGGTATTGCAAATCAAAAAATCGCGGCCCAAAATTGCTGTGATTAGCACCACTATTAGCGTACTGTTATATCCCACCAACCGCTATTGCACCACAATTAACAACATACCTTTTAACATTAATTAGCAACTAGCCATATAGGATGGAAATAGCTGGCTATGTAAAGACCATTGAGTTAATAGTAGTCATTGAGTTACTTTACAAATACACAATCACAAAACAAAACAAAAATAATATGTATATATATATATAGGGTCAGGTTCAAAGGAAAAACGCCAAAAAAAAAAATTGAAGAACACCCTGGGACCACTCAATCCGGACGGTATACACTAATGCATACCGGTAATTTGTAACATGCATTTGTGCATATGCACCAATGCTTCTATGCATTCTATGATTATAGAAGCATTGGTGCATAGGAAAAAAACGCATATGCATTAGTGCATACCGTCCGGATAGAGGGCTCCCAGGGTGTTCTTCAGTTTTCTCTTTTTTTGGCGTTTTTCCCTGAACCTGGCCCTATATATATATATATGTAGTTGTTGAAAGTGTTACTAGCTATGTAAAGACCAAGACAGTAGTCATGCACTCCAAATCATCAAGCCATCTCCCAATAACTCCAATTTAAAAGATGTTAGTTTCCCATAAAGACATTGTTCCCTCCATAGTTTAAAAGAAAAGTGTCCACCAAAATTTCAATATTTAACATGATCCAGTTTTGAGTTTTTATATATATATATAACAAAAGCACACAAGGATGCCTTGTTTACTGAAGATGGTTTTATACTTTATAGTGTAAGAGCATCTCCAACCCACCCTATACACAAACATTTTAACTATTGTAAGGAGCAAAAATTAAAAAACGAAACCATCACTCCATGCAACTCACTCTCTACCCTAATTTACATTATCTCACTCTCCACATAAGGGAGCTCCTTACAAATATTTAGATTATTTGTAATTAGTCTTTGTTTTATTAATAAGTAGAAAAGAGAAATTACATCAGTTGAAGTACAGAAATATTTTACTCCCTCTTTCCCAAATTAAGTGTCCACATTTCTATTTATATTTGTCCCAAAATAAGTGTCCGCTTTCAAAAGTAAATAACCAAAATTTCAATTTACTCTTAATTTTAATGCACAAATATTTAAGAGTTGTGAAGAGAGAGATATTAAATAAGGGTAAAGATGTCATTTGGTTAACCAAAAAAGTGTAATAATTATGCATGTCTAAAACTGTGTGCCATTTCAATTATAAAAAGACTCCCTACACTAATTTCTAGGTAAATAACTCCCTACATTTAAATGATTAGAGATACTCTAAGTATATATTTTCTTAAACCCATTCTCATGTTTAGTACTTTGCCAGCTTAGCTTCGGGATCTACTATTAAGCTACTTGGGTTTATTTCATCAAACCTTGAAGTGAAATTCTTCATTGTTTTGTACATTTTCTCTTTTATTAAAAATCAACATTAAAACCCGGTTCAAACCCTTAAAAGATAGATGACACTAAAGAATATTTTACATCTAAATTCATGAGACGAATAGTCCCTATGGATTATAAATGAACCCTCTAACACAAATATCACCACCACCAAAACAAAACTTAACTTATATAAGTAACTTTCTAACGATAATATTCCAAATAACCATGTTTTGTACTTTTGTTCTTTCTAACTATAATATTCCAAATATCACCCCATCATATATATAATCAGGTTTTACCTTAATTAGGAAAAGTGTGTGAAAATGGGTGTTAAATGATATTCAACAAAAAGGCTTACCTGATTCAGAGAATTCTTTCGGGTTTTGTACTCAGCTGCTAGAAAGACGAAAACCTACAAACCCAAAAGCATATGATTCTTTAAAAGAAAAAAAAGAGAGAGAGAAACCATAATTCAGTAAAAGAGGCAGAGTTGCCAACGTATAAAGTTACTCCTTGTTATGATAAAATGAAAGACAACCATAGTAGTACTGCATGCCAGCAACCAAATGACTTTAGGGTGAACACCGATTTACTTTTGCATAATAAAAGTTTTGGCATCAAGGTTACGGTGATCATAATATGATTATCTTGAACAGTTGCAATGGACTACTGCAACTGTGATGAAGAAAATTGTATTAAATAAACTATGAGATTAAAACACCAATAGGGTTTTTAGACCTTAATTTCTTTAATTCATGATATTAGTTCATGTTTTTAAACCAATGGTGGTTTACCAGGATATAAAATCTCATAAAATCTGCAACCAATTTATGTTTGTTTTGTAAAACATCTAGTTTATCCATCATTGCAATCCGGGTGATCTTTCATTTTGCAAATATGTCATACAAGTCAAACACCTCTCATAAGTTCTACACAAGTATATTCACACATCTTTCTCCATGAGGAACCTTGAAATGTCATAAATCATAATGCCTTGAAAATTTTCACATTACAAGTGCTTGATTACTGTAACACCTGATATATATATATATAGAGAGAGAGAGAGAGGAAACTTCAAATGCGAACTCAAATTTGGTTGTGAACGTGAGGATAAATGAGAGTGTGACACGTGTCTGAATGTAGATTATTATTCGGTCTGAATATGACACATGTCGCACTCTCATTTGTCCTCACGTTCACAACCAAATTTGAGTTCTCATTTGAACCCGCCCCTATATATATATAAGAATTAAATTTGGACTCAAAATCACTTGGGGAGTAGGAGGATTTCAAGTTTTTCAGAATAAGCTCGAGACTTCATGCTTAGAGAGTGCGATCCTGCCTATTAATGGAAGTACTGAATATTGATAGACTCATGTGTAAAGATTTAATCCCAGCTGTTTGGTTTTTACTTCTGAACTAATAAAGGATAAAGATAATTACATTATAACCTTAAACACAATTAGTAGTAAATTAACTATTGAATTGTCTTCATGCCAGATATCTCACCAAACACATATGGACTAAAGCTCTAAAAAAGCTCTATTAATTATCATAAGAAATAAAGACATGTATATAGACGAGACCTCCAATATCCATAATTTAACTTAAAGTTTACCAACAAAATATAATGCATGATTAGATAAAGTGAATTTCCTGAAATTTTTTCCAACCTGTTTTGTATTCCATGTAAACAATGATTGCAAATCTGCTGATATATTCATCGTCATGCTGACCTGTAAAAAAAAGGTACACATTGCAAATTGGTTCAGCGATCTTAAGCTTTCAAGTTCTATAAAGAAAAATCAACAACCTTTCAAGAAAACTAATTAGCTCCACCATATGGCAAACCAAACCCTATAGAGCACAATCAATACTAAAGTGTATCTTGATTTCAAAATGTCAAAGAAAAATAAGTATAAATTGAATTAGGATGACTAAGCAGACTAATAATTATAACTTTTAAAATCAATACAGGTTCTTTATATGATAAAAGAAAAAATTGAGTACTTGAAAGATTGATATCCCCCTGATTCAAAAATTATAGAAAAGTCCTACAAATGCACCATTGATAAATATTTGTTGCAAATTTAACATCAGATTAGCTTATTCAAATCAGCAATTATAAAATTCAGTGTAGCAAGAACTTCTTCATCATTAATAAACACTCTGTATCTTGATTTCAAAATGTGAAAGAAGTTACTCCTTTAACATCATTAAGCAAAAACACTAATGGAGTATAAAAAACAGTAAATCAAGATCATTTTCCAACTACAAAAATTTATATTATATTGTTAAATTTCGAAATAAAAGACAGGAGGTTGAATTTTGAGAACTAAAACTGGACCTTTTAGAGAAGGAGAGTGTGAATTGAATCAAAATTAAACAAATAACACAAGGAATATAGAAAGAATAAGAATCAAATACCTCATCATCGCCATCTGGCTTATTTCGGAACCAATTGATGTTCAAAACCTAAACCCCAGAAAACGAAACTGATCAATTGCCTCAAAAATCCAAAGAAACCTAACAAATTACCTATAAATTATCAAATGTTACTTTGTGAAGATACAAAAAAGAGGAGACCTGGACTTGGGAGGTGGGAGATGGAGAGTTGAAATTATCGGAGACGGAAGCGATGGCGCACATTACGGCAAGTATTGTAATGGCGAAAGTGAGCAAAGCATTGGCTCGATATCCGAATGAATGCATCTTTTTGCAGTTGGATTGGATGCTTTGCAAATTCCGATTTGATGCTGCCTGAAGGAACTAGTAACCGATGTTCCTGGAGACCTCCGCCGTTTTCCGCTATTTCTTCCGTTTTCACTTTCTTTTACCAACTCAAAATATCATTCCCTAAACCCTTTTTTTTCTTCTTTCCAATGGAGTTTTTATTTCTAATCATAAATAAATCAAAATAAATTGGTGTTTGATTTTTGTCCTAAATAAATAATTTAAACAATAAAAATTAACATTTTAACCATATGTTTATGTAAGTATTGAATTAAAACAAATTGTTTGATAAATATTTAAAACGATAAAAAATTAAAATAATATAAATTATTTAAAATAACATAAATAGTATGAATTCAATGAGTTCATAACACAATAATTAATAACTTAAAATGTGTATTATTGTTTGATTATAACTTTTAATTTATTCATGTCGGTAAACTATTAACTTTATTTATTTATTGATGCGGCTTGTGATTAATTAAAAGTTTAGAATAGGGGTAATTTTTTTTTAAAGGGTATTCTAGGTATTCCTAGACTAATCCCTGACAATTTTAAGACTGCTAAAGCATGTAGCCCTGAGATAATTCCTCAGTGGCCACAGGTTGTTTGTGCCTGGATTCGAACCTGGGGTAGATGGATTATCTAGCCTCATCCCTCACAAGCCTTAACCAGTACACCACAAGCCTTGTGGTTAAATAAGGGTAATTTTGGAAAAAGTTTCCTCTTAATGCATTAAGATAGGGTAGTCCAACTTAACACGTTAAGTAAATCTCTTAGTATTAAGTTAAAATCAAACAAGTTAATATAACTTAATCGATTAAGTTAACCACTCATTAAGTTCATTAAGTTAAAAACAAACACCCCCTAAGTGATGAAGTGTTTTTTTGGATGATAGTTTTTAAATAAATAAATATCTAGTAGACGTTTGGTTCACCGATTCCGATGTAATCTGGTTGAATTGGAATGTCCAATTCATTTGACCAGATTTTATTCCTTTGTTTAGTTGGTTCTTTTTTCAGGAATAAAATGTTTTAATTTCTTTCAATTTCACAAACAATAGATTTTTTCATTCCTTAGCAAATGTTTAAGATTTTGATGGAATATAATCTTACTTTTTCATAATACTCATTATACCCCTGATCTAATATACCTAATTTTATAAAAATCAGTCTAATGAGTATTATTAGATCAGGGGTATAATGGGTATTATAAAAAAGTAAGATTTCATTCCTTCAAATTCCTAGACATTTGCTAAGGAATGAAAAAAATCTATTGTTTGTGGAATTGAAATGAATTGAAACATTTCATTCCTGAAAAAGAATCAACCAAACAAGGGAATGGAATTTGGTCAAATGAATTGGACATTCCAATTCCACCGGATTTCATCAGAATCGGTGAACCAAACGCCCCCTAGGGTATGTGTTGGCTGGGATGTTTTCTTAATAACTGAAATATGTCAAAGAAATTTGACTTTAAATGAATTGAAATGGTATTTGGCTGCGCATTTGATTGGAATGAATTGGAATAGAATATGTTAAATGCTTTGGAATATGTTTGTGTTGGTTGGTAGAATGTAGCATCAAAATTAGATTGAATGAATAATAAATGACCAAAATACCCTTTTTATGACGGTGGTGGTCGCTTGTGGTTTAGAAAGGTGGTGACCAGCGTTGGTTCAGATTGGTGGAGCGGTGGTGGTCAACGATGGTTCAGATTAGTGATGGTCGGTAATGGTTCATATCAGTAGTTCAGATCCTGTAGTCAGTTGTGGTTCAGAATGGCGGTGGTCGAGGTGGCTCAGATCAGTGGTGACCGGTCGTGGTTTAGATCGGTAGTGATAGGTGGTGGTTCAGATTAGTGGTGGTTGGAAGTGGTTCAGACTAATGGTGATCGATAAAGGTTCGGATTGGTGGTGGTCGGCGGTGGTTCAGATGGAGGTCGTATATGGGTTTGGGTAAATCAAGTGGGAAAGATGGTATAATTTTGTCTTTTTGAGGAAATGGGATGAGATGGTATAGAATTGAATTCCTTATCAATTATGATGGAATGATCAAATCCATGAATGATGGAATGTGTGGAATCAATTTCATTTCATAGGTAAACCAAATGCCTGAACGGGAATGATTAATCCAATTTATTCAGATTCCGTCGAAATCTTCCAAACCAAACGCCTCCTTAAACTTTTGAAGACCCATTAAGTAGATTCTTATGATCTTATAAAAATGTTAGATAAAATAGTGGCAAATATAAAATTTTCATATTTTAAATAATTAAGCTATTGATTTTTTTAACAAATAAATACTTACATTTTAATTACATCCCAATCATGTCTAGTTTTGGAAGTGATGAATCATTGAAAAACCAAAACTTATTTAGATGGTTTGGAAAGAGAAGCATCTTTTGTGTACTTTACAAGTGAATGCATTTAGAAAAAGCAATGGCACACAATCAAGTTTCATCGAATATTTTCCCTTAGAAAAACAGCTTAATTATGAATGGATATTATTGTCTTACTAAATTGAAATACACTTTATCTTAAAAAAGATAACCATGCTTGAAAGTTGATCATTTACTCCAGGGGTGACCCTAGTGTTGGACGAAGAGCCGTCGTCCAGAGCATTAAGCTTAAAGGACATCACAATCCAACAGTCAAATAAAGTTTAGTAGGTTCATTATTTGATTTTTTTTTTGAATATGTTACTGCTCTTGGTCTCTCGCTCTTACCTCTGCCCTCGCGATTCACGACTTGCCTTCTGCCTCTCACCTACAATGCACAACGCTGCCAATGCCCACCATCGTTCTCGGCAGTTGTCTCTCAGTCTCTCACCTTGACTCAGCTTGTAACCTCTAGCCTTGGCTCTCACTCTTAGTTCTTAAATAGCAGTTAGTTTCTTTCAATCTTGAACCAAAGTGTTTTATCTCTTAGTTTCTTGTTTGCTCATCTAGTTATCTGCTTTCCTTATTTTCCTTGAATCTTGATGTTTTCTTCCTTAGTTTCTTGATGTTTATTTGTTGTTATCTTAATGATATGACGATTCGAGTGATTTTCTTAAACCTATTTCACTTATTTAAATAATTTTCTTATTTGGTTAAAGAGCATGCCATAACTATATAGATTTGTGTCCTAATATTTTATGTTTGATATTGCCTTTACATTACTTTGGTTTGAACTATTTTTAGCGGGTCGTATTATACTTGTCAATCTAAAACAATAGTAATAAAATATAAGAGCATTTCCAACGGTTTCTCCAAAATGGAGAAATGAAGATTTCAAACCAAAAGTTTGTTCCAACAACTTCTTCAAAACCATCTTCAAAATGAAGAAAATAGGAGAGAGAAAGTTTTTTTTATCCAAATATGGATAACATCCCAAAAATAATTATAAAGTGAGACTAACAATAGAAAATTTTGTAAACAAATATTTGGATAGAGAAATCATATTTTGATAGATTAATTGAATATTATAATAATCATTGATTTCTCCAAAATGGGAATTTATTGAAGATCAATGTAATTTCTTTAAAAATTTTAATTTTTAATTTTCTATTTTAGAGAAATTTTAAGGAATTTTAAGAGATGCTATAACATATTATTCAGTTTTGACATTCGATGCCTTTGATGACTTCTCAATTTCCAATGGATTCAACACTAAAACATCCACAATGTAGGTTCCTGTTAGGAGCATTTTCAACATATTCCCCCATTTTTTTTTAAATGGAGAACAAAATGTTAAAATCTCTAAAAAAATTGTACTAATCTCCAACAGATTCTCCATATTGGAGAAACCAACGTTAATTATAATATTAAAATATTACATCCATCTATTAAAATATTATTTCTTTCTTTAAATACTTGTTTTTAAATTTTTTCTATAATTTGTCTTATCTTGTAATCATTTTTGAGGTGTTCTTCAAATTTGGATAAAAAAACCTCTTCTCTTTTAATTTCTTCATTTTAGAGACAGTTTTAGAGAAGTTGTTGGAGCTAAAAGTTAACCTAAAATCCTCATTTTCTTCATATTCTTCATTTTAAAAAATTGTTAATGATGCTCTAAGATTTTCTATAGAGTTTTTATAAAAATATCCGCAATGAAGCATAGATTATTATTAGAAACCATATACTTAAACAAGAAAGCAGAATTTTGTAAACATTCCTTTATATATTATTATATTATTTGATCTTTTTATAATTTTTTAGGTTTTTTGTTGATAAAAATTCATAAAAAAAATAAAGATTAACTATTATAAAATAACCTTTTCAATTTTATTTTTCGTTTCTTCTAATTTTTTATACAAATTTTATACTAATAATTTTAATTTTTCATCTTCTCATCTTCTCATTATATTATTATATAATTTTATATATTATTAAACTGATATTAATAAATTTAAATTAATTAATAAATTATATTTGAATTCTAATAATTGTAATATATATATATATATATTAAACTTATATAATAATTTATAAATAAAATTAATTTTTATAAATAAAAAAAATAAAAAAATGTTACATTGATTGAAAAAAATAAAGTTACATTAAATAGGAGTTAAATCAAAATTTATTGCATTTTACCCTTTGTAATAACCTCTATTCTAAAGATAAAATCAAAAGTTCCACTAAAAGAGAGTTCACATACTCTAACTGTAACTTAAAATACCATGAGGACTAAAACCGTAATAAAAAAGAGTTTACATACTCTAATTGTAACTTTAAATACCATGAGGACTAAAACCGTAATAAAAAAGAGTTTACATACTCTAATCGTAACTTTAAATACCATGAGGACTAAAACCGTAATAAAACAGAGTTTACATACTCTAATTGTAACTTGTAAACAGAGCACACTGTGCTCTTTTCCCTATATATAAAGCAACGAAAGAACATGAACCTCCATTAACGCCGTAACAGAGCTCCAAAAAGCAAACGCACATTTCCAGAAAATCATGTCGTCATCTTCATCATCATCGTCAAAACTGGAGTCACTGATCCTTCAACTCCATGAGATATCCGCTGTAAAATTTGGAAACTTCAAGTTGAAATCCGGCATATCTTCACCGATATACATCGACCTCCGCCTCATCGTCTCTTACCCAAGGCTCCTCCTCCTCATTGCTGAAACCATGCTCTCTATCCTCCCTCCCGCCGAAGAACATGACGTCATCTGCGGCGTTCCGTACACCGCACTCCCCATTGCCACCGCCATATCCACCACTTTCAGTACCCCCATGCTCATGCGCCGAAAAGAAATCAAGGACTACGGTACTTCCAAGTCGATCGAAGGTGCTTTCAAACCTGATCAGATTTGTTTGATTATCGAGGATTTGGTAACAAGTGGAACTTCGGTTCTCGAGACGGCGGCGCCATTGCGTGCCGCCGGACTTAGGGTTACGGATGTGGTGGTGGTGATTGACAGGGAGCAAGGCGGAAGGGACAATCTGGCGGCCAACGGGATTACGCTTCACTCGATTGTGAAGCTTACTGATATGGTTAGGGTTTTGAGGGCGAAAGGTAAGGTGTCTGAAGAGACGGAGGCTATGGTGTTTAAGTTTTTGGAGGAGAACAAGAAGGTTGCTCCGGTGACTGCTTCTCCGTCTCCGGTGGTGGCTGTTAAAGATGCTTCCGTTAAGGTCAGGATTCCGTACGGTGAGCGAGCTAAATTGACAAAGAATCCAACTGGAAAGAGATTGTTTGAAATCATGGTGAAGAAACAAAGCAATTTGTGTTTATCTGCTGATGTGACCACTGCTTCTGAGTTGTTAGCAATTGCAGACAAGGTGAGAAAATTATCCCAATTTCCTTTTATGTCACCATGTCATTGATCTTTTTGAAACTCTTGCATGCCTACTTAATTTTATGTGAATTCAAGAATTTTTAACAATTATTTTAATAATCATAGTATTTATAACAAGTAGGTAAGCATGTTAAGGATAAAGACAGCCTGAATTCTCCATGTTTAAGGGACCAAATTTGTAATTGTGAATAATTGAATAAATGAAATAGTGTGACACCAAATTGGTGTGTTTCCTATTCATTAGACCAAACTTGGTGTAAGAAATGGTGGACAGATTTGGTGTGAAATATAGCACCCCCATTGGAGATATGGTTTTTGGTGCTAGAAATCACATTATTGCTCATTGTTTTGTTTTTGGTTTTATTCATAATGAATACTATTTGATTTGATCTAGCATTCTTGATTTTGTGGTTAAAGTGTGTGATTATGTCTTCTTGTTGATTTATCCAGATTGGACCGGAGATCTGCATGTTAAAAACTCATGTTGACATACTGCCTGATTTCACCCCTGATTTTGGATCTAAGCTTCGTTCGGTACTATCTCTAAACTCTTTAAAATTTTATGAGCTTCAATTTTGAAGACTTGTATTTGCAAGTTAATGGTCCTTTAATTTTCTATGTAAGATGGAAATGCTGAATTTGAATGATTGTATCCGAGTTGATTAAATTTTGGTAATAATAAAGCTGTAAAAGTCTCATCCAGTGAGAAGTGCCATTTGGTCATAATATCCCTTCATGGTAGAAGGTAATGATGTGATGGTATTCTAAAGGGGACTTTCAAAACCTTCATTTTGGTACATTATGCATATGTAAAAACATGATTTCTAAAAATCAAATGGTCAACTTATTTAAAAAGATATGTTTTTTATTGCCATTCTTCCGCTGATATTTCTTTGCATCTTCTCAAGATTGCAGAGAAACACAATTTCCTCATTTTTGAAGATCGTAAATTTGCTGACATTGGCAACACAGTGACAATGCAGTATGAAGGGTGAGTATAGTATATACATTCCCAAAGTAACATCATAATTGAATAATTGTCCTTCAGTTTGAAGGATAAGTTCCTATTTGCTGTGCTTCCAAAATAGACGTTTATGGAAGCTACGATGCAAAATAACATCTTTTTGTATTTGTCTGATGTGATGTGACTAATTTCTGTTTCATGTAAATGGGATCCACTATCACATCTTTGTTTCTTCTTGCATCATTACACAAAATGAAAAATGTTTACCAAAATCCCATAACGAATTGAGCCTTATTATATCTGCATGGTTTGCCTTTTCCCCTTTTTATTTGTTCTCACCATGATTATATTGCAGAGGTATCTTTCGTATATTGGAGTGGGCAGATATAGTCAATTGTCACATTATTTCTGGTCCTGGAATTGTCGATGGCTTGAAATTAAAGGTTTGCATACCACCATTCTTCGTTTAGGGCCATGTTTGGCCATCATAAGCCAACTTCTTTTTTGAACTTATTGAAAAAGCCCTGTTCGATTTATTATAAGCTAGTATATGCTAGTTGTTAGCTGACAACTGAAAAGCCAGCTGATTGCTGATAAGCTGAGAAACTAGTCATGTTTGGGAAAAACTAGTAGACAAGAATGTAAAATGACCTAAAAGGACATGTTGAAAAATTAATTAGAAAAATATAAAGGGCATAATTGGGAAAAAATGGAAAAAAGCCTCCAGAGCTTATCAGCCAACAACTAGCATACAAGCTAAGGGGTTGTTTGTTTACCTCTTAACAGTTCCACTAAGAGGCAGCATCTGAATCGCTAAGAGGTGAATCCTGTTTGGTAAAAAATAAGTCTACCTCTTAATGGTTCCAAAACTCTCTGAATCATTTTGTATCCTTGACCTCCCTTAACCATTAACAGCCCTAATTACATCCTGAACAATTACCAAACTATTATATTTCATTTTGTATTATATGATAAGAGCCACAGAATGATATCATTCTGTACCAAACCATTCAGCAACTGCCAAACAACCCCTAGTTTGCCAACCATAGCCTAGGTTCACATATTTAAGCCTAAAAAGGTGGTTGGCTAATTTATATGGTCTTAATGGCACAGGGTTTACCTCGTGGAAGGGGATTGCTGCTTCTTGCAGAAATGAGTTCCGCTGGTAACTTTGCCACGGGAGATTATACAGCCGCAGCAGTGAAAATAGCAGAAGATCATTCAGATTTTGTCATTGGGTTTATATCTGTTAACCCAGCTTCATGGCCTGGGGGTCCTTCTAATCCAGCCTTTATTCACGCGACCCCTGGAGTTCAGTTGGTTAAAGGTGGCGATGATCTAGGCCAGCAATATAACACCCCAAATTCTGTAAGTTCTCTTCCTTTTTGAAAAACTTTTAATCAATATAAGTTAACAATTTGGCATCCATAACATCAAATGGATACATTCTAAAAAAGTTAATTATTGTAATATTCATGGGGGGTTGGGTTCTAGTGAGAAGTGAAGTTACGGTGAGAAGTGTAAGAAGAGATCTCCACCCTTGGATGCACATTAGGTAGGATGCACCGAGATAAGATACACACAGATGCATCGGATCAATCCTCTTATCAAGCGCGATTCATGTGTGGATTTGAGATTAAAAGTGATCAAGGGTCAAGATCTCTTCTTGCCTATTCATGGGGGTGCGCAGGATCATGTGAGAAGGAGAGTTAAGGTGATAAATGTAAGAAGGGATCTAAACCCTTGATCACCTTTAATCTCAAACTCACCCATGAATTGCGCTTAATACATGGATTGATCCGGTGCATCAAGATGTATCTTGTCTCGGTGCATTTCATTTTAATGTGCATCCAAGGATGGAGATCCCTTCTTACGCTTCTCACCTTAACTCTCCTTCTCACCGGAACCCAACCCTATTCACGGGATGGAGGAATATTAGATTAATTTTTCTTGTATTTTATTGAAATGGTTTTTAGGATTGATGATGTGATAAATGCATAATTTGTTATATAGGTAATTTCTGATAGAGGTAGCGATATCATCATTGTGGGCCGTGGAATTATTAAGGCCGCTAATCCTGCTGATGCAGCACGTGAGTACCGAGTACAAGGTTGGAATGCATATTCAGTTAACTGCAAGTGATTTTTCATCTTTCTGTGATGGTTATTATGAAGAAGAAGAAGAAAGATGAGTTGAAAACTTTATTTTCATAAAATGTATGTTTGTGTTTTGTATTCTGATAAATGCATCATTACATGAACCATGGCTTGTTTCAAAAGAATTGGGAATATGATAAAAAAAAATGAATTCCTTTTTGATTCAAAAGAGCATTTGTTTGGTCCACTGTGCATCATTTTTGAGTATTTGCACAAATGACGATACTTTTCGCCAAATGTATGAAAGTAATCACAAGGCTTGTGACATACTGGTTAAGGCTTGTGAGGGACGAGGCTAGATAACCCATCTACTCCAGGTTCGAATCCGGGCGCAAACAATTTGCGGCGAGGGGAATTATCTCAGGATTGCATGTTTTAGCAGTCTTAAAATTGACAGGTACCAGTCTTGACAAATGCCTAGGATACTATTTTCAAAAAAAAAAAAAAAAAAAGTTGGACGAAAGTACATATGAGAACACATTTCATAAAAAGTCTAATCACTGTTTGAGAGAGCCAACCATATTATAATACGTGTTCGCTAATGGGACCCACGTCTGAAGCCTACACTGAATTCGTCCATTTGGCGAATTTTGGGTTAAAAATATGGTAACTGTGCATCGGGGACCATCTCTTTTTCAGTTACCATTTACCAACAATCACTACTCGCAAAGTCCCAACTAAAATAACTACTAGAGCTGGTCAGAAGGAAACCAAACAGTAAATACTTCCTTTTCACTTGCCATTTATCACTAGGACTTTGAATTTATATTTGTTTGTGATTGTGTGGTGGATGAATGAATGAATGTGTTTGATTTAGAAAACCATATATTATATACAAAAAAAAAGACAAATTTGCCAATGGAGAATTAAGGTTGGAGAAAATGTGTAACAATTTTCAAGAAAATTATATAGCTTTTTCAGAGCCGGGACCCATTTTTTAGTATTTACGCGTATGCATGGAACATTGGAGAAAATGTGTAACATTAAACACAAAAGAATTAATTAGTTGACAATCTCATAATTTAACGAATTTTCATTTTTTACGATCAATTAGTTTACATCTAAATGAGAAAATTCAACATATATCTATTTGTTTTCTTTTTTCTTTTTTCAATTTTAAAAGGCTCGGTAAGTCTTGATTTAGTCCTAAATATATTTGCCTATGACCAATTAAGGCGGTCTCTGTGTACCTCTATCTAGTTCAGTATACATACCAAAAACTACCTAATCCAACATTTAATTTGATAATTAATGATCCCTTTATAAACCGATCTCGGTCTGGTCTTGGTTTTCAGACCACCTTGATCACCTCTAATACATATACTGTAATATCCCACATTGGTTGGGGAGGAGAACAAAAGTTACCTTATAACGGACTTGGATACCTCCCCTATCAGACGCGTTTTAAAACCGTGAGTTCAGATGTGTGAACAAAACGGACAATATCTGATACGGCTGGCCTTGGATGTTACATATACACTAAGATTTCACAACTTTTTGAACATCTTTAGCATGGTCCTTACACTAACGGACCATTTACCAAACTTTTACCACTTGCTACTTACCTTACCAATAAGCATGACCAAATCCGAAAATCTTACCCAATAACTGAACACTAAACACGTTTACCTGCAATCCATTTTGATGACCGAAAATGTTTCCGAAACGGTAATTCAAGGACTCTTGCCAATAAGTGCTTATCCAGTAAACGATCCATACCACAAAGATAAAAAATACACTGAATTCCACAGGCCAAAAATTTCATTTCCTAATGAAATTCATACAAGAAAATCATAAATAATACAACCAAGAAATCCCAAAAACAAGCAAAGAGAGTTTGCCCATTTAATTTTAACCCTAAACCACAAAACCACTAACTACAACAAACAAATTCAAACCTCATTATTATTTTTTTACTGTTCTTTCCAAATCCTACCAGTAACTCTCAGCTTCAATTCCTTCCTATCTCCCCCTGAGAAAAAAAGAGCCATATTTCTTTGAATAATCAAACCATCGAAACTATCACGAACTTTCCGGTGACTATCTCTTATGCTTCTCGGAACTCCTTGCCACGTCATCTTCCGCCCATTGCCGCCAACCTCGAGGCTATAACTGTAATTCTTAGCCTCATCATCGTCACCCATGAATCTTAGAAACGCGATATAAACAGGTGCCATTCCCAGCTGAAAGGCCTCGAAATGGAGACAAAAGTATTGACCATAGCAACTAAATACCTGCGGTGGTGCCAAAAGAAAACATGTTACCGAGACCGTAAAAAACGGTAATTAATTAGAATAGACATTTTTTTAACAACCTACTGATCTTGTAACATTTGAAAAAGGGTAATTAATTAGAATAGACGTTTTTTTACTTGTGGTTTTTAACCTCCTCCTAGCCCATTTCTACGGAAAGTTACCAAAATAGCCATCAGATTCGCAATTGCAAAGGGGTGAATTTGTAAAAAAGAAATTTAGTTTTTGAACCAGGTTCGCAATTGCAAAGGGGTGGGTGAATTTGTAAAAAAGAAATTTAGTTTTTGAACCAGGTTCGCAATTGCAAAGG
Source organism: Silybum marianum (assembly GCA_036898165.1). Classification (NCBI taxonomy): domain Eukaryota; kingdom Viridiplantae; phylum Streptophyta; class Magnoliopsida; order Asterales; family Asteraceae; genus Silybum; species Silybum marianum. Next base: position 20,783,677 of record CM072538.1, read on the forward strand.
GGTGGGTGAATTTGTAAAAAGAAATTTAGTTTTTGAACCAGGTTCGCAATTGCAAGGACTAAATATGTAAAATCTGGAAATTACATCCGCAATTGCGAAGGTGATATTGCGAACCAAGACCAAACATTACATATTTGGTCCTTGAAATTGTGAACCTAGTTCATAAACCTTTTTTTATACATTTTCACCCCCTTTGCCAAAAGTTACCAAAATAGCCATTAGGTTCGCAATTTTACATATTTGGTCCTTGAAATTGTAAACCTAATTCAAAAACCTTTTTCTTTATACATTTTCACCCCTTTGCAAGAAGTTACCAAAATCGCCATTAGGTTCGCAATTGCAAACCTAATGGCTATTTTAGTAACTTTTAGGAGAAATGAGCTAGGAGGAGGTTAAACCACAAGTAAAAAAAAAATGTTTATTCTAATTAATTACACTACAAGATCGGTAGGTTGTTTTCATGAATACTTATATGTAAGATAAAAACGAAATAAATGGACGGAAAAGAAGAGAAAACAAACATACCGTAAGCATCCAAGTTGCATTCTCAACTTCATGAGGATTTGATTTAACATACCGATGATTAAAAGTACTTCCGCTATGCATATCAACTTTATGGCCGTCTTTAAGATGTGCAACAAGATACGGGATATCGCCAATAACCGTGCATTCTGAGCCAGCATACGGACAATTATAGGGTCTAAAAACACATTGAGATTCGTGTTTTAACTTGCTGTAATACGGAAAGATTCCCACACAACCGTAACTTTGATATTTACACGGAAGTTCAAGGGACGCAGCCACTTTCTCGAGTGCAAGACACCTAATGTTCCCAAGTTCATGGCGGCACGTTGGACAACGGTTGTGCACCCGTGGTTTGCAACCCGAACATAATGTGTGACCATTTGAGCACTGAAACAAAAAGAAATTTGTTTGAGAACACGTGAATACAAAACAAAACCAAACCAAACCAAACGAGCCCGCTATATTCCACCCAAAGGTGGGGTCCATGTGATGTTAACTAGGGGTGAGCATCGGAACCGGGTACCCGCCTTTAGAACTGGAACCGATGTGATTGGTTCCGGTTCCTAAAATACGGAACCGATCAGGATTGTTTCCGGTTCCGGTTCTGGTTCTCATTTTTTTGAAACTGTTACCCGTTGGATACCCAGAACCAGAACCAGAACCGACGGGTACCTGCTACTTTTAAATAAAAAATATTTATATATTTATTAATAAAATCATTATAGGTTGGAGTTAGACGAGTTATGTATGTTTATAATACACTTAAAATTACATTTATATCGGATTAGTATTGACCATTTGTTGTATTTATTACTTATATTTGGTTCTTTGTAGTTTATAGTGGACTTAAAATTATATTTTTATCGTATGCAACGTAAAAAATTAAAAAAAGTTTTGAAACCAGATACCAGATACCCGGTACCGGTTCCAAAATATAAAGAACCGATGTTAGCAGTTCCGGTTCCATGAAATTTAGCCAGGTACCCGGTTCGGTTATGCTCACCCTTGTGAATAAAGCTAAATGAAGAAATAAAGACGGTATTTCATGGTAAAATGGAAGGTTATCGTGGTGAAAATTACCTGATGAATAGGAGGGTACATAGCATTCAAGCAAACTGGACACTCCAATAGATCACGAACACTGCTAGTAGCGAGTACGTTAGGTTTTAACGCAATTTGAGCAGGGTCATGGACATGTTCAGTTACATCCATTGCATCTTCGATTTGAGGAGGATCAATCACTTCTGGATTATCTCGCAACTCATCAAAATACGATATTCCAGTTGACATTGCCGACATAAATCTGCCAAATAGAATCAAAAGAGTTAGCCAAAATAGATGTATTTATTATATCATGGATATTTTGGTTAAAAACCCACTTAAGATTTTCAATATAAGCTAAACAATAGTTAAAAGTTATCAAGAAAATGTTTTGGTTTTAAAACAGAGGGTGTTTTTTAGTGAATCGGGATAAAAACGCTCATTGTTTCCAATTAGTGTAACGGATATAAGTTAAAACAGTAAGGTTCTTGAATTACTGAACTAACTTTTTTACTTGTATATGAACCTGATAACAGTACAATCTTCTCGAAACTTACTTTTTAACTATCGAATTGTAGTCTATTTGATAAGGGAAATCTTTATGACCACTTTTTATCAATTTTCCAAAGTCTATATAAATACGAGTTGAGATTTTATTAAGCTTGTCCAATTTCCCATCTTAGTCAAGTATGTACATTTATTTACCAAATATGAGCTTTAAACAGCATACAGCTAATGCCCTTCATAACATGCAAACCCAATTTAGACAGAAAAGGATAATTACCCTTAAAAGATCCCTGTGACTATTAACCCATATAAACACAAGAGGAAGGTTCAGGGGAAACCTCAAAAAAAAAAAAAAAAACTGAAAAACACCCTGAGAACCCTCCATTTGGAGGGTATGCATTTGTGCATAGACAGTATGCACAAATGAATACAACCATTTTTTTTCCTACGCACGAATGCATGTTATTAGGATTTTTTACTTCATTTGTTTTGTCAAGGTGAAATTGCCTCTCAGGTTTGGTCTTATTTGAAAGGTGTTCTTAATGCATAGATGCATATGCACAAATGCATGTTACAGATTACCAGTATACATTTGTGCATACCGTCCAGATGGAGGGCTCCCAATTTTTTTGAGGTTTTCCCAAAAACAAAAAACCCCAAGTAGTACTAGTTGGCCTTGTGGGCAAAGCTGGATGCATATAGTAAGCAGATGGGACTGGATAGTGCTGAATAGGAACAATACTGGACAGACAAGAGTGAAGTAGGCAAGTGAAATAATTGCAGAAAGTTTCAGGGTTTTAATTTAACATGGGTAATTTAGTAATTTATCAATCTTATCCTACTTTCATAACCTTTTGTTCCACCTTTTTTGGTAGAAGTCCTGTCATTTCCCAATCTAATATCGTGTCAAACATAGGACAATGAGTTTTTGTTCTCTGTTTCACGTACCAAACGCACCCTAGGAACTGGTTTAAAAGGCCTTATCCTCGAGTTCATATTAAAACTTCAAATCCTACATTTAGGTACCAAGTTTCTAGCAGCCAGCAAGAAGGCAATTTTTGGTCCATGTGAAAAGGGTACTTTGCAATTTCATAAACCATGTGAACCAGTTAGACCAAGGACAACATAAGGCACCAAAAAGAGAAAAATATTTTAAAACAAAACCCAAATCAAAAAGCTAAATATCAAGTATTTTAGACACTCAAAATTCATTCAATAAAAAGATAATAACTTTCTATATTGAAAGCTCAATTTCATTATAAAAAATCAGCTTCAAATCATATCAAATTTCATAAGTCAGATAAATTATCTAAAAAAGAGATATAATCTTATCGACCCAAATCCAACACTCATGTACTCATCTTTTTTACATTCGTATCTTTTACAATCATACAAATTAACACTCCAAAAATACACCAAATGAAGTTAAAACTTCAAGCAAAAAAGGGGAAAATCAAGAAAACCCACAAAAGCAATTCCAAAACTATAAAAATTTCACTAAAAAAACACATAAATGAGTTGGGTAATCAGTGGTGATAAACATGAATAGCAAAAAAGATTGAAAAAAGGATAAAGAAGGGTTACCTGTAGTGAAAGATCTAAGATTGAAGAGATGTGGTCAATACCCTAATGAATGGCGATTGGGGGTCGAAAAATTTGAGTATTTTTTTCAAAGATATTAAATAAGAAAGAAAGGAAAATTGAATGCGTAAACGATGGATGACTGTGTTTGTGTCTGTGGGAGTCAGAAGGAAACATTCAAATTAAAGCCGTTAAGAGAGAGAGAGAGAGAGAGAGAGAGAGAGAGAGAGAGAGAGGAAGGGTTAGATGTTCAAGAAGAGGAGCGTGTGCAGTTAACGACAGAGTTTCTCGATAAAATACAAAGAAGGAAGCTTAAACAAAAGTGGGACCAAACACCGATTCAAACAAAACAAAACTTAATATTTGTGTGTGTGTGTTTGTAGTACATATAATATATATATATATATTCAAATGGAAAAAGACTATTTGAATTTATGAATGGACTTGGGAAATTTCTAGGTACTATGCTATGTATTCATAAATATGTTAGTTGACGTTAGACATGTTTAAAATAAGTTTAATCATTAAAATAGTTATTTTGGAGAGATCTATTATAAATTATAAGATAACTATTTTGAAAGGGATTAAAATTGGTTATATATATATATGATGCATTAGACCTCGTCCATGTGACTTGGTAGACAATCATTCTTAAAAAGATAGATATGAAATGGACCGGGAAATTTAATGTGTTGGCTAGGTAATAATTTTTATTTTACATACTTCTCCGACCCATACATACATACACCCATCACTTCCCCATGAATAGATGTATATTCCTCTTCTCTCTCTTTTTCAGCTACAACTTTTTTCTTCCTTTCTCTAGGTGTGCAATTGCAAGGAGATGGAAAAGTAGAAAATTGGTATCAACTTTCAAACCGAATCCTCTGTTTCATTGTTGCCTTTAGTAGTCCCTCTTCTGCATCTCATCCTTTTTTTTGCTTCTCTGGTGAATACTGGCTACAACCCGCCTTAAACCTTCAGATTAGTTCCAGGTGATGTGTGTGTGTATGTGTGATGTGGAAGAGATATGTTTTTGTGTATACGAGAACGAAGGTGGAGAGAAAAAGTAGAGAGGTGGTTGGTGATAGACGTGGGCTTAGTGGTGATAGTGGGTTAGCCGAAGATGGAGGTTGGCGATGTTTCATATTGTTGTTGTTACGATCCCGCCAAAAATGGAGGTTGATAAAAGATAGAGGCCGAAATATGTTTCAAGATGGGGTCGATTCAAGGTGTTTCACAGTGGGATGGGAAGGGAAAGTGGTGCGGAAGATGACTGTGGGTTTGTGTGAGTAAGAGAATAAAAATAGAGAGAGAGGTGGTAGGTTAGTCAATGGTGGTATTTAAGGGTGAGCATCGGAACCGGGTATCCGCATTTGGAATCGGAACTGCCGGTTCCGAAACCGGAACCGATGTGATTGGTTCCGGTTCTCTTTTTTTTGGAACTGTTACCCGCTGGGTACCCACTACTCGCCACCTTTAAATAAAAAATAATTTATATATTTATAAATAATAAATAAAAACTCGAACTTTCTAATTTGTTTATGTAAATAATTAAATTTTATCGTATTAGTTTTGACCAATTTTTGTATTTATTACTTTAAGTCGGTATTTTGTAGTTTATAATTATATTTTTATCGTATGCAATGTAAAAAATTAAAAAAAAAGTTGAAACCGGGTACCCGGAACCGGAACCGGTTCCCATCGGTTCCGGTTCCGCTTCCAAAATATAAGGAACCGGTGTTAGCGGTTCCGGTTCCATGGAAAATGGCCGGGTACCCGGTTATACTCGCCCCTTGTGGTATTGACTGATGGTAGGGACGTAGAGTCTGTCAGATGGGGGGGGGGGACTTAGAGTGTGTGTTTTGCATAATATATGTACCGGGAGTGTAATAAACGCATTTGAAGGACCTTAGTAATTAATAACCAATGTAATTTACTTCTTTTTTTAATGGCAAGAACCACACACACACACACGTTCCGGGGTATTCGGGATCCAAACGGGCATTCGAGTAATCCCCGTCGACCAGGGCCCACCACTAAGTGGCAGGCCAAGGTCTGGATATCGCCACATGCTCTCCGCAGGGTTCGAACCCGGGTAGTCAGGGATACCATCCACTGACTCCCCTAGAATGTTACCTTACCACTAGGCTAGACATGTTTTGATGGCCTAAAAGAGTTAGAACCCTCTTGCTACATGTAGGTATTGAAATTTAGAAGACCACTACCTGAATTTTGATGGCCTCCCAAATACATACTATATGTAATGTCATATATTACGTCTCGAATTTTGGTCATGAATAATATTATGATGTGAGCCTAAGCATGTAGAAACGGGCCTTGATAATCAAGGAAGGCGATAAACGGCCTTTAGGGTGGTTGCACTTAAACTCACAAAAATTTCAGGCACACAATACGTCAAATTGAAGGTAAGAACATGGGGCATGCCTTGAAGGAGCCTAAGGGATTTTGGAGACCAAAAAACATCACTTTGGCATGTTTGAGACACTTTTTTTTTGTCATTTTCTTTTTTCTTGGGCCTTTTTTGTTTAGCCCATCATCTTTTGGGCTTAGTCACTTTTGGATTCTTATTTATATGTTGTATGGATAGTCAGCTTGATGAATGATACATTTCTTCTCCATCCCAAATTCCAGAGTTCTCTTGAATTTGAAGCCTAAAACTTGATATTCTTTAATCAACAGGTATTAGAAGAGATTCTATATTTGTATTCATAGAACCATAAAAATTAATCATTATGTTCGACTATCCCACAATGCATCATATTGGGAGGTGAAATATTTGGTTGTTGAAGAATTCAGACTCTAGAGGTTGATTGTTATGTTCTTACGTCTTATTGCATGCAAAGACCATCTCCAAGAGGGGATTGAAAAGTCACATTAATGGATTGATAAACCAAACAATAGTGATGTAACATTGTAACCTTCTTACACATTTCCACTGTATTGAAAACGGGATTCAACAGGGGCAGAAATGGATTGATGAATGTAAAAAAATCACCTTATTTGCAAAATATACCTTTGACATACCATTAACCCTTAAAAGGAAACAAACCCCTTCTTTCTATAGACAGTTCGAGGAGCAAGTTAAAATTCATGGGATTGTGCAAATGTTTCAAGAAGCTAGACCAATGGGTGAAGGAATGTCCCAAGCTATTGAAAACATTATATACAGAAGGCATGCCATCGTTTGTGATGGAGGAAACTGCACTTCTGGCTACTACAGATTCTCTAGTTGTGGACCATAGTTGGAAGATCGATTCAGACGCATCATTCCATATGACACTAAATATGAATTGTTTCTGTACATTCGAGTCTTAGGGAGGAATGAATGTTTCTTTGGGGAATGGCACCGTTTGTATGATTTTAGGCATTGAATTCGTGAAGATTTGAAGTTCAATGGACGTGTGTCTGATATTAGATGCATATAACATATGTTCTAGGTTTGTTGAGATCGTTGATTTTCTGGACAACATGTGGTTGCAAAACAACTAATGACGATGATGGTTTGAAGATCTCAAAAGGTGTTTTGATCATTATGAAGGGAAATAAGTCTCCGAAGAATTTGTTATTTTTGTTGGGCCGAACAAAATCATAGGAAAATCATGTTCATGCCACTATTCGAGGATCCATAAGAAATTGATTCAGGGTGATGTCGTCAACAATTTGTATACTTATTCCAATAAGCACTTAAAGAGGTTTAGGCGGGCATCGTTTGGTGTCGTTGATGGTCATAAAGGACACTCAATCTTGGGAGTGTTGGTCAAGCATATTCATACTTGATTTGTTCTTTTGTTATGACTTTGATGTCACAAAGTAGCATTTGGTGGCTTACATCAAGGTGGATCCATGCCACTTAAATTTGTGGTGGCAAATGCGAAACGGTGAAAGAGTCTTTTGGGAATTACTAGTACTCATTTGGAGTTACCAGTTCCAAGCATTTGCTCATTATAATTTCTTTTTGGTACAAGGTTCATCTATTAGGGTATTGGATGAATCTGGAGTTCATTCATATATTCGTCTTTAGGATTCATGAGGATTGTTTTGCTAGAATGTTCCAGGTTTGACATTATGTTGGCATTGGAACCTATTCAATTTTGAGGTTGCTTTGCTTTCTTTAGTTTAACATCAAGGTAGAGTCTTAAATTTCATGATGCAAAATTCCAGAGTATTTTCTAGAAGAATCATTTCGAATATGGGTAAACATCTTTCCAAAATTCATCCAGAAAATGAGTAGCCACATTTCTAGAGGATTCCTTTGGGAGATGAGTGGTCATCTTTGTGCCTACAAATAGCTCCTTAGATCCCGATTTGCCAACCCCTTTAAAGTACCCCTAATAGATTCTCCAAAATAGAGAATACAAATAGAAGATCTCAAAAAGAAAATCAACACTAACAGATTCTCCATTTTGGATATTACCACTTTCGTTATATCATTAAATATTTTTTACATTCAATAGAAAATGATTTCTCTCTCCCAAATATTTATCTCACCTAAGCAATTATTTTTAGGGAGTTCTCCAAAATTAGCGAATGTTTATCATCTTTTTCGTACTTTCTCCATTTTGAATGGTTTTTTGAAACAAAAAATTAGCGGAAAAATCTTTAAAATATCTATTTCTTCCATTTTGAAGAATTTGTTGGACATGCTCTTTAGTGAGTTTGAGAGCACACTTTTTACAACACTCGTGAGCTTTGTTTTGCCAAGTAACGTTCCTCTTTGCATACTCCCTCTTTTGTTTAGTGAAATACATTTTGTCCCTTCTTCGTGTGGAAGTATACTAACACATTGATAGTAGAACCACATCAAAATTTGGTGTGTTGTCTTATATTTCTATCAATGCTTCTTGTGTGTATGCATTCTTCCTTTCAGCCTTGTGATTTGTTATTGTCGTACTTTGATCGATCCATTTTGTTCTACATCAACTGTTAAGGGGGAAATACTTGATTTGTTCTTTCATTTCATTAAGATCGCAACTCCTAGATTTTGTATGTGATTCAAGACAAACAAAAGATTGGAATATGAACCATGTGGGATATAGCTCAACTAGTAAGTACGAATGTTTGTTTCTCGAAGGTTACCAATTCAAATTCCCTCTTATGTCATTTTGTTTGGCTACCATTAGAGGGTTTGTTCGAGTGCTGAATTTCGTCCAATGGGGGTGAGGTGTACACAAGTTGGTCCAGACACCCAATATTATAAAAAAGATTGGAATATGCTGAGGCATTTACATTTCCATTTACGCATCTTTTGCGTACGTCAATTCTTTCGATAGTGATTATGACTATTGACATTCAAAACTGATGCAATAAAACGATTGATTGAAAGTGTGAAGATCATCAAGTGAAAAATGAAAATTAGGGAACGAAAAAAAAAAGATGCTCGACGTTTGGTTGACTGAAATACCCTTAAGATTTGGAGCCACGACAAGCTTCCGTCATACAACTCTTATACCATGAATAAATAACAAATTGAGTGAATGAAAATATAGAGGGAGAGAGCAAGAGGGAGGGAGGGAGGGAGGGAGGGGGAGAGAGAGAGAGAGAGAGAATGCCCTTGGACTCAAAAAATAATCAACCCAACTCTTAAAAATAATTCAGAAAAATGTAATAAACTTTCAGTCAATCGACTCAAACTTTTTTTTTTAGAATAAACCATTGAACTTTATCATTTTTGAATAATCGACCCAAACTTTTTTTATAGAATAAACCATTGAACTTTATCATTTTGAATGATTAAGTTCTTAAAAATTTGTTTTTCATATATAAACCGTCAAATCTTAAAAAATTGGTTATCTACATCTTTTAACCCAAAAAGCTACATGTAATCGGCTTCAAAGGTTTTAAGGTAAAAAAAATTCTAAATCAATTTTATCGTTCTCAAACCACACAACATTCAAATCCCTCGCACCAATCACTCCACCTTGCCACTGTTGGAAAAGTTAGTTACTAATTTTGGACACATTTATATATATATATATATATATATATATATATAGGGTTAGGTTCAAATGTGAACTCATTTTTGGTTGTGAACGTGAGGACGAATCTCAGCCACACATCTTCGGTTATGGTGGACGCGATCACGGAGGATTGACGCGATTCATGGGAGGGTGGAGATTATTAAAGGAGGGGAACCAGGTCAAAGCCGCCTTTATTGACCGGATAAATGGCTGAGATTCGTCCTCACGTTCACAACCAAAAATGAGTTCACATTTGAACTTTCCTCTATATATATATATTATAAACTTTTAGTGGGTTTGTGTTCTCCTATTTAAGAGCTTCGAAACCATATATTATGTGTCCAAAACGAAGTAAGTGTGAATGAGATGTCGATGCTCAAAGTTGAGCATTTGGATGAAAAATTAGCAAATATAGATGAGTGTGGAAAGTGTCCCACATTGGTGGAAGGAGGAAACATTTTGTGGTTTATAACCATAATAGCGAAGAGGGCTTACAAGCTCTTGATTGGTTTTTCCTCCAACACCTACCCGCGCAGAGGGGTGCGGTTTGGCTATTTCGTAAGCTAAATTGACGAAACTTGGGTGTGGGGTCCGAAATCTCGAGCTCGCACAGAACGGATTTTGCTAATTTAAGGGTCTATGAGTTTCATTCTTAACACACAACACAATACTCGAATTCTCTCATCTGCACACCAGTTTCCAACGACTTTTCAAGACAAGTTTTTCGTATAAGGCAGTGTGTTCCGATGTTGTACCTTGGGAACATACGTCGAATCTGTTTAAGGGAATATTGTTATACACGAGCCTCAACATTATTTCTTCTTACTGTTCTGGACATAACTTTCTCAGTATATTTGTTTACTGCTGTTATGTTATTCGATTATTTCTGTTTCTAAGGACTTTGTTTCATGATTATATAAATAAAATACAGTCTGCTTCTACTCCTTTTTTTACAGCTACCCAACGTTGTTCATTCTCGATACTAACCATCATCGTCGTTAGCCCTGCCATCGATCTCCATCTTTTTTCAAAAAATATTAATTTTTATTTTTAACACCCTTCTATAACAATTTATGAAGTACGTATAGACAGATAAAAATAGAGAATCAGAAAACCAAAAAATAGACAAAATGAAGATTCATGACAAGGGCAATGGCGGTGATAGAGAGTGGACAACGATGGAGCGAAGAGGGGAGCAATGTTTTTGTATGTGAGGGGTTTGAATGACGTAAAATTTGTAAACGGTAAACCGATTTAGCTTTTTTTACTTTAAAACTTTTCTAACCGAATACAAATAATATTTTTAGGTTAAAAGAATGTAGATAACTAATTTATAAAAGTCTGATAATTTAACTATATCATTAGCAGAGGAGTCCCATTCAATTTGAAGTACATATATTTGCTATATATATATATATATAGAGGGTTGGGTTCTGGTGAGAAAGAGAGTTACGCTGAGAAGTGTAAGAAGGGATCTCCACCCTTGGATCCACATTAAGATGAGATGCACCAGATCAACTCCTTTCTAAGGTGCAATTCATGGGTAGTTATGAGATTAAAAGTGATCAATGACTCAGATCTCTTCTTACGCTTCTCACCTTAACTATACTTCTCACACGATCTTATGCCTATATATATATATATATAGAGGCGGGTTCATACGAGGACGGTACCAATTTACGAGAATACGAGGACAATCCCCGGTCCATCATTTTGTACATGAAATTTTTCATGTACAAAATCACATATGATTTTATGTACAAAATCATATGTGATTTTGTAAGAATAAAAAATGACACGGACGACTTTTCCCGCGGGCAAGTCGCGGCTAATCATATATGATTTTGTACGTGAATCATATGTGATTTTGTACATGAAAAATTTCATGTACAAAATGATTGGCTGAGAATTGTCCTTGCGTTCTCGTAAAAAGATATCGTCCTCGCATGAACCTCCCCCTCTCTCTCTCTATATATATATATATAGGGGCGGGTTCAAATGAGAACTCAAATTTGGTTGTGAATGTGAGGACAAAAGGGAGTGCGACACGTGTTATAGACTGAATAATCAAAGAAATATTTTGACCGAATAAAATTTATAGTGTTTATTCAGACTGAGTAAACATTATATTCAGTTTTATTCGGTCTGAATAATCAATATTCAGACACGTGTCACACTCTTATTTGTCCTCATGTTTATAACCAAATTTGAGTTCACATACAAACCAAACAATTTGTACAAACTCCATTCAAGCAATCATTTTTTTAATTTTTTTTTCACTTTTTCTTAATTATGATGGTTGATTAGTCAATAATATGTAAAAAAAATCATCAAGAACACATGAGGGTTGATTAATCAAGAATATATGAAACAAGATTCATCAAAATGAGAAATACATGAAACAATTTCATTTTCATATATAAACAAAAATATATGAAATAATTTCATGAAGAAAAGAATTGCATATAACAATTTCCTCATATTAAACATTCTTATGAAAAAAAATTACTCAAAGAAAAACAATGAAACCATGGAGTTTGTACGGTTTATACAAATTACTTGGTTTGTATTTTAAATCTCCCATATATATATATATATATATATATATATAGAGGAGGGATCATACGAGATCCACCTCTCTTTAAAGGAACAAATGGACACATTGTGGACCACATATGATGTGGGTCCCATATAATATTAAATCATTTCTGATTTAATATTAAATTATATTAAATCAGAAATGATTTAATATTATGTGGTCCACAAGGTGTTCCTTTATTCCTTTAAATTTACAAAATTCTTATTTGAACCTTCCTCCCTCTCTCTCTCTCTCTCTCTCTATATATATATATATATATATATAGGGGAAGGGATCATACAAGAACACCCCTATTTAAAGGAACACTTTGTGGACCACATATGATGTGGGTCCCACACATTAAAAAATCATATCTGATTCAGTGTGGTCCACTATTGAATCATATATGACTTTTTAATATGTGAGACCCACATCATACGTAGTCCATAAGGTGTTCCTTTGTTTCTTAAAATTTACAAAGTTCTCATTTGAACCTCTCCCCCTGTGTGTGCGTGTGTATATATATGTATAGGAAGAGGTTCAAATGAGAATTTTGTAAATTTAAAGAAACAAAGGGACTCATTTGGGACCACATATGATGTGGGTCCCACCAATAAAAAATCATATCTGATTCAATGGGGGCCCACCATTGAAAACCAGATATGATTTTTTTATTGGTGGGACCCATATCATATGTAGTCCTAAATGAGTCCCTTTGTTCTTCTAAATTGGGGTTGTTTTCATTTGAATCCTCCCCTATGTGTATATGTTTCGGTTTTCATGCTGTTGGCAGTTTGAGCTTTGCATTGATCTTTATGCTGTTGGCAGTTTGAGCTTTGCATTGATCTTTAATTGATATTGGTCTATTTCTAAACATCGTTTATGTATAATATCAAAGTAAGACATAAATGATACCAATGGTTAAAGATTTCTTGAAATTAACCCTAAATAAATGCTATATATATATATGCTATATATATATATGTTATATATATATATGTTATATATATATAACTAAAATGGACGGACAAAAATGGTATTTTTTATAAAATTTGTTCCTTGGAAATATTTGCTTACATGCATTCTCAAAAATGAAATACTCTTCAAGTCGTGCCTTTAGACGACAAGATTCAAATATTAAAAACTCCGAAAAACCGCATCGATCTGATCGCGGGAGGTGAAACTTTTTCTGTTTGCCTGTTGACGTACCCGTTGGGTAATCCACATATCAGACAATAACGTCCAAGTGCAAGATTCAAAACTCGGTACTTGCTAAAGATCCTCCACTCGTTTCCTTTATTACTCGAGATTATTTTCTAACTCTTCCCATCTTCTCTCCAAACCTTACAACATCGCAAACAATGAAGCCAAGAGAACAAAACCCGAAGAAACGACGGCATTTCGTGGGGAGCTAGAATCATCTTCATCCGACATCCTATCGTCTCCATCATCTGGCGATGAATCGTCGTTAGCATCGGCATCCGCGTCATCAGCAGCATCAGCATCATCATCAGATGCTCCATCTCCATCTGATGAGTCATCATCAGATGGAGCTGGTGCTGGTGTATGTTTATGTTTATGTTTATGATCATGTCCATGTTTTTTAGGGGCAGGAGCCGGCGCATCATCATCAGAAGGCGCCGACTTACTGTCGTCCGCATCATCATCATCATCTGACGGGCTTGGTGTCGGAGATTTATGCTTTGATGATTTCGATGACGGGCTTGGGGAAATGGGTGAACCGGTTAATCCCGCAGGCATGATGGCATTCGTCACCTCGACAACCGAAATATCGGAAGGGATAGAAGTGACAACCTTGGTAACCCTAGCAGACACAGAAGATCCAGGATCAGCCGAAATCAACTTAATCTCATTACCGTCTTTGTCAACTCTAAGAAACCCTTCTTCTCTATCGGCCCATCCAGTTGTTTGGTACAACGTTGTTAATGTTGCGTCATCATGAATCTTCTTGATCTTGGCTGAATCATAGTAATCAAGAACAACATGGATCTTCATGATGACGCTAATGGTCTCCTCATCTTGGCTCGCCATTCCCGATATGGCACCATTAGGGACGGCTAAGACGGTGATGGATTTCCGCTTGTTGATCTCTTGGGCCACATGGGTCTTGGTTAGGAGCTGGTTAAAGGCCGCGTAGTCCGGTTGCTGGTCGAGGATCTTGGTGATATTGAAGGCGGTCGAGGTGGATACAAGTGACCATAGAAGGAAGATTGAAAGGAGAAGTGAAAGAGCCATTGGTGAAGATGATGATGATGAAGAGAATGTAGATTAATGGATATGAAGGTGAGATAATTAGGGTTTGATATATAAAGTGGAAAGAGAAGTGAAATCAAATGATTGAGAGTAAAGCTCTCTCTTTCTTAGAGTAAAGCATGTTTTATGGAGAATTAGATGTTGACCATGGTTGTTTGTGGTATGTAGTTCTGAAAAGAAAAGACTTGTGAAAATAAGTGACACATCATTGAAAAGTAGCAAAAGTTATTGTACAACCAATCTAATCTAATTATTTGATGTAATTTTATTTAATTTTTTTGATAAAAACATGGGACGAAAAATTTGATACAACAAATTTTCTTCCTCCATTTGTAGGTATCAACAAAGATTCTGTCTTGGTGCGGTATGACTCCCCGTCACTCCGCCACGGTTACTGAGCTTATCGATTTTGCAGCGACGTGGGGAAACTGTCCTAAGAAGCGGAAAATCTTTATTGCCATTGTTTACGGTTTTCTTTGGTGTATTTGGAAGGCCCGGAATGATATTGTTTTCAATAAGGTGAAGCTTTATCTCCAGAAGATCGCGGACAATATCATCTTGTTAGTTTTGGGGTGGGTTAAATTTAGAGGGGGTCTCAAAAATTGTAACTGGGTCGATTGGAGTTGCTCTCCTTTCCTTTGCATGTAATTTTGATCTTGTTTTGTCCGGCTTTCTGCCTCTCTTGAAGCTGTGGTTTAATAAATCTTGCCGTTTCCAAAAAAAAACTTACCGATGATATATGTCATGGACTAATTGAGGTTATTAGGAAACAAAATCTTCTTTAAATATATAAAACTATAGTAAATGATTAAATATATATCTTGGTTTTGAATTAATCTTGTTTAAAAGATTATTTTCCGTATATGAGTTTGGTGACAAAATTGAGAAAAGACACAGCTAGATAATCTCATCAGATTACTCTTCAAAAAAGTAAGTAGTTCTCATGTAGGGAACTAGGCTTAAACATATATTAAGGAGACATTCTCTAATTAAGTCCATAAATAAAGTAAGTTATAGTATGCACGTATGATGTTAAGATCTCCAAATTGTTACCTTTTACTTTGTATACATGCAATTCACATGCTTGTTTTAGTTTTCAATTCACTACTAAAATGGAAGGCTTTCACCTACGGACATTCCCCTGGGATATCCATCGCTAAAGGTGATCCGTCACAAAATCGTCACAAAAGTTGGTGTCTAAATTATTGGTGGGTAAATCAAATCAGTGACAGATTACCCAGGAAATTCTTGGGTAATCCCCATGCCAACTAGCGCATGTGCCCAAGGAAGCTTATCTTGTCATTTTGTCCTTTCTCGTTTCTGTTAGGCAAGGGGCGATACCAGGCACCCGAGCAACGCATCAGAAGGATCACCTACAACCTCGAAGCTGACCCCCTGGAGGATACCAACGCTTAGATGATGAATATGCAAGCGTTGATGTTGAAGATCGACAAGGACAACGTACCAATAGGTGGTAGTTGAGAACCGCATGTTCAAATAGAGTCGACGGAGGTTAACCAAAGGTGTGAAAGCTTGATATGATGATGAATTGATGGTTCCATATGATTACATCTTAAGATCTTAAATTACACCATAAAGTTTTTCTTTGGATTTTAGTAGGAAATTAGAAAATTTAAATAATAAAAAAGTAATTTCAAACTAATCCATGAATAGGCATAAAACAAAATAAATGTGTGGTCCTATCCTAGAATGTATAGGCGTATACACATGACTCGTGACTAGATGTAGCCTCACACTTAAGGAAATTTTTAATGTGATCTTATTTAACATGATTATGTTAAAAGTAACTTTGTTTGAATTAGGTCCTGATATTATAGTTTTCTATAATGCGTTTATGATTCCATATTAATGTGTTATTGTCATAAGTCCATTTTTACATAAAACTGTTTGACTAATAATGCCCAAAGATGGTATGAAATTATAGTATTTCAAATGATATATCTAATAGAACATTATATCAACTCGCCTTGCTTCTAATGAGGAAAAGAGGAGTTAGATAAGAGGACGGTAGGAGAAAGGGCATACATCACTAAGGTGGCGTTTGTTTTTTAAAAGCGGCTGAAGTCTGAATTCTGATTTCAGTTCTGAAATGGTTATAAAATATCTAAACGAATCAGACATAAGTGGTGATTAAAAACTTAAAATAAAAAAATAAACAAGGCCTAAGTTTCATATATGTTTTTGGCGAAAGATTCAAAAAGTGTCGTATAAAAACTTTAATATTACAATTGTCCGTTATACCAACCATTAAAATAAGTCATTATCACGTATAGTTTTGTCTTTAAGTAGAAGATTTGGTGTTGGTGGTAATATTTGGAATATAAAACTTTACCTAAAAATCTTTAAAATAATAATTAATAAAGAATCAGTCCATAAATAAATAAAATATATTTATATAAAGAATATAATATTCCTCTTGTTCCATTACATGTTTGTGGTAATATTTATATTTCACTCCTTGTGGTTAAAATACACCTCCCTATTTCCCAACGCCACCGTCCGACAACCACCGCCACCGCCACCACCACCGCCATAACCAACCATTGAAATCCTGTAAATCAAACGAAGAACAGAAGATGCCGGAATCTGAAAAACGTAATCGGTTTCTTGTAGGTTACGCCTTACCTGAAAGAAAATTGGGTTGTTTTATGGTACCAACCTTCATCAATCATGCGAAAGATAAAGGCATTGATTTCGTCGCCATTGACGCCGGAAAACCACTCGCCGATCAAGCTCCGTTTGATTGCATCATCCACAAGCTTTACACCGATGATTGGAAGGTTAATCTCCGTGATTTCACCGTGAATAACCCCAATACCGTCATCATCGATCCACCATCCGCCATCGAACGCCTTCAAAACCGGATCTCTATGCTCGAATTCGTCACCGAACTCAAAATACCCAATTTAAGCATCCCTAATCAGCTTCTCGTTGAAGATTTATCATCGTTGTCGTCTGTAATCGCTACGGGTAAATTGAATTTTCCGATGATTGCGAAACCGGTTGTTGTCGATGGGAGTGCCAAATCGCACAAGATGTCACTGGTTTTGAATGAAATAGGGTTAACTAAAGGGTTGGATCTGGAGTCACCGGTGGTTTTGCAGCAGTTTGTGAACCACGGCGGCGTTATATTCAAGGTGTATGTCGCCGGCGATTATGTCAAGTGTGTGAAACGCCAATCATTGACGGACATATCGGAGGAGATGCTGGAAAAAACGTCGTCGGAATCAGGTGGCGTTATATGTTTCTCTCAGATATCAAATTCCGCTTTGGCCGGTGACGATAATCGGAGTACAGAAGATTCCGATGAGTTGAAGATAGCGCCGTCACCGGAATTCATCTCGGAAACGGCTAATTCTCTCCGGCGAGCTTTGGGATTACATCTGTTCAATTTCGACATGATTAAGGATGGTAAGGGAAGTGGGTATCTGGTGATTGACATCAATTACTTCCCTGGTTATGAGAAATTGCCATGTTATGAGACTGTAATGACCGATTTCTTCTTGAATGTAATGAAATCACGCACGGTGGAGAAGACAACGGTCGCCGGCGCCGGAGATTAGACCCGCCGCCGTCGTCGTTTGATGTTTTTTTTTTGGCGTTTCTTCCAATGTGGTTTCACGGCGAGCTTAGTTGACTTTGGAAAAAAAATAAAATAAATTGAAACATCATTTTGAATATTTCGGATAAAATAATTCGGAATTGTTATTTAAATGTGAGGCATTCGGTGCATAGTTTTTTATTATATTTAATTTTGTTATAACTAAAATAAATAATATATAATTCAGAAATCTAATATTATAATTAGAGGTATTTAATATCGCGCAAATCGTATCAAAATGATTAGGGTGTATAAAAAACCGATGAGTCGTTCGACCTGTCTAACCCAAACCGTTAACAATTCAAATTAAACTCAGCTCGTTAAATTGTAAACCGTTAAGCTGTTAAACCATCAATAAGAGAATTGAAATTTAGTTAAATTAGCTCGATCCAACCCAACTTGTCAACACGCCGCTAATATATGTAACTTTCATAAAATTTTATTAATATAATATATTAGCTTTTTAGATATATAGTGGTTAAATCATGGAGTTTTTGATCGAATGGGTGTATTTTTCAAACATATTTACCAAATGAGTGTACTTTTAAACTTATTTATCAAACAGGTGTACTTTTCAATTTAACCAAATTTTAAACTTATTTACCAAAATAGGTTAAAGAGTAAATTACATATTTACCAAGTTGAGCGTCGACCAATCTTAAAATCCAAACCTCCGTTGACGTCGATTCCGGCTAGTCAGGTGGTCTCTTCAACAGCCACCGCTCTCTCTCTCTCTCTCTGTCTCTCTCTCTCTCTCTCTCTCTCGTCCTCTTCTTCATTGTAACCTTCTCAGTCTTCACCGGAAAACCATTTGCCATTCTCAATCGCCATGAAACCCACTGCCAAAGATTGCTTTAGCCATCTTCATACACACAAACACAATGTTAAACCCACTTGTCTGATCAAATCTTATACCCATCAAAACCTAAAACGCACAACAAAGAAGCAAAATCGAACTCTAAAATTATAACTCCAATTGAAATCCCAGATAAAAAACTAAATCAAAACCTAACTCAAACCCTATAATCAAAAACTAGATCAATTGAATATGAAATAGTGGTTAACACGATCCAGATTTACGACGACAACCAACCATGGTGAATCAGATCCAAATAGAAAATGGATTTGAGATGGCGATAAACTGGAGATGGAGGTGATTGATGGAGGTTGGGATTGACAGAGGTGGCCGGTGGGTCTTTCCGGCGATGATGCTGCGATCTCTGGGAGATGGAAGGACGGAGAAAAACATCTAAACCCTCGAAGGAGATCGGTGGCCGACGGTGAATGAGATCGCCAGAGACAGATCAGGGGTCCGAAATCGTATCAGATCCAGATCGGGCAATCGTATCAGATCCAGATCGGGGTTTGAAAACCGTATCACGTCCAGATTAGAGGTCGAAAATCGCCGGGGAAGTCGTCGTCGGTGAAGTCGCCGCCGGTGGTGTTCTTGGTGGAGCGTGGAGAAAGGGATGAAACTCATGATGATGATTTCTTTTGTGCAGATGGAAGTCGTCGGCGGTGGTGTTCTTGATGGAGCGTGGAGAAAGGGGATGGAACTCATGATGATGATTTCTTTTGTGCAGATGGAAGTCGTCGGCGGTGGTGTTCTTGATGGAGCGTGGAGAAAGGGATGAAACTCATGATGATGATTTCTTTTGTGCAGATGGAAGTCGTCGGCGGTGGTGTTCTTGATGGAGCGTGGAGAAAGGGGATGGAACTCATGATGATGATTTCTTCCCTGCAAATGGAAGTCGCCGGCGGCATGGTGTTCCCTGCAAATTGTAATCAGTTTGAAATAGGACCACTATTGATAGTAGATGGCAACCACAGGGACCAAAAGTGTAATTTACTCTAGATTAAATTGAAAAGTACATCTGTTTGGTAAATAAGTTTAAAAGTACACTCATTTGGTAAATATGTTTGAAAAATACACCCATTTGATCAAAAACTCTTAAATCATGTGAGGACCAAAAAAAGATTGAGAACTTTGAGGAGTAATTTAATTCATAGATTAGTTTAAATTAAATGTCATTAAAAAAAAAGAAGCATATTTGTAATAAAATGATGAAATAAAGGTATTTTTGTCAAAGTAAGAGTAGATTGAAAGGGTATTATGGGTTTGACTTCTTATTCTTTAGGGAAACATTAGCAATTTCATTACATTTGTTTACAGCTTGCTCTGTAAACGCTTTGGGCCATCTCTCTCTACAAACGCTCTGCAAAGGGGGATTCAGATGAAACATTGATCATCGAGACTACTCTCACCTTTGGGGCATCTTGCCTGACTATGACAGGTTGGCCGACGTAATCCCTGATCTCGCTGTAAGTCAAGTGCCTGATAAGAGAAAAAACTTTGTCAATCTTCAGGTAAAACCAATTTGTCTTCTTCTTGATATAAATTCTTGTGCTAAAATCAACGTCTAAGGTATTCTTCATGATACTATTTTTCCTGCTTCAAGGTTTATATTGTTAGAGTGGGAAGAAACATGCCATGGAGGATAGATTCATAACTTCTAAGGTTTTTTTTGGACGAATTTAATGGACAACATAAACAACTAAAATTCTGGGAGGGTTTTCCGGAGAATCCTTTATTTTGGCTATTGTTCATAAATTCAAATCAAGAATGAAATTTTTGAAAAAAAGAATTCTTCTAAGTATTCGTTGGTGCTTTTGATGGACATGGAGGATCAAAAGCCGCATAAATATGTGATTTCCCTTATGAAACACATATAAAAAACACATCCGAACTTGAAAATATGTGATTCATTTATATAATATCCTCATGAAACAGTTTCATACGTTATTA
Source organism: Silybum marianum (assembly GCA_036898165.1). NCBI lineage: Eukaryota > Viridiplantae > Streptophyta > Magnoliopsida > Asterales > Asteraceae > Silybum > Silybum marianum. The sequence continues at coordinate 20,804,592 of CM072538.1, forward strand.
ACCTTATAAAAAAGTATAATTTTTACTATGAGATGCAAAAGGCATGTTTAAAATTGTAATTGAATTTGTTTCATAAGTTGAAATCACTGGCAAAACTCTATAAAGATCTTTGGGGACCATGTCCTCCCTGCTTTTATCACTCTTGGCAGCTCCGGAGGTTAACACCTTGTGCCCATGTCCAAGAGGTCAAAGTTTCAAATCCTATATGTTGTGTGTTTCAATTTCTGTTTTTCCTTTCATCATTTCTATTTTTCTTCATGCACTACATAATGATATTAAACTATCAATACCAAATATATATACAAATTGGTTCTTAAAAAATATAAAAGAACAATGTTTGAACATTATAAATAGTGTTATATTAATAATCTAGAAGTTTTGTCTTTATTAGTTAAAAATAGTACAAAAATAATAAATTTGTATTACTATTTTTTGTTCAATAGTTTAAAGGTTTTGAGTTCTACAATCTGTTTACTCAAATATTTATCCGGTAAATGCTTATCGGTAAAATTTGACCTGGTAAACGCTAAGACACTTGATCATTACCATCGTTCTTACTGGGTAAGATTCTCGATCATTGTCATGTTCATTCGCTAAGGTAATATGACTTGATAAACGCTTATCGGGTAAGTGTTAGGTAAACCACCCATTAGTCTTAGTTAATAAGTTTTCTCTAAAATTTAATATTATAATATAGAAAAAAAAAGAATAAAAAATGTTTCATACATATCATTTGGATCTCTAAATCTTTATGATATTATATTTTCCGCCCCCAATACTACGACGTGTAACACCCTGAATTTCGTCCTAGTTGAAGAAAGTGTTAATCCGAGCGATTCAATAACCGAACGTTAATTTCAGAGTTTGAGCAGTAGTGCCTTATGAGAGTGACATCTGTCACAATAGCACCGATGGTACTTAGAGGATGGTCGTCTCGACTATTGTGCCATGCGGTTATGACATCCGTTACAATAGCACCGATGGCACCAAGTAGTTGGTGGTCCCAACAATTATGCCATGCTATAGTGACAATGGCACAATGCATCAACCGTGTCATTCTTTGTATTCCACTATCAGAATCAACAAGATAAGTATTTTTGAAGTTAATTATGTTGGGTATCATCCATAAGGCGAGTAGCGGGATCAAAACGGGTGAAAACTGGGAAAAACACCTCAAAACGGCCCTCGGCTATAGTGCCCGACGATACTGACATGGCACAATCGCATGGCAGCATCGCCCAAGATGTACCGTGACTTAGAAAGTGAATCAGATTGGTTTTTGGGCACGGGCTAGTGTGCCGGCGAGTGTGACAGGGCACACTCGCATGTCACACTCGCATGCGGCCTCCAGTGGTTAAAATCGGGATTTTCTTCATTTGGCCATATCTCTCTCATTTCAACTTCGTTTAGGACGATTCAAAGTGCCATGGTTTCGTATTTCAGAACTCTTTAAGATGGAAACAATGAGGATTAGATTTTACTTGATGATTTGGTGTTCCCATACGTTGAAAGGTACGATCACCTCTCCGAAATCTTAGATCTAGGGTTTGAGTTTTGCACCAACAACTCTCATTCTCTCTTGGGTTTGTTTTGTGTATGTTTTGGAAGTTATGTAGGTGTTTTTGGAAGGATTGCACCATGGATCTAGAGTTGTAGCTCAAGGATCTAAAGTCTTCATTTGAATGGAACTCGGTATTGGGGTAAAACCTAGATTTAGCTTAAATCTAGCAAGGTGAATTCAAGATACTTTGTGAAAACTTTGTACATGCCAAAAACGTTCTTTTTGAAGTATTAACATGTTTTACTTGGTATTTATCAAATGTGTGAGTATTTGGGTAAGTTTGCATATTTGATATAAAAGAGTTTATAAATCATATAAAAGACTTATACTTGAGTTTTGGGGATTTTGGTAAATGAAGTATAAGGTGGCGTTTGTTTTTTAAAAGATGCTGAAGTCTGAAGTCTAATTTCACTTATAATTTATAAGAGGTGGTGCTGAAGTCTGAAATCTGAATCAGTAAAACTGTTTGTTTTTACGTCTGAAGTCTGAAATCTGAAATCTGAATCAGGATGTCTATTTCTTTTCATCTTGTGTGAAAGAACCGGAGGCGTGGGAAGATAATAAGATGGATTTAAGAGGTTAGGTTACCACTTATTTATTCAGACCATATTAAGTGATAAGAGGCTATGACAATAAGTGGTGATTAAGAGCTTAAAATGAAAAAACAAACAAGGCCTAAGTGTAAGTTATTTGGATGCATTATCTTTTAAATGAAAACCATTGGGTTGCATTTTCATCTTTAAAGTAATTGAGTTATAAATCGTTGGAAAATACATGTTGTTGCATTATGAGATATTTGGAAATATATGAATATGATTTCATTTGGAAAATGGTGTGTCTCAACTAATGTTTTGAGTAATTACATAAGTGTTGAGTTATAGAGCATTTGCTCGGTTTTGACTAAAAAAGGTCTCATGGACATTTGTCCGAGTTGAATAATATTTTACACGTTTTGGGTGCGTTGGTCATTCATTTTGTGTCGTGTAATTGTATGTTTTTCCAACTTGAGAAATAAATGATTATTGGAAAATAACTTTTGAGCAAAGAGTTGGTGTTGGGAAATTATCAATATGTCTTGCTTGACGTATTTGATTTATAGACTAGAATGTAATGGATCCATAGGCATATAGTCGGTTAAGGTGGGATTGTTGTCCCTTTTGGTTGCGTATTAGTCATCGGGGGCCATGCACTTTATGTGTTGACTGGCGGCCGCCAGTGGCCATGGACTATACGTGTGCGTGCATCGGGGGTCATCGGGGGCCGAAGGCCATTGACCATTGCATGCGGGCTTTTATAGGGTTATCGGGGGCCATGCGCTTTATGTGTTGACTGGCGGCCGCCAGTGGCCATTGACTATACGTGTGCGTGCATCGGGGGTCATAGGGGGCCGAAGGCCATTGACCATTGCATGCGGGATTTTATAGGGTCATCGGGGGCCATGCACTTTATGTGTTGACTGGCGGCCGCCAGTTGCCATTGACTCTTATAGTTGCTCAAACATCGTGTAGCGACCTACTTATGGTATCTGTCGCTGAGAATGGAATACGGGTCAACCCGTCACCGAAAAGTGTTGTTTTGGGTATTGAGTCTTATCCATTGTTTTCGGTGACGTATTTTGGAGTATGGAGTTGTAGATCCCAGTATATGCAAGCACAATGATTATGAAGAATAATGCAATAAGAACACAAAGATTAAGGAAGCTTCGTAGTCGGATATCTCACTTGTACGGTTACAATATGATTTGACAAAATTTAGACTCTCTAGTAATTGACTTACATTCACTCTAATCTCTTCTTAATAGATAATCTTGCGCACACCTAAAGAATGACTCTAACCCTCTATTTATATGTAGAACATTTATCGTAATAAGGAAACTATGAGATAAGGCATTATACACTTGCCTTATTTACAATAAAGCAACGTTTTCTTATAATAAACCTTTCTAATTATTAACTTTGTTAACTTTGCACTTTTGGTCCTTCATGTCTTCAATAGTTGTCATCTCGGATACAATAATTTCAGACCTAACAGGAGTTTTAATCCAATTTTTGATAAATTGCATCATGGAGACTTGACCACATTTTGGTATCATAGAAATGGAATTTTATCCATATTTTGGCGTTGGATGTATTTAAACGTATTCACGTTTTGGGTGAGTAAAAGATGTAGAGTTCACGTTTGAACAACTATTGCATTTAAAGCTTTCGTTACTAATGATATTTTGGTCTAAAGCTTTTATTGTGAAAATGATGAAATTTGGGAAAGATGTTGCTTTGGAGTCTTTCATTTGAGAATTTTATTTTATCAAACAGATCTTTTGGTTTCAAATCAATTATAAATTGTTATAAAACTCTTGAGCTCACTAGATGTTAAGCCTAACTCTTTTTCTTTGTCGACATGTGCATTAGGTTGTCGTTGGGGTTGGTACTAGCGACACGTGTGGATTTGAATGCGAGAAAGTGGCACGATAAAGATCAGACTCTTGGTGACGTTTTCCGCATTCGGAGATAGCGACTCTTGTTGGTTTAGTAACACCCAACCATATGTAGGTCTTGTATAAGACTTGATTTATTTGTTGTAGAGGCTTATTACTAATTGTGGTTTGAGGAAAGTTATATATTGATGTAATATGAGAAATTTTAAATTAGTCGCTCTTTCCAGATTCGAGGGTGTTACACAACGGCTATGTGCTACCCCTGGCTGAAACAATGATTTTTTTGGAATTTATACCGTGAATATGTTTAATAAAATATCAACAACTATTCATCTTCTACGTTTATCTATCAGGAGACATTAAATTTGATTTTAAAGCAAATTTATAAGATTCACCTTATGAATTGACTTGAATTTGAAAAATAAATGAATTCTAGAATTTGTAATTTGAATTTTGAAGTTTTTTCATTAGGATATTCATATACCTTAATCTTGTGAAATGATGCAATTGGTGAATATATGTTTCATTTTGGTCAATCACTGAATCTCTATTATCAAAATGACGATTATTTACTTTTCTAATTAAAAACAACTTTAAATTAAAACTATATGACCAAAACCAAATAAGGGCGTAGATCAATCCTCAAGGTTCTCAAGATTTTTGTGTTTTTCATTTAATTACCATCATATATATATATATATATATATATATTAATAATGTTTATTGAGTTTATGTTTTTTTTTATTAGCTAAATGTATAGGTTACCAAAAGGAATTCACTACCAAAGAATGATGGCAAAGAATCCATTAGAAGAAAATTATTAGAATCGTTTTAGTAGCAACAACAAATGGATATGTTAAAGAATATGACAACAAATGGATATGTTAAAGAATATGAATGATGTTGATAGATATTTGGTTGACGAATCTCTCAATCCAAATACTCCCTCATTTGAGGTTTTACTTTGGTGGTAAGAAAATATTAATAGGATTTCACTATAACAACATTAGATTTATAGGACGAAAAAAAAAACCTTCCTATTTAAAAGTGTCACAATATGTTAATATGACATTTTTTGGTGTCTTAACAAGTTTTTGTGATGTTTCTAAATCAAATTGTCATATTAGTTATTTTAAATGGCACTATTTGAAAAAGTGTCATATGACAAGTGCATTATAAATAGACGAGTTTATAAAATATTTATTAAAATTGTTTTATAAAATAGTTAATACGAAAATTTGTTTAAAAAATGTTTTAACAAAATTGTTGAAACATCCAAAAACCTCCTATAAACCTATTGTAATATTTTTAGATATAACACTTTATAACTTGGTTCTACAAACTTAAGTCATATAAAGTATTTCATTCGTCAATTTTATGTAACTACTAACCCACCAACCCAACCTGCCTCAACCCGTAAGGTTGTGTTATACTTTTGAATGAGTTACGTTGGGTTGAGAATTTTTTCAAACCACCGTAGTTGGGTTGGATTGTATAAATACCGTGAACAGTCCAACCAACCCGTGTAACCCCTAATTACGATATGTATCTTTGTCAAATTATTGTTACACGATTCGATTTACGATTTCAAAATACAAAACTAAATTCAAATCACACATATATGGATATATAAAAGGTCATCAAACTGCTCAATCCACCCGCCAATAATATATAGAGGGACAATCTTTTAGAAACTCTTAAAAAATTAGAAACGCGTGGAAGCCAATATAAATATATATATTTTTCATCAAATGTTATGATTTAAAATATTGTTGCACATATGTTTGTGTTCATATAGAAAAAAAAATATTACATGTGGAAAAAAACGTTGGTTCACTTATTTATTTCACCATGTGAATTTTGTTTCATATGTGCAAGTGAACCAATGTTTTTTTTTCATATAAACATAAACATATGTGAACAATATCTTAAATCATAACATTTGATGAAAAAAGTTAGTTTATATTAGTTTCCACGAGTTTCTACTTTTTAAAAATTTTCAAAATGAAGGAGCCTCTCTCTCTCTCTCTATATATATATATATATATATTAATAATATACTAGTCCATTATATCATGAGAAAAGTTCATAAAATCCAATCAACTTCTCCATTTTGAAGAGTTTAGTACCTAAAATTGGGTACCCGTGTTCTTGGTACATGAAAACCTTTGGGAAACAAGTTTAAATAAACTCTTAGTGGCTGTTTGGTTCACGGAATTCAAAGGAATTTGATGGAATTTGAAGGACAAATTCCTTTGACCAAATTCCTTAACGTTGTTTGATTTGCTTAATGAATTGATTGGATTCCATCGGATTCTACCGAATTCCACGGTTGAGGGATTTGATCATTTCTTACCATATGTGAAGGATTCTTAATTCCATTCCTTGGCAAATGTGTAGGAACAGGGGTATTTGTAGGGTAAATCGATCACTGGAATGATTGAGAATCGTGTGAGAGAAATTTTCCGTATTGAAATTTCGACCCTATGTCTGGGTTCACGAAATTCAATATGGGATAAGACTTAAAACACTTGCGTTTTTAGGCACAAAAATGTAAGCAAATTTCTAGAAAGAATATAAGGATTGTTCAAAAAACTGTGTTTCAATTCATGAGTATAAATTTGTATTTATACTCACTAATAACAAAACTGAAATGGTAATCATGGATGAATTTTAGGTGTAGTGGTCAGTTACATAATTTCTAGTAACTGCTCAATAACTGCACTATTAATGCACATTAACCGTTCAAAGAGAACTGATTAGAGTCGACCATGCAGAGCTCTGGTCCTTCATACAAAGCTCTGGTCCAATTTCCAGAAATACTCTAAGGGGGCGTTTGGTTCACAGAATGGAATTGGATGGAATGGAATCTGTCAAAGGAATTTGACTTTGAAGGAATTGGAATTGGAATGTTGTCAGGTTTGACCGGTTGTTTGGTTGGCAGAATTGGAATGGAATCAGTTGAAAGAATTGTAATCTGTCTGTTTGGTTCACAGAATGTAGCTTTGGAATTGGAATGAAATTCCAGTAAATGACTAAAATACCTTTTTTATTAAATTTAACTTTTTAAACTAAAATTAGTTTAATAAAATAATTATTAATTACTTCAATTTTTTAACACTAAAAATAATTTGAGCTTTTTTACAGCTAAAAACTGCATAAAACAGCCAAAAACTACAGAAAATGCTAAAACAGCAAAAATCATAATTTTTTTACAGCAAAAATAGCTAAAAACTGTAGAAAAAAAGCAAAAAATTACAGCAAGACAACATCTGTTAGGGCAAGACATATTTTAGTTGTTGCAGGAGACGGTGGAGAACCTAACTGCTAGGGGTGAGGAAAAACAGAACCGAAACTGAAAAAAAACCGAGAAACCGAAAACCCGAAAACTAAAAAACCCCCCGAAATACAGAACCGAAATCGAAAACCCGAAAATTGAAAAAAAAACCCCGAACAAACTGAACCGAACCGAAATCGAAAAACCGAAAACTGAAAAAAAACCCCCGAAAAAACCGAACCTAAAATCCAAGTGAAGAGGTGTCGATTTTTTTTGTTTGAGATTAGGGTTTAATTTTTTTTTAGGAGGAGAGTATTTTAGGTATTAAAGAAAAACCAACTCAATTCCTATGAATTCCCACCACTAAGGTAAGGAATCTCAAATTGCCTAATTATGGAATTCTTTGGAATTTATCAAATTCCAATTCTTGAAAATACTGAACCAAACAAAGGAATTGGAATCTGGTCAAAGAAATTCAGATTCCAATTCCACCAGATTCCATTCCTTTCCGACGAACCACACGCCCCCTAAGTCAAGACCAAACCAGAGCCTTTGATCAAACCATGTAGACCTTTGAATAGGCCATACAAAGCTTCTGTATTAACCATACAGAGCTCTGTATCCGAGCTCTGATCATGCCACACGAGTTCTGTATTCGAGTTCTGATACACTTATGTAATAACCCGGAACCTTATTTTGTAAAGATGTTTACATCTAGAGCGGATGGAGCCTAACTTTCTAAACTTCAGGGACTGATTATGTAAATAATGGATAGTAGGGCAAATAAGAGGAGAAATCCTCATTTCTTGGAGAATACGGCTGAAACTTAGTGTGTGCAAAGAGTGTGTGTTCTTGGTGCGATTTTGGAGGAGAAAGAAGAAAAGAGAAGGATTTCAAGAAGGAACAAGAATCAACCAACAATCTGAGGTATAAATGCTCATCTTCCTCTTCTATTTCACTTGTTGAGTCTAATAGATGATTAAAGATTTGGGGTTTTATAGTTGGGTTGTTGGTCTGTTGGAATAAACCCTCAAATCAATATTTGTTGGGTTATTGGATTGAGTATTGATGTATTCTTCAAGTATTGGGATTCATATTTCATTATAAAGGATTGAAATCAATGGAAACCACCATGGATGACCTTGAGTTCATCTATGAAGATGCAATACCATGAAACCAATGGATGGAAATGATTAAATGGCTTATTTGTTATTGGGAATGGTTTTGGTATGAGTTTAGACAAGTTTCATATATGTATTACGGCTGGAAATTGGTGGAAATGGTGTTTTGGGGTTTCTTGGTTCGAGCAGGAAAGTGCAGGACAAACAGTGAGTCCCGCGACTTCAGGTCGCGCGGCAAACCGCATAACTCACCGTTTCAGCAAAAGTGAGATTTTTCTTAAGGGTTATTTAGGTGGGTTAAGGGGTGTCCTAACCTAGAGGGTTTATGGGTAGGATGTGTAGAAGTATAATTGGGTCATTAACTCGTAATTTATTGATCTAAATCAGGTGTTCGGTTTGTGGGATCATAGTTGGAAGAGTGTAAGCGGCTTGGCAATTCAGGTGAGTTCCCTTCATATGCTAAACTTTTATAAAATGAATGTTTGAAATTGAATTTTTTTTAAATCATTCAAATTGGACGGCATGTGCCCGGCTTTTGGGCGGTGTGTGCCCATTTAAGGTCACGGTGTGTATGACCAGCACTAGTGACAAAGGTGTGTGTACTATTGCAACATGTACGTGTAAAGTGTTTTTGGAAAAGTGTGAGTTGATATTCATGACTAACCGTTTTCTCTTATAGCTGTCATGCATATTAACTGTTGATTTTGGGGGAATTCACTAGGCCTTTTGGTCTAACCCTCTCTTTTATAAACTGAAAACCATTTTCAGGGAGACATATGATAGAAAGCACAAGTAAGGGGAAAGGGAAGATGTGAGCTTGGAAAGGATAGAAGTGAGGCGCTACTTGTATAGATAGTTGCCTAGTTTAGAGTTTGTTATAAATATCAGTAGTTGTTTATTTCCGCTGCAAACATTTGAGATCATATTTTACATTTGGGACCAATTTATGTTTGGATTTGTCATCTTTTAAAGCAATAGCATGTTATACCTTTGTTTTAGAATCGTGGTCGTTACAAGTGGTATTAGAGCCTAGTTTAAGAGAATTAGGTGTTCGAGGAGCATCTAGACTTAGACTGAGGGATAGGTAGTACTGAGATTTAAGTAGAGTGGGGTCGAGCGTGGTTAACCGGTGGGAGTAACGATAGGGTAGAAAGGAGTAACGTGTAAGGTAAATTCAAAATTACATCTGACCAGTGTCATCGTGAATTTACAGGTACATGAAGGTTCTGAAGAGCTTTTGGGGCGCTGCCCCTTGGACCCCGCAAGGGGGCACAATCCCCTTGACCCCCACCATTTCATTGTTACCGGATTCATACTCGCTTTATAACAAGCGTGCACTCCGCACCACCTAACTTGTATTAGATCACAGTAAAAAACCCATATAGTCATCATGTTATTTCCAGTCACACATATAATGGACCAGTGACACTAAAATCACCAACAAAATGTAACATAATTTATAATTTTCATCTAGAGGGACAAAAATAAATTTAACCACCACCCTTGCCGGCAACATATCCACCACCACCACCGCCGTCGTTGCCACCACCATCATCACCATTAATAATATACCATCAAGTAATATTATTATTCTACCACCGCTATCCCACCCACCGCTACCGCCATTCCCACCGTCACTACCACACCACTTTTTTTGTTGTCATAGTCACCACCCACCCCTAACCCCACACCCTGCTCCACCCCCACACCCTACTCCACCCCACCTACCCATCACCACACCACTAATGTTGTCGACAAAATTATCACCCTCCCCCAATAAATGCATATTTCTATTTTATTGCGAGATTCCATTCCAATTCCTATCAACCAAACACGTCGTCAAATTCTATTCCAATTCAAATTCCTTTTATGGATTCGAATTCCATTCTGCGAATCAAACACCTCCTCAGTTGTTTTGCTTGGATTTACCATTTGGTGTGGGTATTTGAGATATTTGGGTATTTGGATAACTTCTTATGAACCCTATAATGTTTATAATTACGTTCGTTGATTTTAAAGACAAAAATCATCTAAGAGTTATATGGGGAAATTTCTGGAATTTTGTTTGGTTGAGGCAAAAGTCATATTTGCATTGTCGGAACATCTAGACTTTTAAACCATGGGAATGTCTTACAAAGAAACCCATGAGACGATGATTACGAATGATATTTACATCGTTATAACCATTTGGGTTTATGCTGACATAATGAGTTTTAAAAATGATTATATTTCCCTTCGAGTAATAATTGGTATAAATAATCATTTGATTATCCGGTAAAGGCGCTTCATGGAATTATGTTGATTTTGAGTAATCAAGTAAGTTTGTGGAATATGTCTACCAAATATTGGTTCAAATGAGTTTTGGAGTACCACCCAACCTAAATGTGTTAATGGTTTAAATTTGAATTTCTATATGTTGGGGAGTTGATGAGAATTGTTTAGAGTGTGATTATCATTCAATGTTAAGTCATGTAATTTTAGACTGACATGCAACGAATCCATAGTTATGTGAGTCAGTCATGTTCATATGTGAGGAATTATGATGTTTTCTCCCTTTGAGCCTAATGTCGAACAGACAATATCGTAGACGGTATTGCAGAGAGAAACCCATGTGGATTTGACTTTGCGGCCGTAGTCGGTATTGCGGAGAGGAACCCGTGTGTGTTAGACTCCGAGATTGTGGGTATTGAAGAGGTGATCTCTTGTTGAATCGAACTCCGGGACCGTGGGTATTACCGTTATGAACTCAGGAGGAGTCGAGCACCGGTACCTATGTTTTGAGGATTTGGCCTAGTAAAGCTAACACTTAGTCATCAAGGCTGTTTTGGGGATGCACTCGTGTGGAGTCGGCCCTATGACCATTGGCTTGTAAGTGTTTATTCATGGTGTGAAAGTAGGAGTTAAGATCATGGTATTGCGGAGATCGACTCGTAGAGGTCGGGCTCCGGGACCTTAGGTATTGCGGTCGAAAATCATGAGGGGTTAGACACCAATGTTGTAATCTTATTTTAGGTGCTTTGTGGAACAATTCATATTCACTTATTTTGAAGGGTGATTTTAGATGCTGGTTTTAATTTAAGGTAAACGTTTAAGTATTGGATCTCATTTTAGAAATGGTTGGTTTTATGAATACATCCTTTGATTTTTAAATGTTATTTTAAATAAGGAATTATTGATTAAAGAGAACTCTTTCAGTTTTATAGTTATATGTTAATGTGATAAACTGTTTTGATTCAGTAGGCACTGAGTGTAACCTTTGTAGAGGTTTCTATAGGATGACTTAGAGGCGTCATCCGATTTTGAAGATAGTAGATTTAGTGATATTTGTAACGCCCGAATTGTTCTAATTTTGTTTGGGAATTAAATAGTCCGTTTAAAATTCTGATGTGTCCCTTGTTCTCCTTTTGAGTAAATTTTATATATACTATTTATTAAAGTTGCTTTGAATTGAAAGAGTTTAAAAGTTTTAAATTTTTTCTAAATTTAAGGGATGTTACAACCACTATTTATTAGAGGTGGCCAAAAACCAGTCCTGGACCGGGCCCAAATCGGTCCCGCTCTCGGTCCCAAATAGTGTCAAGCCGGACTGGTCCCGGTCCCGGTCTCAGTCCGGATCTAAATACTTCGGCTCAGTTAAGGTAAATAAGCTCGGTTGTGAGAACCGGTCCCAGGACGGGCCCAAACCGGTCCTATACTAAAATATTACATTTTTGATAATTTTTTAACATTACTTTAATATATGTAATTGAATCACTCAAATATACCTTAAAAATACGTTTTATTGGAGTTTTATAATTGATTTTTAATCAAACACACCTAAAAAATACGTTTATCACAGCTTTATAATTGATTTTCAATCAAATACACTTAAATATACGTTTTATTATAAATTTATAATTGGTTTTTAATCAATACACTTAGAAAGTTAGAAATACATATAAAATTACATTTTTTTTGTAAAAATCAGGCCAATCCCATACAGTCTCATAAGCGGTCCCGGGTCGGGCCGGGGCCCAAATGGTATTCTCTACCATCTATAGACCCAGTAACACCTTAAACATATGATATTCGATTTACAAGGCAATGTCAAGCCGTTGTTGAGACTTAATCACACCATCATAGGCCTCAACCAACGACAACTACAGGTGTCCCGCCAATCTCGATCATTGAATCAGTGGAAACCACTGATCGAGAACCAAAAGACACCTCATAAAACTAGAACACACACACACACACACACACACATATATATATATATATATATATATATATATTCAGAGCTTAAAGTTAAATTAAGTGAATCATATCATTACAGTTTTATATATCTTATTACGGATCTTAACAACACATTCAACTTTTGCGGATTGACACCTTTAAAAACGACAGTTATCTAAAATATATTAAATAAAAACAATGTCATCAAAATACTCCAATAAATAATTAAAAGTTGATGGGAAAATGACGCAAAAATCTAATTCAAGATCTTCATGCAAATATTTAAGTTCTAATAAATAATTTGTTATCATATATTTAAATAAACAAATATATCAATTACATAATTATGTTTTTGTATTCGTATTAATTAAGATTACTTTTATATAGTTTAGGTCAAATTTGGTAAGGATAAAATGAGGGGGAAATATATAATTATATAGAAAATGCAACAATCTCAACAATATATATACATCTACTTTATTCACATTTCAACTTATTTAATAAAAATATAATGATATTTTACCTAGCATCGTTGTTCGTTAGGTTCGAACCACATCGTAACCGGAAAATCTAATATAACGAAACAAAAAATAGATTGTTATAAGTTGGTTTCGGTTTAGAATGGGTTTATTTAATTTCAAAATGCTTAGAAACATATACATTTTTAATATGAAAAATATAAAGCTAACACAATATTGCTTCAACTTTGAAAAGAAAAAGTTTGAGGTTTCGGTTTTGGTTCCAAACCAAAATGTACTAAAAACCATTTTTTAGAAAATCTAGAATGGTGGACTGGATCTTAAAAAAAGTAATCACCAATTCCAGTTTAATTCAGATGAAGTCACTATGATAAAATTGTTAGTTTAGGATGCACAATTGTTCCTAATTAAGAAAACACTTGATACACTTTTAACTTAGTAACACCAGTAATTGTACATCTTATACAATGGTGTTACAAAAGTTCATTTCGACATGCATGCATTGAATGTAATTTATATCGACCAAAAAAGTCTTTAGCCTAGCGTTATTCAGTAACTCAACATTTCTAAAGGTCAAAAGATACAATCTCACCAAGTATGAGAGATATAACTTATAAGTGAGTTTTATTTATCGTATGTAAATATCATATATTTAATAGGAAAACTTAAACTTCGATTCGTTTAATGACGTTTTTTGTTTTTGTAAGAAAAATATGATGGATTCGCAAGTGAATGCTGTAAATACAAAGATGCATCATGCATGGTCATGATATGTACATAAAATGATCAAATTTGATATTTATAAAAATAACTTATTGACTTATTTCGGTTTGAAACTGGTAATAAGTCATTTTCAGTGTTTGGGAAAAACAACTTATCCGATACCAAACCGATGATAAATCATTTTTTAGGAAGTTAAAAGTTTTAACTTATCAATTTTTGATAAGGACTTTTCAAGAAAGTCAACAAATTATAAGTTAATGAGCTAATCCAAACACCTCCTTATTAAGCTAATCCAGACACCCCCTTATTACTCAATACTTATGACCTTTAATTAAATTAATAGTCAAGTGTTTTTAATGAACTCATAGGTCTCTATAAATAATATGCATTTACAATTTCCATTTACCATATATAATCGTATCAGTGTTTAAGTAAACTAAGTAATAGCTATTATTTATAGAGACCAATTTTAGTTGTGACTAAAGTTGACACATAGATAATTACTAGTTTTATATAGTAGTAGGTTTTTTTTTGACATTTTGCAGTATTTGGTCATCAGTAATTATTAACTAACGCTATATTATGGATAAGATTAAATAGATTGATCAACAATTATATTTGGTCGCTAATGTAGCCAAATTAATAAAACTTGCACTCACCTTTATTTATTTTTTCTAAACTATTAATGAATCCAATCTAAAATGGAGTAAGTATTTATGTTTTTATTTTATTTTATTGTGAAATAAATGTCAGTCAAAAAAATATCTATCTTTTTATTCTATCATTAAGATATTGTTTAGCAAAAATAAGGTAGTTTATAAGTCACCAATAAGACATTGTTTGACAAAAATAAGGTAGCTTATAAGTCACCTTATAAGCTACCTTATTTTCTAAGGCATTGTTTGGCAAAAATAAGCTAGCTTATAAGTTAGCTTATTTTCAGTGTACATATTTGGATGCACATAAGCTGACTTATAAGCCAACTTATAAGCTAGCTTATTGATAAGCTACTTTGAGTAGCTTATGAGAAGCTTTTTGTCATCTTTTCCGATTATACTCTCATTAATATTAATTATTATTTTTTCAAGATAATCTTTTTAGTCATTTAAATGACTATCAGTTAGTTTTGCCAAACATAATTTGTTCATCAGCTAGCTTATAAGCTACTAGTTAGCTTATAAGCCATCAGCTAGCTTATCAGTCATCAGCTAGCTTATCCGCTAGTTTGCCAAACATAGCCTAAGTACAAGTTTAGCAAACTAACTTATAACTTATAAGCTAACTTATTGAAAAGGTACTTGGGAGTGACTTATTAGTGACTTATTGAACTTTTTATCATTTTCTTTCGATTATATCTCTGATTAATATTAATTAATATTATTTTGAATTTTATTAATTAATTTTAATTGTAATTATTTTTATTTTATTAATTATTAATTAATTTATTTTAATTTTAAATTATTCACTCATATTAATTACTATTATTTAGAATCATTATTTATACTTTTTAAAAAATTACTAATAACTAAAATATGGTTGATTAGTCATTCATATATTATGTATAATAGTTATTTAAAATCATAAATTAATGTAATTTTTTTAACAAATCCAAAAATTATATATATATATATATATGATAATTAATTTAATTTTATCAAATAAATATATTATATTTTATTTTTTACTATTTTGTTTGAATTAGTATGGTTATTTTATTAAATGCTTATTTTGATTATATTATAAGCGATTAAGATGTCATTTTTGATCATTTTACATGTTAATTAGTGATTTTTTGTCAACGTGATTTGTTCATCAGCTACCTTATAAGTCATTAACTACCTTATCAATCATAAGTTATTTTATCAATTATAAATTATCTTATCAACTAATTTACCAAATATAGCCTAAATATGAGATAGATAATATTTCTCCTTTAATATTAGGATAAAATTATTTTTTAATTAATTTAAAATTAATAAAGATATATTTGATACGAGCACATTTGTCAACCCAACTTCCCGCAGCAGTCTTCAGTCTCCAGTCTCTCTCCTCTAGGCATCATAACTAACTCCGATCCGTACAACTAAACTACGATTTTAGTCCCTATGGTTTGATATTTATAACGATTTTCGTTCCTATCGTTTAAAAATTGCTTTTTTTGTCCCTATAGTTTCTTCTTTGTTTCTATTTTCGTCCTTCATCCTAGCCCTGTTAAAAAACTGACGTTTACCTCTCCCGTTTACCTCTCACATTAAGGGCAATTTTATCTTTTCAAACTCTTTTCATTTTGACCTATTATAAGCTTTCCCTTGTCTATTACATCATTATATATAAAACAAAGAAAACCCTAAAATTATTAGAACAACTTAAAGAAAAGAAAAAATAAACATGTTTTCCTCCTTTTTCGGCAAGCCTCTTCCTAAACATTCTCCGTCCCGTCTTCTTCTCCTATTAACTACTTCATCAATAATCACAACCAAAACAATATCAAATCCAAAGCCAGAACCAAAACCAATTTCGATCTAAAATTTTTGATGAGAAACTCATTCTTTTTTAATATATTTTTTTCCTCAAATCCAACAAACATATGTTAAAAACCTATTTTAGGTCAATCTTGAAACTTCAGATTTATTGTAAGCCAAAGTTGATTGTTCCCTTTTTTGGATATCTAGCAGGTAAGTAAAAAGTTGATTGAACCAATATAAATCAAAAAACCTCTAATCAATATAAAATCGAGTTTTTAAAAACCCAGATGGTGGTTGAGGAAGATATGATGGTTTGAGGTGTTGATGGTGGTTCGAGGAAGCTGAAATTCGATGCAGGTGAAGCAGATAATCAACTTTTGAAACATTAATCCATTTGATCGTTTTATCGAGCTGTGAACCAACATCCCATGCTCCTGTAAATATGTAAACCATTTATGATGCCAATGATGGTTGTGGAGGCGGAAGTAAGGAGTAGAAAAAGAAGGCAGAAAAAATGAAAAACCGAAAAATAATCATGGAAAAGGGAAATAAGTAAAGGGAAAAAAGCGTCAGTAACGGAGGTCGTCGGAGAAACGAGAAGGGACGACGTGAATATGAGGGATATATTCTCATATCCACACTTTAATATATATAAATATGTACTATCATGTCATATACGTCTAATATATATATATATAGGAGGACACACGTGTTGGAGGCCACCAGTGTTCGCCATTGCCCGAGACGGAGCTTATGATGGATGCCATCGCTGAGAAAAGAGTAAGAAAGCGGAGCTTACGGTGGTGTTCACCAGATGGAGGGGAGGAGGGCGGCGTTGTCTGATCTCAATGATGGTGGTTGCCAAAGATGGTAATGAACCCGCCGGAGATGGTTATGGAGTGTATGTATATATATACATATAATATATATATATATATATATATATATTTATAAATTAAAATAACGTAAAAATATCTAATATATTGTTACTAATTTTTTAATGAAAAAATAAGATAATATAGAAAAAGACCAAAATACCCCTATTTTAACATATTATTTTGACGGGGTTAGTATGAGGGACGAAAAAAGAAACAAGATACAAACCACAGGGACGAAAAAAAACTGTTTTTAAATCATATAGACGAAAATCGTTATAAACACCAAACCAAAAGGACGAAAATCGTAGTTTACTATAAGTATTTTAAAACAATAAACCCATTTAAAGTAGTGAACAACAATTAATAAAATAATCAAATATATATTAGGTTCATAGCAGAATAGTGATGAAATAATAGAAGATCAGAACTGTAATTATATATGATTTTACGTTAAATCATGTATAAAATCACATATAATTAACAGAAATTTGACCGCAACCAGATATCGCCAGCCAACTCGCCCCTCACTTTTGCGTTAAACGTGTTTCGAAATCCCTAGGTCATAGGGTGTGCCAAGATTATATTTTAATAATATAAATACAATTAAGATATAAAATAGTAAAACCATTTTGTACATGCATTGCCTAGTTGTTGAATTGGTAAATGCATTGGTAAATGCATGTCTTGTTAAAGGAGTGAGCTAGGGTTTAGATTAGGGGTGTAAACGAGTCGAGTCGAGTTAAGTAGTAGACTAATCGAGCCGGGTTCAAAATATTAATACTGGGCTCGAGCTCGACTCGAGCTCGATTAACTTTTCAATGTTGGGCTCGAGCTCGAATAATTTTTGGGTTATCGAGCTTGATGCTTGTTTATGGGTTCGAACTCATGATCGATTAACTCATTTATCGGCTTGAGCTCGATAATTTTTATATTTTTATTGTACGATTAATAAATATATGATCATGTTTGACTCGAAAAAGCAGGATATGCTCGAATGGTTCGGCTCGGTTCGACTTGACTCAAAAATTTTAATCGAGTTTTCGAACAAGCCGAGTCGAAGATTAGTATTATAAGTTCGACTCGTTAAGTTAAACGAGTTCTATTTTGTGTTCAAGATTGACTCGAGCTCGAAAATTAATAAGATCGAGCTCGAGATAAAGGAGCTCGAGTGTAACACCCTAAATATAGGAGCAAATTTAAACCAAAATAACTCGCCGAAAGGATACTAAATAAAATAAAGATCACCCAATCAGAGGGGAAAGGTTATAGAGTTTACATCAATAAATGGATACTAATGCAACAACCTATTAATCTATATAAATCGGAAACATAGATTATGTTCAGGTGTTGCTAATATCCTCAAAATAATAAAGCTAGTAACTCTAAATATATACACTAGAATGTGTATCCCAAAAGATGCCTCGACAGGCACAACGCTCCGCTCAACCCTTAGGAGTCCCACTAGAATCCCCACTTGCTATACATGTCATTTAAGAAAAAGTGTTATGCTTAACGCCTAGTAAGAACAAACAGTTAAATAGATAAAGCCATTAAATATTTAAAACGTAATAGGAGAGACTTTATCCAAAATAACCTTTCTTGAGAGCTTACTCTTGGTGAGCAAGGTTCTTTTCAAAGATAACGGGGGAGACCCATTATTACCATCTAGAGTGACGGGTACTCGAGTAAGTCACATTCAGATGTTAAGAGTTCGTCCTAGGACCAAGGGATGTTGGCACCGACAAATCATACAACCGAGTATGAACTCCGAAGGTCCTAGTCGGAACTTCACGTAGGGTAATGGCTTAATGGCACCAACCAATCATACAACCAAGTACGGCCTGAGTTGACCACATACGTGAACCGAAAAGGGACGACAATCCCGATTTAAAACCGACTTATAGCCTATGGATCCATTACATTTTAGTCTATAAATCAAATACATCAACCAAGACATATTGATAGTATTCCAAATACTATATCATTAAATAAATGTCATTCTCCCATAGTTGAACATTTACCAAAATTAGGTCAAAATAATTTGAGTTCTAAAATTTAAGGTTTCTTTAAAATAAGCCAATACCAAGTAACTAGAGCCATTTACCATGCTCACTTTCAAATAAAAATCAGAATTCCCAAATATCTCATTTTGACCTAGTTCATCCAAAATTAACCAAATATATAAATATTTGAAATCTAAGCTTTGAGAAAGTAAATAAAACATTTTAGACATGTATAAAGCTTATAAAATGGGTTAGATTAAACTCACAAGCTAGGGTTTGAGAAACCCTAGAAAAATCCCCAAAATGGTGAAGATGATGGAGAACACTTGAACTTGGAAATTTGGGTCTTGAATGTTTGAGCTAACCTTTAAATCTTGCTCTTAAAGGAGGTAAATGCTTAAGAATCAAAGAAAGTATGAACTAAATGTCGTAGGTTTGAGGTTGTTGGTGATATTTATGAAGAAAAACGAGAGAGAAGTGAGAATGATGAAAAACCCGGTCATATCCCGATTATAGGGTCCAGCCAACGAAAAAAACAAATTCCGCGACCTACCCCGCGACCTCAGGTCGCGCTGGTAGTCGCACAGGTAGTCGCGCGCGTGAGATGGGGTTGTTCCACAGTGAGTTACGCGAGAAACAAACCGACTTGGGCCCGTGGGCCAAGTCGCGTGAGACAAAAATCAGCTCTGGTCGGGTCCATTTTATGTGCAACACCTGAATTTTCCAACCACATCAACTAAAATCCATTTAGCCCCAAAAATTTCAACTTAACTAACTAAGTTTTGCCAAAAACAATCTAAAATTAATCTTAACAATGATCAAATCTTAAAAGGTGGTTTTCACTTCATTTATTATATTCCAAGGAAATTTCCAGGTGTTATATCGAGTAGATCATTAAAAGATCGAATCGTTTACATCCCTAGTTCAGATCTTAGGAGTTGAGTATCTTGACTCATATGTATTTGTTTTTAGAGTGAATTACACCGATGGTCCCTGTGGTTTGTTCAAATTTTGGATTTGGTCCCTAAAAAAACTATCTACGCTGATGGTCCTTAACTTTTCATTTTCATTTCACCCAATGATCCCTCCATTTAACAATGTTAATTAGCAACCGTTAGAAAAGACTAATCGTTCTTTAAACAAGCTACAAGGACCAAACGTGTTATCTGCACTAAATTTTAATATTGTCCATTTTTTTTATTAAAAATATATTTTATATATTCAATTATAAATCAAATTTCTGATACTTTTTATTATATATAATTATAAACTTGAGATTTATATTTTTTTAACGCTAATTTTTTTTGTAAATTTATCTTTATTTTTTTGTGATTTTTTAAATGTTTCATATATTTTTTATATCAATTTTTTTTATTTTCATTCTTTTGTGAATTTTTCTTTTTAAAAATATACTTTATACATCCAATCACAAATTAATTTCTTTTATATAAAATACATATTAAACTAAAATCAAGATAAATTCCCTAATTATAAATCAAAATTCTTAATTGTTTTACGTATTTTTTACGTATCCAACTAAAAACTTGAGAATTATAATTTTTTAACGTTATTTTTTTGTGTGATAATTTTTTTTATATATTTTTTAATTTTTTTTTGCATTGTTTCATATATTTTATATCAAATTTCTTGATTTTCATTTATTATGAATTTTTCTTATTAAAAAAGTAATTTTATTTATCCTTTTATAAATATATTTAAAAACTATTTTATTCACACAAAAAATTAGTGCTAAAAAATCTAAAGTTTACAAAAACAAAAGAAATCAAACTAAATTCACATATCTTTTAGGTTGAAAATTGAAATATGTGAACAAAATATTAAAAATAAATTCGATTAGCATGAGATTATTAAATATATATAAAGATTTTTATCTAATATGTATTTTATTTAAAAAAATTGATTTGTGATTGAATATATAAAATATATTTTTAAAAAGAGAAATTCACCAAAGAATGAAAATCAAAAAAATTGATACAAAAAATATATGAAACATTTTTAAAAAATTACAAAGAAAATCAAGATAAATTCACAAAAAAAATAGCATTAAAAAATTATAAATCTCAAGATTATAATTAGATATAATAAAAAGTATATAAAAGAATTAAGAAATTCGATTTATAATTGAATATATAAATTAATTTTTTTAATTAAAAAATAGTGGATAATATTAAAATTTAGTGCAGATAATATTTTTGGTCTTTGTAGCTTGTTTAAAGAACGATTAGTTCTTTCTAACGGTTGCTAACTAACATTGTTAAGTGAAAGGACCATGCATGCAACGAAAATAAAAAGTTAAAGACCAACAACGGAAATAGTTTGTTTTAGGGACTAAATCCATAATTTAAGGAAACCAGAGAGACCACCGGTATAATTCACTCTTGTTTTTATTTTAGAGATATTTCATTTCTTCTCTAATTTACCTCTTGATATTTGTTTCAAGAAATTGTATCTTGTAAATAAATATTTGATACCTTTTTTTCTTAATTTTTAATTAATAGTGAAATTTAATTCTTCTAAGGGGCTGTTTACTAAATGCTGACCCGTCTGACTGGATCAGTAAATCTGACTCGGTCAGCAGTCAGAGCGTTTACTAAAATCATTGGCTGACCGAGATCTGACCCACGATCTGACCGAAAACTTACCCGGTCAGCTTCAAAATTATGCTTACCCGGGTCAGATTTAACATTTTCACATTTTGCCCTCAAATTTAAAATTTTCACATTTTGCCTCAGATTTAACATTTCCACATTTTACCCTCAAATTTAACATTTCCATTTCACTCCACTATGATCTCTCTCTCTCTCTCTCTCTATATATATATATATATATGTGTGTGTGTGTGTGTGTGTGTATATATATATGTATATATATATGTGTGTGTGTATATATATATATATATGTTTAATTTTGGGGCTCTCTTAATTCAAATGTGATTACGTGATACATGTATGATTTTTTATCAAATGTAAAAAAAACCGATATAAAAATAAAAAAATTCATGGTTTTTTTATTAAATGCTAGGATTTAAGATATTATTTCATATATATTTGTTTAATACGGTGAAATTTTTACATGTATTTGTTTCACCATATGAATCTTTTTTATGCATATCTTTTGTTTCATTAGGTGAATCAATTTTTTTTCACATGTAATTATATTCATAAGGTGAACACAAACATATATGTGAAACAATATCTTAAATTATAGGTTTTGATAAAAAAAATCATGAAAAAAATATATTTATATAGGTTTTTACGAGTTTGTAACTTTTTTGTGATTTTTACTTGATTATCGTTCTATATATACATATTATATATAGGAGCGGGTTCAAATGAGAACTCAAATTTGGTTGTGAACGTAAGGACAAATGAAAGCGCGACACGTGTTTGAATGTAGATTATTCAAAGTGAATAATCAAATAAATATCCAGATTGAATAAGCATCATTCAGACTGAATAATCAAAGAAATATTCAGATTGAATATAGTATTTATTCAGTATGAATATTTCTTTGATTATTCACTCTGAATATGACAGATTGAATAAGCATCATTCTCATTTGTCTTCACGTTCACAACCAAATTTGAGTTCGCATTTCAACTTTCCTCTCTCTCTCTCTCTCTCTCTCTCTCTCTCTCTCTCTCTTTCTATATATATATATGTGTTGTGTGTGTGTCAGTAATATTTTTTGGCAATTAATCATAAAAAACATATTATTTGGCAATTAATCATTAAAAATATTTTATCATTTTCTATGGTAAACATTTTTTTTGATGCAAATAGTAAGCATTTATTTAAAGTATGCATGATGTTTTTTCCTCCATTAAACTATTAATAATAGAAAAAGATACATTTTATTCAAAATATAGTACACATAAGGTTATAATGGTAATTTTATGGTTGGTAAGCACTTACCAAGAACATTTGGTAAACATTCTTACCCGAGACAGCACTTACCTGGGACAGCACTTACTCGGGTCAGCACTCTTACCCAAACAGAACTTACTCAAACAGATTTAGTAAACGGCCCCTAACTGTATCGGTTATTTTATATGTTTTTCGAAACTTTTTAAATTTGTAATGTCAGTGGTCTTTTACCAACAATAAATTTATAAAATATTGTTGTTGATGTGTTTTAGCAATTACAGTGTTAAAAAAGGTGCGTCAGGACGTGCGTCATGGCATGATATAATGCAAGAAGCATCTCTGCTGTTACGAAATAACTATAACGTTTTTGTAAGGTGTGGCTTATGTGATGACGCGCGGTTTTTGTAAGTCATGATTTTTTTTCAAAAAAAATATATCTTTAATTTTGTTTTTTACACTTTTAACTTTAGATTTTGCACTTTTTTATATTAACTAATCACATTACTTATAGTTTCACAAATTCATAAACGTTATGGGCCCACGTTAAAACGAAATAGTAAAATTACGTTTACAAGTTCATATTTAATCAAAAATTATTTTGAAAATAATAATCTATATTATTTCTTCTTCTAATATAAATATACAATTTTTAATATAATTATCTGATTAGATAATATATTGAAAACCTATATATAAATATATAATTCTATATATGACAGAAATTTTCCACCTTATGTCACGTCTTGAATAACGTCGCTTCATCGCTGTGGCATGTAAGGCTTGAGGCTTGTTGACCTTTTCGCTACGTCATGCATCACGCTTTTTTAAACCTTGAGTAATTATCGATAATGATTGCTTGATTCTACATAAAATAGAATGTTTTCAACTAATATATTTGATTGGGATTATACGAATTACAAAACGCAAAAAAAAAAGGACGAACAATGTATACAAAGTTAAAGATGAGTCGTCAATCGATTATCATCAAACAGGGGTATGAATGTCTAGGTAATGGAGAATCAATTAAAGTAGAGCAAGACAAGTACTTTCTAACAAATTAATATAACTGGAAAAAATCACAAGGCCGCATCTGATACTTTTGCACATGCCCTCCAAAATGTCAGGATAGGCCCTGGTAATCGATCTCATGCGATTTCAATGCAAAATCACATGTGATTTGACGATTTCCGTGTTTTCTTATTCTGAAGTTTTCGTTTTAGAAATCGTGAAAATCAATTTCATGTATTGTTTCATAGGTAAAACAACAAATGCAAAAATCAAACCGGTGAAAATCACCTAAAACCATCCGACTATTTTGTTCCATGTGTTTTCTTCTTGTGTGTGAACATGACTACATGAGTGTACACTACAACAAAATTGGGTTGTTAGGAAGTCATCAATAAAAAAAAGTCCCAATAGACCACTTTATAGGATACAAATTATAGGACCAAAAATAACGCGTCATATCTAAAGGCGTTCTAATAAGTTTATAAGACACATTTATTTTGGGGGTTGTAAGAAATTTTTTACAACACTTTTAATGAAAAGCATCGCAATAGTGTCCTATAAAATAGTTAATATGTCATTTTTTATAAAATTGTCTTAATAAACTTGTTACAACGCCTAAAAGCGTCCTATAAACTTATTAGAACGTCTTTAGATAGGACACTTTAATTTTTGGTCTAATAAATTAAGTGGTCTATTAAGACGCTTATTTATTAGTGGTGTCTTATAAACTCAATTTTGTTGTAATAATATGTTTCATATATAAATTTAATTTTGTGTTTTTTTTCATATATAAAAAACATTACATGACGTTTCATCTATAAAACAACATTGTATAAGTACTGCATCTTCAAGTATTTTCATATCTGAAAAACACATATAAACCGGTTTTTACAGTCTCTAACTTTTCTCTTACGTATGTGTGCATATATGTAACATGTTCTACCTTGTCTTGCCGATTATAGGTATAAATTTGATTATTTATAAGAAACAAAAAATATGAGTTATGATTGTGATAGTTTGGTGAGAAATTTGGAGACATAAAGCAAGGTAGTTATGCTTTGGTGTAGTTTTACATATATTAATAATAAAACTAACCCGAACAATATTATTTATATGAATCATATAATACAGTTGAATGTAAGATTTCTAAAATTAATAATTAATGAAATCTTATTATTGAAAAAAATCTGAAACTCTATAAAATAGTATACAGTACTAATAAAATTGAATGTTAATTACATATTTAAACATGTTTATGAGTTAAATTGTTTGATTAATTATAAAAAAATGTTGATGTAGGAAAGTCGTGATGTATTTAATATTGGAGAAAAGAAAGATGTTTGGTGAGTGGGGGGTGAACTGAACAACAGTGACACTTGAGAAGGAGCAGTTGAATGACGACTCTTATTTTAATTTTTACATATGTTTCATATTTTCTATGGATTAATTAAAAAAATTAAAATTAAATTCATAAAATCAATATTTATAAATAAAAAGAGGTTTATTCGAGAAATTATAAGTATTTGAGAAGTAGAAATGGTTCTAACCTTTCATAATATCAAGATTGATCAAAAATTACGGTTTTGATTGGTCAAAAATTTTGATAATGTGAAAAACAGATGGGTAGTTTTGTAAATTTTACAAATATGGTAAACAAGTGCATACGTGAATCCGTTGTCATTCACATATGAAATATATGTACATACACTACAACAAAACTGATTTTATAGAACGTTTAAAATGAAAAAGAGTCTTAAAAGAATTTTTTATAGGACACAAGTTTATAGGACCAAACCATAAAACGTTCTATCTAAAAACGTTACAATAGGTTTGTAGGACGTTTTTAGGCGTTTCAACAAATTTTTTACGACACTTATAAATAAGTGGCCTATTAGCTATTTTATAGGACACTTTTGAAAAGTTTACTATAAACCCATATTCTTATAGGACACTTTTAAAAATAGTTAATATAAACCATTTTTGTTGTAGTGATATACGGACCCTTGTGATTCACATATGAACTATTTAACTGATTCACATATGAACTCGTGTGATTAGTTAAATTGTTCATATGTGAATCACACGGGTTCATATGTGAATCAGTTAAATAGTTACATGTGAATCACAAGGGTTCATATGTGAATCAGTTAAATAGTTCATATGTGAATCACATAGGTTCATATATGAATCCGTTTGTCGTCTATTTGTAAAAGTTATGAAACTACTCTCTATTTTTTGCATAGCATGCAAACGAATTATCCGGTGTGCTTCACATCAAGACCACAAATGTTGACCAGATAAAGTACTAAGATCATTTTTATATTTCTCAAATACTTTATCACTTTCCAAATAAACCTATATATATGTATACTATATTATAAAGGCTACTAAACGGTTATGTTTACACTTTTAAGAGGTACCAAAAGTTATGCCTAATGTACAACACCATAAAGCATGCAACTCTCCATCAATTTACATAAAACTAATTTTAATTTTTAAGTTACATTTTGGACCCTTAGATTTTGTTGTTTAATTGACTTTATATCAATTCCTTTTATAATTTTCATTTCACACCTTTTTCATTTTAACATATAAAATTTTATATCAACTAAAGTATATCTAAAAACATATTAAATTTCGTAGAAAATTATACGGTTATAATCGTCTCATCGATACGTTCGAAATGAGCCTAATATCAAGTATTTTACGATTTATAAATCTTATAAAAAATGATGAATATGTATTAACTTATTTTTTAATTTTTTCAATTAATGTCTTAACTTTTGATTTTCTATTTTACTTTTACACCCCTCATCTATCTATATTTTATCTATACTATTTATAATGTATGTACATGTTCATGTTAGTGATGTATAAATAATTCTCCTCTCAAACATACTTAAAACAACCTGTTATTTAAGTAGCTTGTGATTTTATTATTTATCATTGAAGGAAAAACATTCTTGATACTATGTATTTAACGACCTTTTTCATAATGAATGTATGTGAGATACGTGTTGGGTTTCAGTAAGAAGGAGAGTTAAGGTGAGATGTAAAAGAAGGGATCTCCACCCTTGGATGCGAATTATGACGAGATGTACCGGATCAATCCCCGTATTAGCCATTAGGTGCACTTATCACGAGTTTTATCAATACATGCGATTGATATTTGTTTAAATATATTTGTAAAGAGTGAGTATAAATCCTATAATCATAATTCCTTAAAATTATTTTGTAACAAAATAAAAAAAGTAATATATTTACGTTTGGCTGCATTGCAGCGGGTACGTTTCTAGTATATATATATACACCATTAGACTCTAAAATATTATTTGTGCGATCGTACGTGATAAAAACAAAATTTTATGCAATAACAAAAAGATTAATTTCTAATGGTTTTAATATTTGTATGTAATAATACTTTCATATTGATACTATTTACGAAAAATTTGGATAAAGATATAAATTAACATGGTTTGTTAAGTTTGATAAACTAGTTGATAAGTTAGTTGGTATATGATAAAATAACTAATGAACAAATTATAAAACTAGTTGTAAGCATGTAAAATGACTAAATAGTACATTTTAAAAAATTAGTTAATTATAATATTTCATAATATAATTAAAATGAATCTTTAATAATAGATTATGTTAATTAATACAAACAATATAGTAATGAAATATTAAATAATATCATCAAACTGATTATTATATAGTCTAGATTTTGTATTTGTTAAAACAAATATTAGAATTTTTTTTATTTATTTATGATTTTAAATAATCATTAAATATAATAAAAATAAAAATAAAGTTGATATATCCTAATTAATTAATAATTTTTCAAAAAATATAACTAATAGTTAAATTAAATGTTTTATCAAAATCATTTAAAATTAACATTGCTTTATTATCTGTGAAACAAAACAAGTATAATTTTTATGTAACTTAAATAAACATTTTTATAACTGTTATATTTGCCTTGATATCATGAAATTAACTCGAGAAAAATCTCAAATCTTGTAACGATCTTGACATAAATCGTTACCTTTAAAATCTAAAGAATCAAAACCGATTCTATGTCAGGTGAAACTTCTTATTAATGAAATTGTTGGAAATAAGTAGTGGACGGTTACAAAAGAATACAGCCTTGTTTGTTTAAATAAAAGCTTTTATCAGTCTTTTATGTCTGAATCGGTAAGAGGTAGGACCATTCAAATTGTTTGTTTGTTTTCAAATTTGTAAAGATACTTATGTTTTACCGTCCTATTACCAGAAGCTACCCCTTATTCGCCTCTTATTGTTCTCTGGACCCTTAATAGTGGGCGTTTCTCGATCATTCCTCTCTTAATTAACTAATCTTAAAATTGTATAAATGTATATAAATTCAAAATTATATATTATGAACGGTAAAATAGACCATTATATAGATCCAAACATCTATCAATTTACAAAGACAAACAATCTTATTAATTATGATTTTAAACTTCAGCCACATCACTTATCAACTAGAAATAAAATAAGACTCCATATTTTAACACCTCTTAAAGAACAAATAACACTTGAAACTTTAGCTAGCCCATAACACCTTTTGGTAAAACAATATTCAACTAGTTGATAAACACATTAGTAATAAACCATCCATGCTCAGTGGCCAACCATTAGTAATCCCATGTTCTAGCTTACAGAGCGCACATTTCACACTTCTAAACTCATGTTATACCTTAACTGATAACATTATATTCTCTTGTGAATTCAATTATATAAAATAAGTTGACGAATTCACAAAAATCATCGACAAGATTAAACTGGTAACTAGTCTATAATATTGGCCTGATTAAATAATTAATTAAACTTAGTTTATAGGACAAAAATGGTCTTTTACAAATGCGTTACAATCATTGTTAATAAAGGCACGTCATGGTACAAGACGCGCCTCCTCTGTTACTATAAGACCCGTATTTATAAGGCGTGACTCATGTCATCGTGCCTTGAAGTGTGCATTTTCCCAAGACGTGACTATTTTTTCAAAAAATATTTACTTTTTTAAATGTAACTTTTTCAACTTTTGTGTTTTTACATATTTAATGTTATTTTTTTGATATTTTTACAAACTTAGTTAATCACATCATTCATTGTTTCTTGGATTCGCACATGTTAAAAAATCACGGTTAAAATGAAATTGTATAACCCTTCTAAGTTCTATTCTGAATATCTTATCACAAAATTTTATATAATACTAGTTAATTTATATGGATGTAATTTTTTTAATATATCATTATATTATTGAATAATATATATATATATATATATATATATATATATGACATACAAACCTGTTGTTTTATGTCACGCCTTAAAAAACGATGCATCATCGATGTAACGTGTAAGACTTAAAACTTGAGCTCGTCACCACGTTATACCTCACGTCATTTTTTAACCTTGGTTGCATTTAGGATGAATTTAGACGACATAACAAATTTTATCTTTATGACACAAGAAACTTCCAAAAATCCTATTATATTACATTATAATATAACTCAAAAAATATAGAACTTCATAAAAATCAAGTTATGTTATAGTGAAAGGTCAAAGTAATCAATCATATTCTTGGTTTAGAAATTTGCATGCCATAAGTTATTTATTAATTAGTTTGAAATATCCGAATAAATTTATTAACCAATTAATATAATGATCCAATACAATCAAATATCATATGATTAATACGATAATTTTTTTAATTATTGTACGTGATATACTATTTTAACATAAATTAATTTTAATTGCTTGTTTTTGTCAAAATCTGTCTTTTTATTTCATCAAAAGTAAAAATAACCTTTAAAAGGTTATTTAAAATTGTCAGATTAGGTCAACTGACAATAAAATTTGGGTCTCTGAAGATTTTCCTCAAAAGTCATCGGTTCAATCTCTACAAGGTCATTCGGGATTTCATGTTTGTTGTCTAGGACCTCTAAGATTAGCCGAGGTATACGCAATCTGGTTCAGACATCCACGGTTGACAAAAAAATATCTTTTGAATATTTGTCTGTCGTTAATTTCTAAGAGCATCTCCAAGAGCTTCCCCAAATTGGGAAAAATGGTGAAAATGGGGATTTTGAGCCAAAATCTTGCTCCAACAAATTCCCCAAAACCATCTCCAAAATGGAGAAAATAGGAGAGAGAAGATGATTTTCTCCAAATATGGAGACTACTCCAAAAATGATTACCCTATGGAACCACCAATGAAACTATTTGAAAATAAATATAAAAAAGATAGAAATAATATTTTAATAAATGATTACAATATTTTAATATTATTATTAATGTTTGGTTCTCCAAAATAAAAAAATTATTGGAGATGAGTGATTTTTTTTTGAAGATTTTAGCTTTTGTTTCTTCATTTTGAAGAAATTTTGGGGATTCTCTTAGAAATGCTCTAAGCTCATTAAAACCGGTACAAATATAGATATTAATTTGGCTCTTCCATTTACATATTTTTCAATTACGAATAAATTTATTAAAATAAATAAATAAACTTAAATATTATGATAAAATAAGATGCTTCATGACAGAAAGACAAATGAAATTTGGTCACTAACAAATGGTTTGTTCGTGATGTTAGAAAAATGACATCAGTGATGGAGGCTTATGTTTAAAAATTAATTATCATTTTTTTAAGAGTTAAATACAAATTTGGTCACCGTGGTTTATAAATATTAACATATAAGGTCCCTTAAAGATTTTTTTAACATTCAACGTCCCTGTGGTTTCCATTTTATAACAGCTAGGATCCTTCATCCAACTTTTTCGTTAAATATTAACATTTTAACATGTTTTCTTTATTTTTCAAATCACATGGACCAAATTTGTAATTTACTCTAAACTATATAATTATATTTGTATTTTATTAATTATATAATTTTTATATTTTATAAGTTATATTACATATTTATATGTACCTAATATTTTTATTTAAAAATTATTTATATATTTATCTTTTATAAAATATATTTTATATTTATATTTATATTTATATTTATATATAAAATATAAATAGTTTTATAAAATATATGGAAGGTTCAATTTATATTACAAACAGTTGATTATACAAATTGCACATATGAAAGCTACAAAATTCAAATACATAAACAATAAATCAGACCATCATACAAATTACATAAATATAAGGTTCAAAATTCAGATACATAAAATCTATAAAAATATAAATATTAATATAAGTACAAAATAAATTTCATAAAATATAAATATAATGTAATCTTAAATTTATAAGAATTAATAATTTATGATATAAATATATACACTTTTGAGCGCTTCAATTTTATAAAAGATAAATATATAAATAATTTTTAAATAAAAATATTAGGTACATATAAATATGTAATATAATTTATAAAATATAAAAATTATATAATTAATAAAATACAAATATAATTATATAGTTTAGAGTAAATTACAAATTTGGTCCATGTGGTTTGAAAAATAAAGAGAACATGCTAAAATGTTAATATTTAACGAAAAAGTTGAATGAAAGACTCTAGTTGTTATAAAATGGAAACCACAGGGACGTTGAATGTTAAAAAAATCTTTGAGGGACCTTATATGTTAATATTTGTAAAGCACGATGACCAAATTTGTATTTAACTCTTTTTTTAATTATTGTGCACCTTTTTTGAGACTAAAAGTCAGTTTTCAACTTTATAAAGGAAAAAAAAATTGTTATTAATTAACATTTTAAATAAATGTCTATGATTAAATTTAACATACAGTTTTATGTAGAAAAATGACATCAGTGATGGAGGCTTATGTTTAAAAATTAATTATCATTTTTTTAATTATTGTGCACCTTTTTTGAGACTAAAAGTCAGTTTCAACTTTATAAAGGAAAAAAAATTGTTATTAATTAACATTTTAAATAAATGTCTATGATGAAAATTAACATACAGTTTTAAAATGTGGAATTGTTAAAAAAATTTAAATGATGTAAAAATACTTTTATTCTTAATAATATAGAGTATTTTTTATTTAATTAAGAGTAGAATGAGATAATAGACATTTATCTTCGTAAAAGAATACACGTTTTAAAATAAACTAAAACAAAAATATAAATACTTCTTTTAAGATGATATTAAAAATAAAGATAATCATGATGCTAACATAAGATTTATTTATATTCAATCAATAAATTTAAAAATATTATAATTTTAGAGTGTTCTAACAAGTTTTTACGAAAACAATCGTTAAATTTTTAAAGATAATAGTCTAGTATGCATACTCGTATCTCATTTCTAGATTGGATATAGATAAGTTTGGCAACCACTCACTTTTCTTCATGACTTTATTCAAAAAGAATTGTTTGATAAATCATTAGATAGATTTTTGAAAACTTATTAAATTATGTATGACAAGGTCATAAGTTAGTATGTAATTGATAAGCTGACTAGTAATTTATTAGTTACCTGGTAACTGATAAGCTAGCTGATGAAAAAAATAATGTTTGTCAAAACTAGCGTATAAAAATGTAAAATAACCAAAAATGACATATTGAAAATAAAAATAATAATTAATATTAATAAGGGTTATAATTGGAAAAAATAACAATAAGCTCCCAAAACGCTACTCCAAGTAGCGTTTCAATAAATTAGCTTATGATTTGCCAAACATATACACTGAAAATAAGCTAGCTTATTTTTGCCAAACATAGCCTTAGTGTTTTTTTATTACACCCCTTATAAGGGTGCTCAAAAACCTGATCAACCCGACCAACCCAATCAACCTAACACGAAATAACACAAACCGAAACAACCCGATTTTTAATCGAGTTGTAAAATTTTCAAACCGTAAGTATTGAGTTGATATCGGGTTACGTTTATTTAAACCCAACCCAACCCGATGAACCCGACATTCTTTTATTTTTTGGATTTAATATAATTATTGAGTCTCTATTAATATATCCATTAGTCAATTACACCATCACGTAACCTCTTCATATAGATATATTTTCAATCTATTCATCATCTTTATATAACGCCTTTATATATATGTTTACTATTGTGAATATATATATATATATAGGGGAGAGATCATACGAAAACACTACCAATTTAAAGAAACAAAGAAACTCATTTGGAACCATATATGATGCGGGTCCCACATAATATTAAATCATTTATGATTTATGATTTAATATCATATTAAATCATAAATGATTTAATATTATGTGGGACCCGCATCATATATGGTCCCAAATGAGTTTCTTTGTTTCTTTAAATTGGTAGTGTTTTCGTATGATCTCTCCCCTATATTTATATATATATATATATATATATATATTCACAATAGTAAACATATATATAAAGGCGTTATATAAAGATGATGAATAGATTGAAAATATATCTATATGAAGAGGTTACGTGATGGTGTAATTGACTAATAGTGATATATTAATAGAGACTCAATAATTATATTAAATCCAAAAAATCATATTAAATCATAAATGATTTAATATTATATGGGACCCACATCATATGTGATCCACAATTGTCCCTTTGTTCCTTTAAAAATGCAAAGTTCTCATTTGAACCTTCCTCTATATATATATATATATATATAGGGGAAAGATCATACGAGAACACCTCTTATTTAAAGGAACAAATGAACACTTTGTTGACTACATATGATGTGGGTCCAACATATTATAAAATCATATCTAATTCAATGGGGCCCACCATTGAATCAGATATGATTTTATAATGTGTGGGACCTACATCATATGTGGTCCACAAGGTATTCCGTTGTTCCTTTAAATTTATCAAGTTCTCATTTGAACCTCCCTCTCTCTCTCTCTCTCTCTATATATATATATATATATATATACACACACAAATTGAGAAAATTAATTAATGTTACATACTTAAGATTTAGGAAGTATGGATAATATATACCAAATGATTGATGATGAAAAAGAAATTATTAGTAGAGAAAACAACATATTCTAAGTTAAAATAATATTTTGATGTACCAAAGTATCAACCCGACTAATCCGACTAACCCGATCAACCTGCACAGTTTGGGTTGGGTTACACTTTGGTTTGGATTGGGTTGTGTTGAGATTTTTCAAACCGAACACATTGAGTTGGGTTGATCAAATGTCTTCAACCCGATCA
This sequence comes from Silybum marianum, assembly GCA_036898165.1. Taxonomy (NCBI): domain Eukaryota; kingdom Viridiplantae; phylum Streptophyta; class Magnoliopsida; order Asterales; family Asteraceae; genus Silybum; species Silybum marianum. The sequence continues at coordinate 20,838,824 of CM072538.1, forward strand.
AACCAACCCGTGAGCACCACTAACCCCAGGGGCGGACTCACCCTATGGGGAGGGGGGTCCCATGCTACCGCTCAACTATCGCTCAACCATGTTCCGTAAGTGTAAAAAAAACCGTATTTCGTAAGATTTACATGATGTGCACCCGCTCATTTTTTGATATTTCAAGGGTTAAAGAGCACAACTTTGAAAATTTCTTGAAATCAACCAAAAAACCTAAAAAAATCCTTCCAAATCAACCAAAAACCATAAAAAAATCTCTCGAAATCTACCAAAAACCTTAAAAATCTTTCAAAATCAACCGAAAAACTTAAAAAAAATCCCCGAACGGGGAATTCGGCTAAAAAATCCCTCGAAATCAACCGAAAATACATCAAACGGCTTTGCGGACATTTGATCAAATTTAAGAATGCACCCACTCGGGAAAAATCCTGGGTCCGCCACTGACTAACCCTTTATATATTACTAACATAAATTGTCTATTATATATACATTTTTTATCATTTTACATTATTATTTAATTTATTAGCTTATTTTAACTAAACGTAGCTAATTTATAGCCAACAACTAATTTGTCTAACAAAATTTACGCTTATCGGACGACAATTAACTATTTTGCCAAACGTAACAATACCTCGGTTCATTTGATTTATTAAAGAGTAATTTGGTTTTCATATGATATCTATATCTATGCTATATTATAAAGCATTTGACAAAAACTTTTAAAAACTATTTTTTAAGCATGTAGTATTGTTAATTAATGCATATTACTTAAAATTCAAGATTACAAGTAAATTGTGCTTAATTACAACTTATTAAAGCTTAAGTACTGTATATTTATGCATATAACTTAAAATTAAAGATTTCAAACAAATTGTGCGTATGTATAACTTATTAAAACTCCAAATGTTTGAGTTTCGTGTAACTAATTAGCGATGAGCATAAAATACAAGATCAAAAAATCTCATTTTAAATAAAAAAAATATAAGATATATTTAGAATAATTATTGAATTATAACAAAATACTTAATTATTATATTTTAAAAATTATATTATAAAACCAAAATTAATTACTTCGTGATTAAATCTAAATTAAATTATAACAAAAGGCGAATTAAAGAAATTGCATTAAAAAAGAACTTTTAAATAGTTAATTTAATATATATATATATATATATAGAGAGAGAGAGAGAGGAAAGTTCAAATGCGAACTCAAATTTGGTTGCAAACATGAGGACAAACGAGAGCGCGACACATGTCATATTCAGACTAAATAATGAAGAAAAATATTTAGACCGAGACTCGACAACACTACATTCAGTCATTCAATCTGAATAATACCATATTCAGTCTGAATATGACATGTGTGGTGCTATTCTTTGTCATCATGTTCATAACCAAATTTGAATTCTCATTTAAACCCGCCCCTATATATATTTATACTTTAAAATTCATAATATCTTCGTATTTATATTTTATTTAAAAATAAGAAAATATCCTTTTTTAAAACTATATAAACCGTAATATTATCTTGACAGAAACAAATAATAAAATTAAATATTAAAGTTAAAATTTATCTTGCAGTATTAGACAAATAGAGGGAGGTTTAAATGAGAACTTTTGATTTCTAAAGAAACAAAGGGACATTTGTGGACCACATATGATGTGGGTTCCACATAATATTAAATCATTTCTGATTTAATATGATTTAATATTAAATCAAAAATTATTTAATATTATGTGTGACCCACATCAATTTCTTTAAAGAGGGATGATTATCGTATGATCCCTCCCCTAAACAAATATCCTACTAATTATATAAAACTCAAATAGTTATAGCCCCAGATCTTTCAATTGGTTTCAAATTATCAAAGATTCAAAACATATTAAAACACAAGAGTGACCTTATAATTAAGATTTTTTTTAATTATTAAGATGTAATTAATTAATATAATTTAGAGTAAACAATAATTTGGTTCTTGTGATTTGTCAAAAATAACACTTTTCGTCCCTGTAGTTTTAAGTTTATTAGATGGTCATCATGGTTTGCAAAAACGCACAAATTTGATGCCTCCCTCTAATCGTCATTAAAAACTTCCATTACATAGAGGACATTTTCGTCATTTTATCGATTTTTTTTCTTTTCACCCAATCAAAAACCAGAGGAACCAAAATCATAAAATTGAATTTGATTGGATAGAAAACAAAAGATCGATAAAAAGGCAAAAATATCCCTCATTTGAAGGAACTTTTCTAATGTTCAGTAAAGATAACTTTCTCCATATACGAATATCCGGAGGGAGGCGTACGACTTTCTCAAGGGCAAGGTGGAGCCAATGGATATCATGGAGGGGACCCTCAATTTAATTTATTTATTCAGGATTTAAACCTGAACGGTAGAAATTCATAAATCCACCATGAATTTTACTCTCAGGTATTTCCGCCTTAAGTTGGGATTACCCCTACCTTAAGGGTCTATTTGTGTCAGACTATTTTCGGTCTTCGAACTAGTCATTAATGTCCAGCTTCATCAGTATCCTTTCGGTATGCATTGTGCACACTTACATTTTGAGAGACCAAATCCGGACGCTTTTACAAACTATGATGGTCATTTTATAAATTTGAAACTACATAAATGAAAAGTGTTATAATTATAACAAATAGAGGACCAATTTGTAGTTAACTAAATAACTTAATTACTAATAGAAAAATAGTATTTATAAACCCTTAAGATACAACCACAAGCAATGTTCCTGGATCAAACACATCACATATATAGAGATCATTACATATAAAACACCAAACCAACTACACCATTATTTCTTCACTACCCAACCACATCATCATCCATCTTCAAAACTCCACAAGGTTTCATTCATTTCAATTCTGATCATCTCTTTTAATTAATCAACTCTTTTCTGTATCCAAATGCTTGTTTCTTGATCACAAATATATGTCTTTCTATGGTGCATGCAGATATAATATATATATATATATATATATATAAAGATAGATGATGGGAAGGTCATCCAGCAGTGATGAAAGTGGGCTGAAAAAGGGTCCGTGGACACCGGAGGAGGACCAGAAACTTATCGATTACATCGAGCGAAATGGGCATGGCAGTTGGAGAGCACTGCCGGCACTTGCTGGTCTGAATCGGTGCGGCAAAAGTTGTCGTTTGCGATGGACGAATTATCTACGGCCTGATATCAAAAGAGGCAATTTTACAGAAGACGAAGAGAAGCTCATCATCCACCTCCATTCCCATCTTGGAAACAAGTAATTCCTTCATCTAGTAACACTTGCTTTCTATATAACAAAATTGAGTTAAAGGGGTGTTTTGCTGGTTTTCCATTAAGTCCTATATATGGATAAAACTGTTTGTGTGGATTAATTTGTTTGTATAGATTGATAAGGTTTTTGTTTGAGAGGGCGTTTGCATATACAGAACAAACATGCTCTTTTTAATTGGGAGGGACGGGTTTGCGAAAACTTGGCTTTCTGCATAAACTCCCCCTAGAAGCTTACAGAATACGTTACTTTCTAAATCATTAAGTTACTACTAAACAGTCACTGAATAAACTGCGAGTCTCATTAAGCTGCTAACAAACAAAGTCTCGCATTAAGCTGCTAACAATCAAACCCTTATAGAATATTAAAAAAATGTTTAAGTATCATGATAGACTGTTTTATTATATATGACTTAAGTTTATAACGATTACCAAACAATTGTATGTCATATGTAAAACTGTTGCAATAATCAAGTTTATATAGCGTTTTTCTTTGATTCTTAGCAAATTTTTAGAACATTTTCTTGAAAGAAAACGTCCGATTTCTTTCAAATAACATCATATCAAAAATTTAATAAAATATTTTATTTTTTAAAAGTGTTTTAAAAAACTTGTTAAGACCGATAAAATCATCTTAAAAACTTATTACTAACACTTTTACATAAAACAACTTATTATTTGGTCATCTAAACTTAAACCTTATACATTAAGCACTGTATTAAAACATTTAGACATTTTTGACGTCCTATAAACCTAATTTCAGTGTCGCTTTCGTTTAGGTTGAAAATTTGAATATAATTTACTGAAAAAATTGTTCATCTTTAGGTGGTCTGCAATTGCAACTCATCTTCCAGGAAGAACAGATAACGAGATCAAGAATTTCTGGAACACTCACTTGAAGAAAAAACTACTCCAAATGGGAATCGATCCGGTTACCCACCAACCAAGAACCGATCATCTCGACATCCTTGCTCATCTGCCACAACTTCTAGCCATGGCTGCCAATAACTTAGGTGCTACAAATCTTCTGAACCCATCGTTCTTCGATATGAATCTAACTACCCTAATGTCGCAATCGGAAGCCACACAAATCGCCAAATTTCAATTACTTCAAAACATACTTCAAGTCTTGAGTACCAACAATAATACTGCCACTTCTTCGACACCACAAAATATCGATCCATTTTATGCCATTCAGCTATCTGAATACCTCAAGTTAATGAATCCTCAACACCCACAAAACCTTCAAGAATTAGCCATGAATCATGAAGCTCAAACGACTTCGATTTTACCACCATTTTCGACTGCCCACGATTTTGTTTCACCGAGTTATTCAAACCTAGAGTTGGAGGGGTTAAAAGGAGTCGTCGATGATCAAAATGGGACGATGATCGTCGGGAAAGAAGAATTAGAGTATGGTGGTTTTGAATCAGTTCCGCCCCTGGTGCCGGCGTCGCCGGAGAATGTTAGCGACGGCGGCAAGGGGCGGAGTAGTGACGGCGGTGGTGGTGGTGATACGCATATTGAATTGGGAATCGCTGGCGTTGTCATGAAACGACAAAATGAGCATCTTTCGTCGTCTACTTCAACTACTACTAATACCATTGATGCTAATTGGCAAGATTTCATGGATGATGAAGCTACTGGTTGTTATTGGAAAGAGATCATTGAGTAAGGATTAATTCACACTTCCTTTTTCATAATTATATATAAATCTAGAGTCATACTATATATATATAATTATATAATAATATAAATACTCATGTAAAAAACATATATAAAGATTAGAGACAGGTTTATATGAAAACACTATCAAATAAGACAATAAAAAATATCGAATCATATTTGAATTTACACTAAAACATCGTGTAAAATCACATATGATTCACACGACTTTGATTGCAACATAACGGCGAGGCCACGTCGTCCTTACACCCTTACAAAACACTTTCTATATTTAGTAAGCTTCTACAACAATTTACATTTTTTGTCGTTCGATAATCATTATTTTATGCTATGTTAATCGATGGATAAATTGGTTGTTAGCCTGTAATAAAATGGTTGTTTAAGATGAAAAACTAAATGTCGACTAACTAATTAGCATTAGCTGATAAGTTGTTAGCTGATAAAATAGTCATGTATATTGACAAACACTAAACATATAAGACCAAGATAGATGATAATGTAAAATGAACCAAAAGAAAATATAGCATGCATTTATATAATTGAAAAATAGTGAAAAGAAAAAACCCCAATAAGTTATGCAAAGTATATATTTTTAAAAAGCTATCATACAAGAGTTTTTCAATGATATCATGCTAGTTTATGGTTGCTAGACATAGCCTAATGTTCAAACAATTATATATAAATTGCTCTTATTAAATAGGATTTTAGATTTGTTTTAATTGAAACATTTATACGTTTCAAGACCTAAGAATGTCAAGGTTTCAAAAATAGAAACATTTACTCTTTGTGTAAAACCTGACTATTGCTAAATCGAGAAACCTTGTTGCGTTGACATTGTTCTGTTTTGTTTGTGTACCTAACACATATTTCGTTAATATGGATGCAGACGGACATCTCCACCATGGTCGTAGAGAGGACAACATACAGATTCATATCGTACCGGCAACTAAATATCTAGGAACATTTTGTGAAGAAATTAAATAATAGGAGTGTTGGGATTGATTGGTTGGTTTGTTGATGAAAAGTTTTACGATATTAATGTTGTCATTGTACATAAAGACACAACCATACGTTCATACAAATTAAATATATTCCTTTGATATATCATATGTTCATGTATTTTTTTTATAACATACGTAACGATAATGTCAGAAAACGTATAAACATTAAATTTCTTTCCTTTTTTTTGGAGAACTTAGAAGATTTCACAAAGCTCCTATCACTTAGTTTTCGACTTTTCAGAAATATATTAGCCGATGAATTAATAGTTGTTGTTCTTGTTTCTTTAGTAGATAGACCAAGATCCATTTTGCATCATATCTAAGGGATTCCTTGGTTCGGTCAAATAAGTAATGTCACCCAATCCTTATCAAACCAGGAAACTATGCAAGGTAAATACTACTAAATAAATAAATAAATAAAAAGCAATAGCTTCCTTCTTGGTATATGTTCACTCTTATAAAACATGTTTGCCCTCAGTAATAAAAAATAACGATCCCTCCCCTTTTGTTACATACTTTTCACTACTAGAAAATTGAGTGTTTTCAACGGAAAATGTGGTTGAAAATTTTTCTACGAACTTTAAAGGTATTATTGATAGAACATAAATTTTCTACGAGTTTTCAACGAATTTCCGTTGAAAATCTTTCACAAACATGCATTTTCAACCAAAAAAAATTCAACAGAATGTCTCTAAAAAAAAATTGGTTGAAAATGCATGTTTGTGAGAGATTTTCAACGGAAATTCGTTGAAAATTCATTGAAAATTTATATTCTGTCAATAATCCCTCTAAAATTCGTAGAAAATTTTCAACGACATTTTTCGTTGAAAATACTCAATTTTCTAGTAGTGTAATTTACATAGTATCACCGACGACAAAAATCTGTCAGTTATTTCTGACGGATTACTGAAGAATCACCGATGACCACGTTTATTCCCAACAAAGAAGGAAAAAAGAAAATATTTTTAATTCCTTTAGTAATCCGTCAATAGTTTGCGACGGATTATCGACGACCATATGTATTCCCATTGAAAAAAGAAAAAGGAAAATGTTTCCAAAACCATTACATTAGTCCATCTTATATTATGAGATCAATGTAAAACATGTTTTCTAAATAAATTTTAGATACTTTGACTAAAATATATATATTTCATAAAAAGTTGATAATATATGAAATTAACACGTAAAAGCGACACAAAAATAGGAAGATTTAAGTTAGGGTAGGGGGGAGGTGTTGACTTTTGATTATAACAACAAATATGTCAAACCAAAAATGTCATTCAAAGACTAATAATTGGTTAGGCAATTTCATTGGACTTTCTTTTCACTTGTCAAATGCTAATTCCCCATTTCTAATTAATACTTTTGATTATAGTTTATTTTTAATGCCTTTTTTGCATTATAATGGAATTAAATAAATATAAGAAGCTAGTTGGTTCATGTAGAAAAATGAAATGTTTTTTTATTTTCTCAATTTAACTTGGAATTAAAAATTTCGACTTACGAGAGAATGAACATATTATATTATATAAAACCAAACAGTTTCTTTTATTATTATTTTTATTGATTACTGTTTAATACCTCTAATCAAACACCCCAAAGTTAAAAATAAAACGTTATAAATTACAATAAGAAACCAATTTTATTCTAATAATTTACAAATAGAGTTTGTATATGCTTTTTTCGATCTAAGGATAGTGTAAGATTCCACATTGGTTGAGGAAGGTAACAAAGTGTTGGTCCTGAATGGAAATAACTAACAAAAGGTGTTCATAAAACGAGATTGAATACGAACACAACAAATTTTCACATTTAATTCTATATGAATATTGAAAACAAAGAATTACATATTTGTTACAGAAACTAGGGAAAGACCCGAAAACCTGATCCTAAACAATTTGGCTGGTGAAAAATTTGCTAATTACTAAAAGAGTAAGAGAATAATGTTTTCTTTTAGATCTAAATTACTAAGATAATCCTTCAGATAGCTGACGCTGATTTGCCTAGGAAACTATCACTCAGAATTCCTTTCAAAACAGGTGAGTTACAACAATGACAAGGATGATCTTTTTATAGTCATCAATGCATTAAGTGTTGTTGTTCAACTTTAATGCGTATCTTTATTGGATTTGCTGATTAGTGCATGCTTGTAATCTTCATTTCAGTCTTTTAAGACGATGTAGACATTTGTTAACTCAACTCATCCTTATGTATGCAGAGGAACAAAAAAGAAAGTATGGTACTAATAAAGTACTACTATAGAATTTATTTTGTCTGATATGTCAAACATGTTCTCATACTAGGACAAGAGTTGGAAGAGTTAGTGAGCCAAACTTGTTGGATAAGTTTGCACTCGGCTTGCCAGAAGTAGTATTTGTCAGACTACTTTTGACTTTTATCTTGTATTGATCTTCTTTTGACATATGACAATCCAATTCACTTTGATGACGATATTCGCCTTACTTCAACTAGTCTTTGATTTCTTTGAAGACTTTTTGTTCTTGGATAAACATAGACAATTATAAGACTTTAACAAAATGAAAATCATATCTAATATTATTTTCGACATATAAGCTACATATCATATTCTAGCAAGACTACTTATGAAGTGTAAGATTTGAATGATATAAAATACTTTAAATGTTTTGCCTCCTTGGACCTTAGACTTGACAACTCATTTTAAAGTTCCATCCGAATTTCAGATTTGGATGATAATGATGAAATCGTATTTTTGAAGCCAAATAATAAGTCCTAAATATTGAGTATCAAATTTGAACATTAATTCTAGATATTAAGAACGGAGTCCTCATTATAGGATCCAGACATAAAATCTGGATGATGAGGAGTTGAGGACTAAGTCCGAATATCCAATCTTGATATTACATTAGAACACCAAATGTCAAAATTCGGATTTAAGATTTTATTACGCATATGTTTGTTTCATCTTGTAAAAAAATTACATGTGAAACTTTTACATTATGAAACAAACATATGTGAAAGACATCTTAACTCATAGCATTTGATGGAAAAAAATATCATTAAAAAAATTTATATTGGTTTGTACGAGTTTGTAACATTTAACTGGTTTGTATCTGAAGATCTCTCTCTCTCTCTCTCTCTCTCTCTCTATATATATATATATATATATAGGGGCGGGTTCATACGCGAACGGCAACAATTTACGAGAATGCCATGAGCTTTTTTCATGTACAAGATCACATGTGATTTTGCATTAACTGTCGCGAGCGACTTTTGGTGCCACTTAAGTCGCATGGAAAGTCGTTCGCGTTATTTATGATTTTGTACAAAATCACATATGGTTTTATACATAAATCATATGTATTTTGTACATGAAAATTTTCATGTACAAAAATGATTGGCTGAGCATTGTCCTCGCATTCTCGTAAATTGTTATTGTCCTTAGATGAACCTCTCTTTCTCTCTCTCTGTATCTATATATATATATATATATATATAGAGAGAGAGAGAGAGAGAGAGAGAAAGTGTGTATATATATAAAAGGAGGTTCAAATGAGAACTTTGTAAATTTTGAAGGAATGGACTCTATATATATATATATATAATTTACCTACCATAAGGTAGTGGTTATGGAGTATGAAAAAAGAAAAGAGTCCCTAATCTAAGTTATAATAATAATAATAAATATAGTATCCACTTAACCAATTTATATCCAACCAGATTAGTTTTTATACAACCGAAAGTCAAACAACATTAGGTGAGACCGTTCTCTATAAGAACTTCACTCTCTAAAACGAAATTTATGTTTACTCTTCTAGAATATTTTCTGCATAAAAATTATATAATATAATCAGAAATATATTTAAATAAAATTATATTTTACAACATATATTTCGATGTTTGTTGCTAACAAGGTTTTAAATGGCGTGAGGCGTGACGGGACGTCGAGTTCAATCCTCAAGTCTTACGAGTTACGGCGAGACAATGGCGTTTTCTAAGGCGGCAAGTATGTATTATATATATATATGCATATACATATACATATATATATGTGTGTGTGTGTGTGTGTGTGAGTGTGTGAGAGAGAGAGAGAAGAAAGTTCAAACGCAAACTCAAATTTGGTTGTGAACGTGAGAACAAATGAGAGCTCGACAAATGTCTGAATGTGGATTATTCAGACTAAATAAACAAAGAAATATTCAGACTAAATATAGTATTTATTCAGTCTGAATAAACATTATTCAGACTGAATAAGTATTATTCAGACTGAATAAATATTATATTCAGTCTGAATACTTCTTCGATTATTCAGTCTGAATATGACACATGTCGCGCTATCATTTGTCCTGACGTTGACAACCAAATTTGAATTCTTATTTGAAATATATATATAGGGTTGAGTTCTTGTGAGAATGGTAAGAAAAGATCTTCATCCTTAGATTAATCCTAATTAAAGATCAACACTAATGAGATACAACGAGATGTGTCATATCAATTCCATGTTAAACCACAATTCATACATGGACATGAGATGAAAAGTGATCAACAGTGGATATTCATTCTTACTCTTCTCACCTTAACTTCACTTCCCATATGATCCTATGCATATATATATATATATATGAGTGTGTGTGCGCGCGTGCGTGCGTGCGTATTTATGCCAATGTTTTGAACAATAATGATTAAGTATTTGACTCCTAAAACTATAAACTTATATCACATTTACCCTTATTCAAGTTTTAAAAATCGTAAATTTCCTTCTATGCCTTATAACGTCATACCACTAGTAAAATCATAACTTTAAAAAAACATGTAACGTTATAACACGCCATGGCCATAACGAGTTTCATGTCTTATCTCGACGCCAAAGGAGTTAACGTGATGGTAAAGTTATGCCTCGACATAATGGGGCATTTTTTAGAACATTGGTTGCCAACAATTTAACCTGCTAACCGTTAATTAGGGTTGTTCATAAAAATGATGTATAAAATAACCGATAAATAACTTATAATAAAGTAAATAGATAATAAATTATTTAAATAAGAATATGTCAATAGGTATTACATGGTAGACTTCTTTCCGTTTCATTAGTTAATATAGTTATTTTTACACAAATAAATTTGTAATTAAATAATAATTAAAAAATTGATAAAAATAATTAATTCTTTAAAGTTAATTCATTTTTTTACCAATATCATATCAGCCACTCATTTTCTCAGATAGTCATAGTTTACACAAAAGCTTACATATATTGATTTCGGTTTAAAAAAGTATTTAAAAAATAACCCTTACATAGAAACCCTTTCTATCGTAAAGATTCAAATTTCTGTATTTTTTTTCTTCAGAAATTAAATTTTTGTATAAGAATTCAAATTTTTGCATCAATGGTGATCCGGAAAGACTCTAAAAAATGAATTTAATTTATAAGATTGGCTATTTTGATCAATTTTCTTAAGTTTTATCATCTATCTATTAATATATAATATGGGGAAAATTACAATAAAATTCAACGGACTTTTGTAATTGGAACAATTAAGTCACTGGACAATTTTGTGGAACAAATAAACCATTGGACTTTAAAAAAAAGTTAAATAAACCATTGGATTTTTTCAAACTTGTTAAATAAATACCTTTGGTAACCTGCAACCTGTTAAGAAGGTAAAATATAAATTAAAAAAAGGGAAAATTACAATAAAACCCAACGGACTTTTATATTTGGAACAATTAAGTCATTGGACAATTTTTTGGAACAAATAAACCATTGGACTTTAAAAAAGTTAAATAAACCATTGTAATTTTTCAAGCTTGTTAAATAAATTCCTTTGGTAACCTGCAACCTGTTGAGGAGGTAAAATATAAATTAAAAAAAACCTAAAACTAACGTGGTCGCCTAATTGAATCCCAAAACCCCCGATCTCCCAAAACCCCAAATCGCACCTCTCAGGGAAAGCCTCACCACGCTCCTAAATCTTAATCACCACCGACCGACGAACCAGCAGTCGGCGAACCTGAAGTCGGCGAACCCGAAGCCGACGCACCATAGGTCCGTTTTTCAGTTCTTAGATTCGATTTTTCAGTTCTTAGGTTCGATTTTTTGAGTTTTCATGTTCCATTCCTGCAAGTTTTGAGTTTTCATGTTGTTTCCACGTGATTACATGTAAATATGTAATATCAGGGACTGATTTGTTTGTGGCTTAATGATCTTAATGGTATGAGAAATATCAGGGACTGCTTTCTTCCCTCTCCATTCTCTTCTCTCTCAACTTCAATTTGTTCTTTCCTGCACCATTTGTTGCAAAATGGATCGCTCCTTCTGGAAAAAATAACCAAAGATTCCCATTAGAATTCCCAACTAAAATTCGCATGGTACATCACCATTTGATGCACCAAAGTAATTGGTATGAATTTGAACCAAGATGGGTGCTTTTCTAGTTAATATTTTAAGAAATAAAACCCATCAAAATCTGAACCAAAATTGACCTTGTACATATAATTATGCCCATGGTACAAGTCTTTATCGCATGAAATTGGGTGCTGGATCTTTGAGGGGTAGATGAAGCTAAAGCAAGATTTTGATTGTACAACAAAACATACACAAGGTGCAAGCCTTTTGCTTTTATGCATCAAATTTGTGTTTTTGGAATTTTTGCAAGAATCAATGGATCAAGATGCAAAGTTTGAATCTTTATGTTGGGGTTTTGATCGGGGTTGACCTTTGAAGGTATAATTGAGAATGTACAACAAAGAAAGCAACAAGGTTTACATGTTTACCACTTAATGATTAAGCCCCAGCCCAATCAAAGAAAAAAATTGTTTGGTTGATGTTCACCACTTATATTGAAGTGTTCTTATTTGATTTATTTGAAGTGTTCTTATTTGTTTACCACTTATATTAAAGTATTCTTATTTGTTTACCACTTATATTGAAGTGTTCTTATTTGATTTATTTGGTTGACATTCACCAAGTGTTTGAGAAATTGTGTCACATAAAGAAAGTTGAGTGATTGAATTGTTTTTTCATTATCTACATATGTTTGAGAAATTGTGTCACATAAAGAAAGTTGAGTGATTGAATTGTTTTTTCATTATTTACATGTGTTTGAGAAATTGTGTCACATAAAGAAAGTTGAGTGATTGAATTGTTTTTTCATTATCTACATGAGATTGTTTAGAAGAAAAACTTGTTATTGTTGAATCAAAAACTTGTATTTTTGAATTGACTCAAATGAAATTGATTTACTTTGTCATTGGTATTGCTTAACGAATGTTATTGCTTTTGCACATTTATATATAAAAACATGTTGTATTGTGAATAGTGATGAAATCGTTATTGTTGTTTACAGAATGACATCTGATTGCAGTGATCATCTTAGCTATAAAATAAGCGATAATTCAAGTGAACAGCTTTTGGTATATTTTGCTCCAACTTTTGGTATAGTTTGACGCAACTTTTGGTATATTTAGCGAAATTTTTAGTATCTTTTGCTCAACTTTTGATATATATTTTGGTTCAACTTTTAGTAAATTATGGCTCAATTTTTATATATATACATGTTGGATACAACTTTTTTATGTTCTGGAAAGAGTAACGGGAATAGTATATTTGTTTCGTTTCATAAATTGAAGTATTTTTTTCATTAAAAAAATGTCTAGGGACTTGATCATTCAAATATAAAAGTCCGTTGGGTTTTTTTCGGACTTTTTTCCATTTTGTCTAGGAACTTTTTCATTCAAAAAGGTCATAAGGGTGTATCCAATAGGTTTTAGAAAGTCCAAGGATTTATTTAACAAGTTTTGAAATGTCCAATGGTTTATTTGTTCCAAAAAATTGTCCAATGATTTAATTGTTTCAAATACAAAACTCCATTGGTTTTATTGTAATTTTCCCTATAATATGAGATTGAAACATAGTACTCGGTAGCAGAACATGTATAGACAATTTAATGCAAATTTATTTCAGGTCGAAATTATATACGAAACTTGATCAAAATAGTCAATCTTCTCAATCGATTTCACATTTTAATTTTTTATAAATTGAATTTCCATTTAGACAAAGTTTACATAAAATTCTTACGCATTGTGTAAACTTGATTTTGAGATCTGTTTTTTTTTTTGCGTGATTTGCATAAAGAATTTGTTTTTTTTTTCCTTTTTTTATTATGAAAATTGGTTCTACACAAATGAGTAAATGGGAATTGAATTTTGTTTCAAAATTGATCAAAAGGTGAATTTGATTAGAAAAATCAACTATTAGTGTTCTAAAAGACATGTCGTAAAATTTTAATTGGTATCTTTTAAACCAAGTTATACATACATTTATTACTGTTCTAAAAGATGCGTCGTATCATGACAACATCAATATGTGTCAAGGATATCTACAACAACTATGCTATTTTTAGAGATTTGAAAGAAATTTGCTTCAACGATTAAGCTTACTTCTACTCTAAAAAGGAGGATAGAAAAAACTTTAAATAATAAATAAATATAAAATATAACATATATATTAAAGATGTTGGATTTAGTGTTGTTGGTGCCTTTTTTTAATCTTTTTAACTAATGGTTTAGTACTTTTGCAAGTTTTGTACATCAATGTATTATTTTTCTTCACCTATATAAATTTTAGTCATTTAATGTTATTGTTAATTATAAGAAAAACACATATGAACACATACATGTATAGTTGGGTTATTTTTCTCGAACTAAGAACAAAAGATTCATATACTTTTATTTATCTAAATTGATGATCATATTAAAACTTGAACAAAACTTTATGAATTTAACTAAAAATGAAGATATATGATTATAAATATTTTTGCTTTTTAATAGCTATAAATTAAGTATAGTTGTAGATTCAAGTTTTTTTCCGATTAAAAAATCAACTCATCAGAAGTAGGGCTGTAAACAAACCGAACCGTTCGTAAACCGTTCGGCGGGAAGTTCGTTTATGTTCGTTTATTTAATAAACGAAGGAACATGAACACATTTTTTTGTTCGTTTAGTTAAATGAACGAACATCAACAATGGCCCCGTTCGTTCGTTTACGTTCGTTCGTTTATGTTCGTTTACGTTTGTTTATATATATAAATATATTTATATATTATGACGTTAATATGTAAATCAATAATTAAATTAAATATTTAGAATTTCTTTTTTATGGCTTAAGTTTACCCGGTTTTTTATTTTGTTATGTTACTTATTAGGAACAAAATAATAAGTAATGGTAGTTTTGTTCTATATTTGTGTTTGTTCGTTTATGTTCATCTATGTTCATTTACGTTCGTTTATCTCCATTCACGTTCATTTATGTTCGTTTAACATCTTAACAAACGAACATGAACAAACAAATTTTCTTAACGAACACAA
Source organism: Silybum marianum (assembly GCA_036898165.1). Taxonomy (NCBI): domain Eukaryota; kingdom Viridiplantae; phylum Streptophyta; class Magnoliopsida; order Asterales; family Asteraceae; genus Silybum; species Silybum marianum. The sequence continues at coordinate 20,854,140 of CM072538.1, forward strand.
AAAATTTCGTTCGTTTACAGTTCGTGTTCGTTCGTTTGTTCGGTTAAGTTAAACGAACGAACACGAAACACAAAAAATTCCGTTCGTGTTCGTTCGTTTGTTCAGTTAAGTTAAATGAACGAACACGAACAAGCCTCCGTTCATGTTCGTTCGGTTCGTTTACAGCCCTAATGAAAAGTCTCTTTCTCTCTCTCTCTCTCTCTATATATATATATATATATATATATATATATATAGGAGAATGATCATACGAGAACCACCACTTTTTAAAGGAATAAAAGAATATTTTGTGGACCACATATGATGTGAGTCCCACATAATATTAAATCATTTCTGGTTTAATATTAAATCGGAAATGATTTAATATTATGTGGGACCCATATCATATGTGGTCTACAAGGTGTTCCTTTATTCCTTTAAATTTACAAAGTTCTTATTTGAACCTTCCTCTATATATATATATATGTATAAAGGAAGATTCAAACGAGAAATTTGCATTTTTAAAGAAACAAAGGGACACTTGTGGATCACATAAGATGTGGGTCCCACATAATATTAAATCATTTATGATTTATTATTATGTGGGACACATATCATATGTGGTCCATAATTTGTTCCTTTAAGAAGGGGTGGTTCTCATTTGATCTCTCCCCTATATGTATGTGTGTGTGTGTGTGTATATATGTATATAGAGAGAGAAAGGTTCAAATGAGAACTTTGTAAATTTAAAGGAATAAAGGGACACTTGTGGACCACATATGATGTGGATCCCACATAATATTAAATCATTTTTGATTTAATATGATTTAATATTAAATCAGAAATGATTTAATATTATGTGGGACCCACATCATATGTAGGCCACAAATTGTTTCTTTGTTCCTTTAAAGATGGGTGGTTCTCGCATGATCCCTCCCCTATATATATATATATATGGTCAGATTTAAGGGAAAACGTCAAAAAAAATGAAGAACATCTTGGAAGCCCTCCATCGGGACGGTATGCACAAATGCAACCGGTAATTTGAAACATTCATTTGTGCATATGTAATTATAGAAGCATTGGTGCATATGAAAAAAAACAGCTTCAATCGTTTGTATGCATTTGTGCATACCGTCCGGATGGAGCGCTCACAGGGTGTTCTTCAGTTTTCTCTTTTTTTACTGTTTTCCTTTGAACCTCCATCTCTCTCTCTATATATATATATATATATATATATAGGTGTAGGATCGTGTGAGAATGAGAGTTAACTTGAGAAGTGTAAGATGGAATCTGGACCCTTAATCACCTTTAATCTCAAACCCACCATGAATAGCGTATCATACGGGAATTGATTCGGTGCACAACGGTGCATCTGTATTCAAAGGTAGAGATCTTTTCTTACGGTTCTCACATTAACTCTCCTCACCGAAAACCAACCCTATATATATATATATATTGTAATTGTGTAAGGTTCAAATAAGAATGCTAAACATCGTGAACAATTTAAGAAATAAATATTCATATGTTAATTAATAATACAAAAGTGCATTTGAATGTACATGTTTTAACTCATTAAAATAATTAATAATATCGGTTCATACACATCTTCAAATAGATTTTTTAGATTTCTTTGATCCAATAAGAAATGGGAACATAAAAGACATAATTAGGTAGGGTGTTGACCATCCATAAAATAAACTAATCTACACCTAACCATATCTTTTGCTGAATATGTTGTTTTAGCCTCCAACCTAATTAAGACTTCAATCATTACCATTTGTCATCTTAAATATTATTATTTTCAAAGTGTTTTAAAACTCAACATAAAGTCTATGTATTTTGTTTGAAAGTTGTAAAACATGCAGTGCCATGGATGTTAGTGGAACTTAGAGGCTCATGTCAACCAAAATCGCACCTCTTTTACGAAGACACACAAACTAAAAGTTTGATCAAAAGCGATTGAGGACAGTGAAGTTCTCCACAGAACAAGAGGGCGTATGTATGTATATGTACATATATATATATATATATATATATATATATATATCGTTGGATTCACGTAAGACCAACATGTTTTCGTGAGACCCGTGAGACCATACTTTACATCAAAACACTGTGAAGGTAAAAAAAATCGAACCTTCAGAGCAAAAACACTGTGGCCACAGAGATTCAAATGTGGTGTCTCCGAGCTACCCGCGAAGCGGGTGGTCGCCCTAGGATTAATCGGCTCGCATAGCGAGTTGGATATCCAGGTTAATAATAAAAAAACACTGTAAAGGTTCAAGTGTAAAAAAATGGTCTCACGGGTCTCACGAAAGCAGTATGTCTCACATGATCCCAAGTCATATATATATATATATGTATAGAGAGAGAGAGAGAGAGAGAGAGAGAGAGAGAGAGGGAGGACGGGAGGTCTATTAGGAACCCAAAATTGATTAGGAACATAGGAACCGCCCACAAGACATCACATGTCCCTCTTCAGGATGAATCACATATTCGTGATAAATAACATGTCCATACCGTTGATAAATATACCACGTCTCGCATTGTGGGTGGTTCTCGAATTCCTAATCAATTTTAGGTTCCATGTATATATATACTACAATAATAAATTTCTATTTTGCATAATTTAATGGGCTTTGTTAACCGCATCATCAATTTGTAAGCAAACATAAATTCACAACTTTGTTTAAATTATAAAAGTATATAGAAGAAAACATAAATGTCACCAAACAGAACCTAAACAAGTACGAGGCAACCACGTAATTTGTCAAATGATAAAATTAAAAAAAAAAAAAAAAAAAAAAAAGACGACCAAGAATGGTTAAAACAGCCAGATCAATTATGACCTATGTTGTGATTTTGTTTTTGAAATATGATCCATGTTATAAAAACCAGTTATTCATAAAACCATAATGCCTACCTAATATTAACCTACTCTCAATATCTTTAGTATCTTATAATGCGTGTAAGTCAAAACTCTTAAGTACCATCCATAAGGTACAAGGTACTATCATTTTATGCATAAATTTTAAAAAACTATAAATTACAACTCTCAAAGCCTATTATACAAAATGTTAATACAATAACTTTTAACACTTCACAATTTGATATTTGAAGACTTTTTTTTTAAAGGCAAGTTAACACACACACACACTTTCCCGGGGTACCCGGGCTCCCACTTAAGGATGTCACCCAACTAATCCCCGTCGATCTCTGCCCAGCCCAATTAAGGGTACCACTAAGTGGCAAGCCCAAGATCTGGATATCTCCACATGCGCACCGCGGGGTTCGAACCCGGGTAGTCAGGGATACCATCCATTTCAAACTTTCAAATAAATTCCAAGATTTCAATTATTGAATGTATCATTTTTCCAATTTGATTCCATTTCAAACTTTCAAATGGATTCCAATATTTCAAATTTTGAATCTAATCTCCTGCTCTGTAAACATCTCCTTCCCTCCCACCTCATTGCATGCCATTTCTTCTTATGATCTAGATTTTGTTGACACCAGATATGTTTGTTTTCTATGTACATGTACAGGTGGACAACGTATAAGAAAGCTAAGAAAATATATCTTTTACATGAACATGTGTTGAAAATTCTCTATGTAGGAAGGAAAACCAAGTTAAATCTATTGAAATTGAAGAATGCAATTGTTCCGAGGGACAAACAACAAGAAAAGGTTCTTAGATAGGAGTCTATTGATTATTTCTAAATTTTTACTGGTTCTCTTCCTAAATAAGAAACTTAATATTTATGCCAGATCCTATGCTTACACGTGATTTTTCCACATATGTTCATTTAGGATTAGGAGCGACTGCTATTAATCTAGTTGAAAGAGAAAAGCTGACGGATGTCTTCTGTGGAATTGCCTTGAGGTTAGCTCTAAGCAATTATCTCATTGTCTTAGATGGTGTATTCAATTTTATGAGGAAAAGTACTTAATTTCCTATATTTTGCCTTATGGCATTTTTGGTCATAACATAAGATGCAAACTTTTTTTTCCATTTTGAACAATTACCAAACAATTATATCTCATTTTGCACTATATCATAAAAGTATCTTAATCATTCTGAACACTTAATCATTTTGCACCAAATCATTCAGCAACTGTGAAACGACCCCTAAGTTGGTTGAAGAATTTGTTTTGCATGTATCAGGTATCCATCACCAATTATAACCTGCACATCATTTTGCAAACCTTGAAGTTGATGTGATCACAATTTAATTTGAGAGCTTTGTAGGGGTCAAACTTGATGAATTTTTTTTAAAACAAGTAAAACAATTGTTAGAGTACTTGAATATAGATCCAATATAATTAGTGTACTTGCGTAAGGCAGCTGATACATAATTATCGGGCCTATGTTCAAACGATACCCAACTTCATCATTAGTTCCTACTGAAAATGTGTTAATTTCATAAGGAGCCTCGACTTTCCATGTTTTTAGTCGAAATGCACACTAGCGCGCTACAACTAGCACTTTTTTCAACTTGAAGATTTGCAAAATGACCAAAGGGCCTTTGGCCTAGCGGTATGTGAGCCCTTGGCCTTCTAGGAGGTCAGGGGGTTCGAATCTCCCCAAAGGTGAGAAAGGTGTGTGAGTTGTCTTATTTCATTTGCCGTATATAAATATTATGTGAATCTGCAAACAAATCAACTTACATAAGAAGCACCAGTTTCCCAGAAAAGGGTAGAAGAAGCTTGGCATCCAAATTTAAAAAGTAAAACTTATTATGGGAGGGAAGGAGGATTAATCATTCAGAAATTAAAAAAAAAATTGCATCTTACGTTACGACCAAAAAATGCTATAAGAAGGCAAAATATAGGAAAGTAAGTACCCCCGAGCTTTTTCCTCATAAAACTGAATACACCATCTAAGACAATGACATAATTGCTTAGATCTAACCTTGAGGCAATCCCATAATAGACTTTTGTCGGCTTTTCTCCTTCAACCAGATTAACAGCAGTCGCTCCTAATCCTAAATGAACATATGTCGAAAAATCAAGTACAAGCATAAGATCCTGCATAAACATTAAGATCCTTATTTAAGATAATAACCGGTAAAAATTTAGAAATTTAAATTGTATAATAAACATTATATTTATTCTGTTCCTTAATCGGTTACAGGATGTTCCTCAGTTTTTCATTTTTTTTGCGATTTTCCCCTGCCCCAGACCCTAAATGAGATAGATTTTATAATAAACCACCTATATTTATAACTAAATGAGAATCAAATTATGAGTATTAAGTCATTTTTTAATAGGTCACGAAGTCATGAATTTAATTAAAATCTCATCTAATGAACCAATACTCACAGGTTTCTAATCTTTGCCATTAAGGAATTCAAACAAGGCTAGTAACCGATTATGGAATTCAAACAAGGGTAGTAATCCCGGATGTACGTTCATAATATTTACCCAACAGTAAATATATTATCATTTACAAAAAAAAAATTATAGTTAAGGAACACTTACATATATAACTAGTTATACACAAATACAATCAATGTTTAGAAAATGCAATTAGATAGATCAATATCAAATCATGGTGATCATTTACATTTTAAAGGTACATTAAAACATGTATTGTGTGAATAGTTGGTACAACGAAAAGGGGATATCCCTGAACTCAACAAGATAACACGATTACAAGAATGTAATCGGTTTTGTGATCAAGATCACATTTTTATACATTGAGTTCAACCAACATAATGAACAGTATAATAAAATATCTAATTCTGCACAATTACCATCTTTTACCATAACAATAAGTAAAAAAAACAAGCGTTAATTTCTAAATTCTAACCTTATTTCACGAGCAGAAAAGCCTCGAAAACAGGTAGCTATGACACCCCTGTACGGTATCAAGCAGCGGACTCGTTTGGCACGCTTCATCGGGTTCTCGGTTTTTCCATTTCATCAAAATCTCTTCAGCAATAAAACCAACTTGGTGTTGCAATACAGCAGCACCAAGCGGTCCGATCAGATTCAGCCGGGTTGCAGCCGATATAACATCTCTCATCGTTACAAACATAAACGCTCTTTGAGATGTTTCACTATCTAACCCGATTAACCCACAAACGAGCCCAAAAATTGGGGCATGGTGGAAACAAACATCCTCAGATTTCAAAGACAAAATTCTCATCGTTTTCAGAGACGGAATTTCCGAAAAAACCGAAGAAGCTACCCTCATTAATGCGGAACCTTGTGAAACCGATGCCTTTCGGCTAACTTCATTGGTTAGCGTTGCTTCCAATATGGTGTCGAGATGGTGCCATGTGTCAAGATCTGGTGAATTGGTTGCGGAGTAAACGAATGGAAGGAGTAGGCTTGCGGTGTTCTCGAGGACGTGGATGACGAACGTGCGAAGATCTTCGGGGTGAGAGACGATACGGGATTGCATTGAGGCTTCGAGACCAAAGGAATGAGCAAAGCCGCCGGTTGGGAGAATGGAATCGAGTAACTGCCATTTGCTCCATTGAAGAAGAGGAGCTGATTCTGGTGATGAAGGTTGATGGGTCCCATTGGTTATGGTTACTTGATGGGTCCCATCGGTTACGGCTACTCGATGGGTCCCCTTGGTTACGGATACTTTATCTTCCATCCCGAAAGAGGAAGGACTCTAATTCTGGCGTAGGAGAGGAGAGGAAAGGATTTGCATAAGTGGGAGCACAACGGTTTTCTAAGACGTGAATTAAGATGGTACATGTAAATATATATTATTATCATTATAAGGTTGGGTTCCGGTGAGAATGGAAGTTATGGTGAGAAGGGATCTCCACCCTTGGATCAATCTTAATTGAAGATCAGCAGCAATGAGATGCACCGGATCAACTCCTGTATGAAGCGCTTGGTTGGGATGGAGGTGAGATTAAAAGTGATCAAGGGTCTAGATTCATTCTTACGGCGGTCACCTTTTAACTCCTATTCTCACACGATCTTTCGTCCATCATTATATGTGTACGTATAAGATATAGGTGAAGGATCGTGTGAGAAAAAGAGTTAAGGTGAGAAGCGTAAGAAGAGATTTGAACTCTTGATCACTTTTAATCTCATGCCCACCCATGAATTGCGCTTTAGAAGGGAATTGATCCAGTGCATCTCGGTTCACGTCATTAGCGTTGACATTCAATTAGGATTGATCCAAGGGTGAGTATCTCTTCTTATGCTTCTCAACATAACCTCCCTTCTCACCATAAGATATATATATATATACACACACATATATGCAAGTATCTAAATGGCGTGAGGCGTACCGTGGCGGCAAGGCCAAGCCTCAAGCCTAAGGAGCCACATTGTTTTTCAAGGCATGACTTATAGCGCCAAATCTCTATATCATATATGATATTATGTGTTATAGGGTTAGGTTCAAATGTGAACTCAATTTTGGCTGTGAACGTGAGGACGAATCTCAGCCACACATCTTCGGTTATGGTGGACGCGATCACGGAGGATTGACGCGATTCATGGGAGGGTGGAGATTATTAAAGGAGGGGAACCAGGTCAAAGCCGCCTTTATTGACCGGATAAGTGGCTGAGATTCGTCCTCACGTTCACAACCAAAAATGAGTTCACATTTGAACTTTCCTCATGTGTTATATATATATATATATATATAGAGAGAGAGAGAGAAAGAGAGGAAGGTTCAAATGAGAACTTTGTAAATTTAAAGGAATAAAGGAACACCTTGTGGACCACATATGATGTGGGTCCCACATAATATTAAATCATTTCTGATTTAATATTAATCATATTAAATTAGAAATGATTTAATATTATGTGAGACCCACATCATATGTAGTCCACAAGGTGTTCCTTTATTTTTTAAAAAGGGGTGGTTCTCGTATGATCCCTCCCCTATATATATATATATAGGGTCAGTTTCAAGGAAAAACGCCAGAAAAAAATGAAGAACACCTTGGGAGCCCTCCATCTGGACGGTATGCACAAATGCATACTGGTAATTTGTAACATGCACTAATGCATATGTAATTATAGAAGCATTGGTGCATATAAAAAAACAGTTTCAATCGTTTGTATGCATTTGTGCATATTGTCCGGATGGAGGGCTCCTAGGGTGTTCTTCAGTTTTCTCCTTTTTTAGTGTTACATATGTTTTCTACTATTACCCAATGAGTCGATGATATTAAACAATCTAAATTGGGTTATATATTAAAACTAACAAGACATTAAAAAGGTAAGAAAATTCAAATATAGAGTTACAAAAACCGCGCATTAGGCCATGGCGTGGCACAGAGCACATGCTTAACGTAAGCCTTGAGCCATGACACCGATAGCTACTAAATTTCAAAATTAGAGATTTGTCCACTCTTTCGCTCATTCAAAATTGCATTAATCTTCTTAGTAAAACCATGAATCCTAATTGAAACTACAATTATCATGTTTATATAATCAAGAAAAAAAAAATCATATTTTATATATTGAAATGAACCTCTTATGTTTTTACTTCAGCATGTGCTCCATCCAATTAGGTGACAAAGCTCAACCACCTCCGCTTATGGCTTTTACAATACTGATAATACACAAGACGAAGGATCGTGTGAGAATAGAAGTTAAAGGTGAGAAGCGTAAGAAGGGATTTGGACCCTTAGATCACTTTTAATCTCACTGGAATTGATCCGGCGCATCTCATTGTTGTTGATTTTCCAATTAGGCTTGATCCAAGGGTAGAGATCCCTTCTTACCATTCTCACCATAACTTAACCCTAATACACAAACAGTGGCGGATGCAATATGAAAAAGGTGGGGTCCAAGGACCCCAGTGAAATGTTAAAAATAATAATTATACAGGTTAAAAAAATCAAAAATACTGAATTTAGCCTTGGTTCCCCCGGTAAAATTTTCCAAGGGACCTCATCTTGCCGGCGATTGACAAAAACACTAAAAAAATCTATTAAAATCAATAAAAAAACCGAAAAAAATCCTTGGAAATCGACAAAAACATTAAGAATTTTTTTTGAAATCAACTAAAAAACTTTAAAAAAAAAATCCGAAACAAGCCTGGTGAAATAGGTAACTCCAACATCAAAGCCTATTTTAGAAAATTACATGGATCAAAAGGAACCAACCGTAAGATGTTGATTTCAGTATACAAAAATTAGAATAATTTATTGTAGCAAATGGGAAATGTCAAACCAAGTAGTCTGCAATTATCAACAAAGCGTATGCAAGATGTTGGTTTTATTTTATCCCAATTTAAATCAGACAAAACCCTAATTCGCTAAATTAATGTAAAAAATCAAACAAATTACACCTTGAATTCATGTATAAGATAAATAAAAACAACATATCGTAAAGTAGAATTAAACAAGTTTAAATTCTGAAAACAGAATTGGGAAGAGAGCAACTTACAAAAAGATTGAAAGAGAGATGAAGACTGATAGAACCGAGAAGAAGTCCTTTCACAAAGGAATTTCAGGTTATTATTGGTTTTGGGAAGACTAGTATTAGCAGAGCGAGGTGAGAGTAATGGAGTCGACAGATGCAGATGGAGATGGAGAGCGTATTCGGTAAAGTTTGTTAGAAAAAATACGAAAAACTATATCTCATACCTATTTAAGGGTCGGGTCGGGTCGGGTCTAGGGGTGTTCAAAAACCCGATCAATCCAATCCAACCTGATGCAAAATAACTCAATCCGAAGCAATCTGATGTCTAATTGAGTTGTAAAATTTTCAAAGTGTAGGTATTGGGTTGATAACGGGTTAATTTTATTGAACTCAACCCAACTTAACCCGATCAACCCGATAGCATTTTATTTTTTGAATTTAATATGATTGTTGAGTCTTTATTAATATATATTAAACAATTACATCATCACGTACCGTCTATTCTCCATCTCTGTATAATTCATTATTTGTATACATGTCCATTAAATGTGAACATATATATAAATTGAGAAAATTAATTGAATGTGATATACTTAAATATAATATTTAAGAAATATGAATAAGTTGTACCAAATGGTTGACGATGAAAAAGAAATTATGTGTAGACCAGATAAAACAAAATATTCAAGGTTAAAAGAATATTTTGTTGTACCAAAGTATCAACCCGACAAACCCGTACGGGTTGGGTTGGGTTGCCCTTTGGTTTGGGTTGGGTTGCACTTGGTTTGGGTTGGGTTGGGTTGAAAATTTTCAAACCTAAAGCATTGGGTTGGGTTGTTGAAATGCCTTCAACCCAATAAACTCAACCCGTGAGCACCCCTAGTCGGGTCGGCCCGGCATATGATGGCAGCTCATATTAGTTAATAGAAATGGCCAAATGGGTTCGGCCTGGCCCAAGACTGGGTTTAGGAACCACTTGGTACCAGGTTCGGGACCAATTGGGATCGGTTTGGGACTGCCAGTTAAGGATCGGTTACACTTTTCATCCAAAAACAAGGCTTGGACCAACCTAAAAACAATGACCGAGAATCTTACCTGATAAGAGGAAAGCAAGGAACGAGAGTCTTACCCGATAAGTGGGGATGATGACTCTCACCTTATAAGCATTTATTAGGTTTAAGACGCTTACCAACAATCCATTTTAACGACCGAGAATGTTACAGGATAAGGTTAGTGAAAGTGATTGTCTCATTGTCAGTAAGTGCTTACGGGATAACCGGATAAGCATTTGGTAAACAACCCCTAAAAGCACTTATACATCATATCTTCACATACATACATGCATACATACATACACACAGTATAAATTAATTCATATATGTGGATCCATGCATGATCAATATACATTCATTCTTAAGGTATTAGATATAAACGTACATATGTAATGCGTCTATTTATTCTTAAGGTATTAGACTAAAGGGTTGGGTTCCAGTGAGAATGAGAGTTAAAGTTAGAAGTGTAAGAAAAGATCTTTGCCCTTGGATGCACATTAGGATGAGATGCACCAAGATAAAATGCACCGCGATGCATCGAATCAATCCCCTTATGAATCGCAATTCATGAGTGGGTTTGAGATTAAATGTGGTCAATGGTCCAAATCCCTTCTTACGTTTCTCACCTTAACTCTTATTCTCACACGATCCTATACCTTAGACCAAAAGCATAGAATCATGTGAGAAGAAGAGTTAATGTGAGAATGTAAGAAAAGATCTGAACTCTTGATCACTTTTAATCTCATAACCACTCATGAATTGCGCCTTAGAAGAAAGTTGGTCTAGTGTATCTTGGTGCACCTCATCTCGGTACATCTCACCCTAATTTAATCCAAGAATGGAAATCCTTTCTTATGCTTCTCTCGTTAACTCCCCTCGTAGGAACCCAACCCTTATACCAAAAAAGGGACATATTTGCATTTTATTGAAATGCTCATTGATAATCCTTCGGTAACATCAACAATGGGTTAGTAAAAAAAGTTTAACAATAGATAGAACTTAATCATAAAACACGAACCTATGATCCAAGATTGACTGAAGAGTTTAACAGAGAAATCATGGGAGATTAAGGGGTTGTTTGGTTCTCGGAATTCAAAGAAATTCGATGGAATTGGAATGACAAATTCCTTTGACCAAATTCCTTAATCGTATTTGGTTCGCGGAATGAATAGACTGTATTCCATTGGATTCCACCGAATTCCACGGTTGAGGGATTTGATTATTCCTTAGCGTATGTGAAGGATTTTGAATTCCATTTCATGGCAAATGTAACATACTATATAATTTTCATTTAGAAAGCAAAAATAAATTTAACCACCACTGCCTCGCTGCCACCACCACCACCACTGCGATCAATTAATATACCATCAATTAATATTATCATTCCACCACCGCCACCCCCGCCCACTGCTAACGCCACCCCCTCCCACCCACCATCACGACTATTCTTTGTCGTCATAGTCGCCACCCACCACCACACCCTACCCTACCCCACCACCACACGACTAATATTGTCAACCTCACCCCCGATAAATGCATATTTCTATTTTCTGCAAGATTCCATTCCAATTCCTATCAACCAAATGCATGGTCAAATTTCATTCCCATTCCTTCAAAGTCAAATTCCTTTGATGGATTACAATTCCATCGAATTCCATTTTGCGAACCAAACACCTCCTAAGATTTTGAAATAATGTTCTCGCACCTTTGTAACGCAAAATGATCCTTCATTAGATATGGATTTTTTGTCTAAATGTTCTTTAAATTACGGCTTTCGTCCAAGTGGTTTATAATTTATTGTTTTTTGTCCATGATGTTACAATTCGTTGTTTTTTTTTCTTTTCTCATACTTAATGATAAACTTCTTATGAGAAAACTTTTGATGGAGTTAGCATCAGGGATGAAAAGATCAATGATCAATGGGTTGCAAATCACAGATACAGAAACCATAATTTCAAAAGCATAAGGATGATAGTTGCAATTTACAAACCATTAGGACAAAAATCATAGTTTACCATTCGGTTACAAATTAAAAGAGCCAAGAGTACGCATTTATCGTGATATAAGTTACATTTATACTAGTGATAAGAATATCAAGACAACATTTATACTAGTGATAAGAATATTAATGTCTTGGGCTCACCTTAATCTTCCCCCTATAAATTAACAATGTTGAGCCATTTCATAGATATATTATATATAGGTACATACTCTTGTAAACAATACCCCCTAAAATCATAGACCATGGCATCCATCAAGTTATACATCGCTCTTTTGTTCATACTTACAGTTACCGGTAATATCCATATTACTTTTTGTTCAGATATATCCCCTATTCTTGTATCTTCTATCAATATGACATGCACAATCAGAAACGATAAATTCATCCGGCCTTAATATTGAAAATTGATAACAGTTATTGTTAAGATAGTGGGAGATTTGTTTGTTTGAGCTTTTTGATGGATTTTAGTCATTGATGGTTTTTACATGTATCTTATTCAGGATCTGAGATGATGATCGGTGAAGCATGCGTAGAAACTTGGGAGACTAAGAACTGTTACGAACCTGACTGCGTTCAAACGTGCAAGATTAGACATGGGTCTTTTGCTGAGGGTCGATGCTTGTTGGTTGATACTTGTCAATGCACTTATAATTGTTAAGATATTTCAATTTTTATATAAGCTTATTTAAATAAAACAATTATATGTATGCACATGTTATTCCAAGCATCATGCTTGTAGAGAACAGGTGTTATTTAAAGAAAAATTGCATCTAAATGAGACCGACTTTGACCTTATTTTTATTTTGCTGAGCGTCGATGATTAATGGTTTATAACAAAATTTTACGTTTATTTAAGAATTTTATTGACTAGATGAATAGATAATTGCATATGATAATTTTAGATATTTTTTAGATGTAATTATGGCATAGAATCTTAGTCGGTAAAATACATGGGCTAAATCATTGTTAGACCATCTTTAAAATGGAGAATCAAAATCTAAAATCTCTAAAAATATTTACATCCATCTCCAATAAATTCCCCATTTTAGAGAATCCATTATTGATTATAATATTAAAATATTATAATTATCTATTAAAATATTATTTTTTTTCTTTAAATTTTTATTTTCAAGAATTTTTATTTGTTGTTTCACATTGTAATCATTTTTAGAGTGATCTCCATATTTGGAGAAAAATTCACTCCCTCTCCTACTTTCTCCATTTTAGAGATAGTTTTGGGGATACTTTTGGAGCAATTTTTTGACTTAAAATCCCCATTTTTCCTATTTTGGAGAAGTTCTTGAAGATACTATTAGCATATCAATAAGTTAACGAGCCTTTAAATAAATATAAATTTTGCGACTATTAAATAATGATTTTTAAAGTTGATATTCCAAAACAGAAATCAAAGGTGGGTCCATTTTACTGTAAAATTTCCCATTACCATAGTTTTTGTGACTTTGTAGTATATTTTAACATATGATAAAATCTCATAAAGTTGAAAAGAATATAAAACAATATATTTCCTCTAACTTAGCGATATAGTCTACCCGACAACAATATTATCGATTTTATATTCGTTTTTTCTTATATTCATTTTTGCTTTTAATTATTGGCAGACAACAATATTGTCGATTTTATAATTCGTTTTTCCTTATATTCTTTTTTATTTTAATTATTGGTCTGTTTAGTTTATTCACGTCTCAACTAATTTTAAAAGTCTCAACTGATTTGAAAGTCTGCAGTAAAAAAATCCATATTAATCATAAGGCTTATGGGAGATGAGTTTAGATAACCCATTTACCCCAGGTTCGAATCCAGACGCAAACAACTTATGGTCACTGGAAAATTATCTCAGGGCTGCATGCTTTAACAGTCTTAAAATTGTCAGTGATTAGTCTAGGCAAATGTCTAAGATAGTTTTTCCAAAAAAAAAATCCATATTAATCTTGTAGAACTCGAATAGCTAATACATTAATTTTATGTACCGAATTCATAACTAGAATTCAATGCTTTATAATTTGTATTTAGGAAGATCCACAACAAACATATCAAAGGAATACTAATATATCTATTGTTTTTACCTACATATATACGAAATGAAAGAATTCATCTCCTTACCACATATACCACCTTTCGCCATTGAACTCTCGACTTCATCGTGCAATTTGGCCGCTCTCTTCCGCATCTCCTCCCCTTCCTCCGAACACATTAACGTTTTTACCGCTTCTTCCACCACCATAGCCGTCACCAAATCCTTTCTACGCTCCCAATGCTTCACTGCCACTCCGATTCTAAGAATATCTGTAATCAGAAACGCATTTCTAGGTTGATCAGAGTGCATTGGCCATGTCATCATTGGCACGCCAAACGATATACTTTCCATACACGAATTCCATCCACAGTGACTCATAAACCCACCCGTTGCAAAATGTTGCAAAATTTCGAGTTGTGGGGCCCACCCCCGCTCGATGAATCCCCTATCCTTCACTCTTTCTTCGAACCCGTTTGGCAACTCGACCATCCGGTCCGTTAACCCGGACGCATCCCCTATATCTGCGGCTCGAACCACCCAAATAAACCTTTGTTCGCTTCTCTCTAACCCGATAGCCAGTTCCCTTATCTGGTCGTCGCTAAAGGTTGTTGTTGTACCAAAAGATACATATATAACTGAATTTTCAGGTTGCTCGTCAAGCCATGACAAGCATTTGTGACGGTTTTCCGAAACCGTCATAAATGATGCTATATGGACCGGATTAACCGGTCCGATAGCCCATATCTTTTTTCCACCAGAGATCTCGTTTCTCTCTAGGTATTCGATAAATTCGCCCTCGATCACTCTAGATGAATTGTATAACTCTCCAACGTGAAAATTCAAGTGGGATCGTTGAAGATTGACGAACTTCAAGAACTCGGGGGTGGAAATTCCGTCTTGAGAAGGAATCCGATTCGACGATTCCGGATCGATCGGAAACGGTTCGCCGGTTTTCTCCCGCTGGCTGCAGCATCGGTAGAAAACCGACGGCGGTTGGAAGACGTAAGTCTCGGCGTTCGGAATCGATTCCGCGTCTTGAACGACGTAAGACATGAGGATGTCGTGTATGACGGCGATTCTCTTAGCGGTGTGCGAGAGTGATCGGAGGAGGGCGGCGATAGGGCGGCGGAGATGGGTGGTGGAGTCGAAGGAGGGTTGGAGGTGGGTCGGAAACGGGATGGAAGAAGGGTCTGGAGGAGGAGAAGTGAAGGGAGGCGTTGGGAATTCATGGAAGTGAATGCGGACGGTGGAAAAGAGGTGGCGGTGGCGGACTTGGCGGAGGTGATTGGTGGTGCCGACGAAGTGGACCGGCAGGCCGATGCCTACAGCGATGCGTTGGGAGAGGTGGAGGAGCTGGTTAAGGTGACCATGTGCCACGAAGGGCACTATTACAACGACCACTTCGGCCGCCGGAAAAGTTGCAACGGGTACCTGGTGGTCGGCGGCGGCCATCTCTTCCTGGTAGCTATGCGGTGGAGGTTTTAGTGTTGGTATTATATTATACAAAGTGATCTAGAATTGAATGATATTAGTCAGAGTAAATTACAAATTTGGTCCCTGTGGTTTGTTGAAAATTACAAGATGGTTGTCGTGATTTTTAAAATGTCGGATCATATGATTTTTGATTGAGTAAAGAAAAAGCATTGATAAAAGAACGAAAATATTCTCATTGAACCAGGGACGGACCAAATATAGATAAAAAATCAAACAGTGGCATCATTTAACTATAAAAACAAATAGAGAGAAAAAAATTCATATAGTGACACCATTTAATTAAGAAAATGACATTAAGGGGCCATTTACCAAACGCTTACCCGGGTTCAAGTCATATTATCTTACGGGAGAAATATACAAGTACCAAAAATCTTACCCGGTAAGAGCGAAAACAAGGAAAACAAAGATCAAGAGTTTTACCACGGTAAGTGAATGCGACGAATCTTACCACGGTAAGCACTTACCGGGTGAATTATTGCATACGATGCCGTTTTGGCGGACTAAAATCTTACCCGGTAAGTAAATGATAGTGTTGAATTTTTCCGGTAAACACTTACCCGGGTAAGATTTGGTAAATGGCCCCTAACAGTATTCAAAATCAGGTTTGGGTGGAAAAAAAAAGTCTTGTAAACTAACTCTATCAAAGAAAATTTGTTATTATTATAGTTTCAGTTGCATCTTTTTTCAAGTTTCTAAAACAATACGTTTGTATCTTTTATAAACCTAATTTTTTACTTTTTGAAACGAAAAAATAATACTACAATACGTGCCATCTATGACACCATACAACCCTGTCCAATGCATTGAACAGAATTTTTGAGTGGCTATTAAAAGAGGAAACAAATATGACCAATTTTTACAAACCACAAAAACAATATCGATTCTTCATTGATGAAAATTGTCATTTTCAACAAATTTGGTTCATGTGGTTTGTTGAAAATTGTCATTTTCAACAAACCACATGAACCAAATTTGTAGATTACTCTATTGGTTATGTGGTGGAGCTACGCATTAGTAATTTTGATAAGAATTACAGTTTATCATAAATTGTTAAATATCTTTATAACAAACAATGTAAAGTAAACTCATAAAGTTGTAGTTATTAATTCTAAATATAGATTAAAAAAAAGTTATTTTGATTTATATGCTTGTAGTTGTAGCATGAGTTTTCGAAATTAAAAAAAAAATTATGATGTATCTTTCAAATTTACTGTTATAACAAATTAAGAGTAAATTGTATTAAAATAAAAATAAAGTTTGCTTCCATTTCTATGTGGGGTAACATTGAATTAGACATTCACTTCAATTAATTATGATTTAAAACTTCACATCTAAAAAAACTTTTTTGGAATGATCCTATTTGACTATTTATAATTTCATAATTGAACCGGTTTCATATTGTATCTATTAATATGTATGGATAATACCTTTTCTTCCACTTTCAGTTCTTATGTTAATTGGATTAAGGTTATGACTAGGCTAATCCTAATAAATGTAACAGTAAGACATTAGTTTTGATGATAAAACTCGGTGACCACGATTGATATGGATGCCTAGAATCGAAGCGGGGTGGATAATTATTCCACTCAGACCCGGACCTGGCCACGTGCAGCCCATACAGCGCACAGGGCATCAGAGCCTCAATAAGCATCGAGTTTTTGTGCTATTAATTAGCTCTGACTTAACCATGTGAGAAATCAACTTTGATAGTTTTGGAAAATATGTAGGTGAGATATATGGGTTGCAAGTGTTCTATATGTAATATGTTATTGAAGAAGACCACAAAGATGGATAACTAAAAGAAGACAAAATTAAGATGTTGATAGGGGAAAAGAAATGAAAGGAAAATCTTTTATTTATTTGTGTTCTTGAAAGGGAGGAAAATGAAGGAAAGAGAAAGAAATAAAATTATTTTTCATGTTCTTGAACAGGAGAGAAAATAAAGAAAAATACAATTTTTACAAATATACCTTTAACAGTATACCATTTATAATGAAATGTTAGGTAGTTTTGTAATTTTAATAAATTTTTTAAATCATTTTAATTTCGTTTCTTTCATTTCCTCCCATATGTGGAAGGAAAGTTTTGGGAGGAAACTTATCATTTCTTTCCTTCTCTTTTCTTTCTTTCTCTCCTAAAAAAAAGTTTCAAGAACACGATTTTTTTTTACTTTCTTCCATTTTCCCTCGGTTTCCTTTCCTTTCCTTCGTAAAATGAGTTTCGAGAACACAACATTAAGGTTTACTTAGATGTTAACTTTACAGTCTAAATATTAAGTCGAGGTCTTTGCCTGGTAGGGGTCAGTTACGGTTTTTAAGAAAATTAAGGTCCGGCCCCGCCCGAGGCCTGTTACGGGACCAGGACCGAAACCGGTTATACAGTGGACTAATCTTTTTGAAAAAAGATCAAGTTTTTATAAATTATATATCAAGTTTTTCAAAATTTCTACAAGATTTTCAAGTTTTACCAAAAACTTCAATTGTTTGTTTAACTTTTTCAAGTTCTTTTTGAAAAAATCAAAGTTTCCCAATACCAAATTTCAAAAATCGTAATGATAAAAACATTTAAAACATTTTTTTGTGTAAAATAGAATTAAGAAAAAAGATTTAAAGTGTATCTAAATGACCTAATTAGAGATTTCAAAATGTATTTAAATAAGATAATATACACATAAAAAAATCAAACAAGTTTTTGTATATGAAGAACGAACTGGATATTTTAATCTAGACCACTAGTTACAAAAGAAAATTCTTAAACCAAGACCGAGACTAATTTAGACCGAATCTCAGATCAATTTTTGACCATCTCTAATATTGAAGTGTGGGTTGTTATTCATACCTCCTCTCACACACATCATTTTTTACCCTCTACCTTACATGCATACTAATTAGGGGTGAACATGGTACGGTACCATTTTTTTTTCAAATACCATGTACCAACAAATTATAATTGTTATGCCAAATTTTATACCACGTACCAATCAACTATACTTGGTACCAACTTAATTCGTACCGACTTTTTTCGGTTGGTACGGTTTTGTACCAACTAAAAGTTGAAGTTATAAATTTATTTATATTTACATCTTACTAACTAGATTTAGATGCACTAAAATCATCGAGTATCTAAATCATATGTTGATATGTGTTGTATCACTTATCACTACATATATTAACATTCAAATAATTTTCATATAATACAAATATTCTTTAATAATCTAATACAAACGGTCATTGAGAAACGATGACGAGTCGTAGAGTTATGAACGATTTACTAAGGTTGTTAAAGCTAGGTAAATGCATCCAATCAAGTTCTATCTAACGATCCATGTCATAATTTTGCAAAACAAAAAAGAAGAACATTTAAAATGATCAAAATATGTTGTATTATACTAAATGTTAATTAATAAATAATTAAAAAAACAAGTCGGTACGGTACGGTATTACCGTGGTACACGACTTCTATTACCACGTACCAACCAAGTTTGGATAGCTGGTACGGTACTACCAACCAATTAAGTCGGCACCAACTAAATTGGTACGGTTGGTATATGAATTGGTTGGTTTGTCATGGTACTAAATTGACACCCCTAATACTAATATTCAAGGGGTTGCTATTCATACCCCCTCTCACACATCCAGTAGCGGATCCAGAATTTTTGTCCACTGGGTCCCATTAAGGTATACTAAAGGCGCATAAAGTCACCCAATGCGTTTCGGGAATTTTTTTAAGTTTTTTAGTTGATTTCAAATGATTTTTTTAGTGTTTTTATCGATTTTGAAGAATTTTCTTAGTGTTTTTGTGAATTTCGAAGAATTTTTTCGGTCTTTTTATTGATTTCAAAAGACCTTTTTAGTGTTTTTGTCAATTATCGACAAGATGAGGTCCCTTGAAAATTTTTACTGAAGGATCTAAGACTAAATTTAGTATTTTTGATATTTTTTTCTCTTTCTATACCAAATCCGAATCCGCCATAGCACACATCTCTATTTACACATACCATACTTTATACTCTCCACTCACACACGTACATTTATGCGGGTATTGATAGAGTACCCTATATTGAATAATGACGATTATTTGAAAAGAAATCATGTGAATCACACACTCACAAATGAATGAGTGCATGTAATAAATTATATCAAGTGGAACATACGCTAATTAGCAGTTCCAGCTCCATATCAAGGATATCGTCAATATCCACAAGATTTCTGTAGACAATAATACGATCACCAAAATAAAGTATGTGGTTTCCCTATCAACATTCTTTTTCAATATTTTATTGCATCATTTCACAAAAACCAATATTGTTTGGTTCAAGACTTATCTACCAAAACCTCGCCGGAAAATAAAATCTCCAAAGATGGCCGGCGGCGACGATCCTACCGGAGTGGTGGTAGTGATGGTTCCGTTCATAGCACACGGTCATCTCAACCAACTCCTCCACCTCTCCACCGTCGTATCTTCCTACAACATCCCCGTCCACGTCATCTGCACCACCGCCCACCTCCGTCAATCACTCTCCCGCATCCACCGTTGCTCCGCCGCCGGCGCCGGCAACCACATCCACTTCCACGAATTCCCAACTCCCCCTTTCACTTCCCCACCTCCAAACCCTTCAATCCCCTTCCCTTCCCACCTCCAATCTTCCTTCGACTCAACCCTCCATCTCCGCCGTCCGGCCGCCGATCTCATCCGTTCTCTCTCACACACCGCCGCCAGAGTCGCCGTCGTCCACGACGTTCTCACGTCTTACGTCATCCAAGACGTCCAATCGTTACCAAACGTCGAAACTTTCACTTTCCGTCCACTCTCCGCCTTTTACACCTTCTGGGATTCGTGGGAAAAATCCGGCAGACCGTTTCCGGTTAACCGGAAATTGCTAGACCGGCTTCCTTCTCAAACCGGAATCACCACTCCGGAGTTTAAGGAATTTGCAAAACTTCAACTACCCCACATGAATCTCGACGTCGGAGAGTTATACGATTCATCTAGAGTGATTGAAGGCGAATTTATTGAATATCTAGAGAGAAATGAGATCTCTGGTGGAAAAAAAATATGGGCTATCGGACCGGTTAATCCGGTCCGAATAGCTTACGATGTGACGGTTTCGAAAAACCGTCACAAATGTTTGCAGTGGCTTGACAACCAACCTGCAAACTCTGTTATTTATGTCTCTTTTGGGACGACAACAACCTTTAGCGACGACCAAATAAGGGAAATCGCTATCGGGTTAGAGAGAAGTGAACAAAGGTTTATTTGGGTGGTTCGAGCCGCGGACATAGGAGATGTGGATGGGTTTGAAGATATAACGGTTAATTTGCCAAATGGGTTTGAAGAGAGAGTGAAAGATAGGGGATTTATCGAACGGAAGTGGGCCCCACAATTGGAGATTTTGGGACATTTTGCAATGGGTGGGTTTTTGAGTCATTGTGGGTGGAATTCGAGTATGGAAAGTATATCGATTGGAGTGCCAATGGCCACTTGGCCAATGCACTCTGATCAGCCAAGAAATGCGGTTTTAATTACAGATATTCTTGGAACTGGTGTGGTGGTTAAGGATTGGGGGCGTAGAAATGAGTTGGTTAAGGCTACGGTGGTGGAAGAGGCGGTGAGAACGCTTATGTGTTCAAAAGAAGGGGATGAGATGCGGCGGAGAGCCGTCGCATTGAGTGATGACGTCAAGAAATCGATGGCCGAAGGTGGTCTTGGCCGTTTAGAGATGGATTCATTTGTTTCCTATATAAGGAGGTAGATGTTACTTCATAAAGTGTTAGCTAAATGATTAAATGAACCCTTTTAGATCAAATCAAACTCAATTCATACATTGAAAATGTATTATTGATTCATATATTAGTATAGAAAACGAGATTTTGTCGAATAAATTGATTGTATATAAATGGAAGTATTAGTATTAGTATTAGTATTAGTATTATAGACGTAGGGGATGCCTAAATAATTGAGCATGGAGTATTAAAACAACGGTTGATGTTGATTCATATCGGTATAAAGAAGTATTAAAACAATTATAACAATTTAACTTATAAGATGGGTATAAAAAAAGATCGAGAATTTTACTGGTAAGACACATAACAAGGATCACGGATGTTATTCTGTAAATAAGGGAGAATAGTCTTATCCGGTAAAAAATACTCACCGACAATCTATTTAAATGGTCAAGAATGTTACCCAGTAAAATAACTGAGTATGATGATTTTTGCAGCAACAACACTTACCCTTTAAATATGTTTAGTAAACGATCCCTTAGATTTGGTATGACGAAATTCAATCTTTCATTATAAGTACATTGCTATGTTTGTAGCATTAAAAACACTTTTGGAGTTTTAATCCTGAATAATGTGGTTTTACCGAGTCAAAAAACACTCTTTAAGCCCTAATCATTCAAGGTGTTTGGTTGGAGGTTGTAACGTGGGATGAGGAATAGAAATAGAAATAAAAATTATTAATGATGTATCGTTTAATGCAATGGAATGAGTCATTACTATATAATAGTTGATGAAACATTCATCAACGAATTGGAGAAAGGGTGGTGTTTTCCATTCCTCTTAACATTCTCATTTTCAGTTCTTGTAATAAACCAAGTGTCCTTTAAGGGTTCCTTACCAAAATTTCTATAAAGTCCTAATGGATAAATTTGACTGTCTGGATAAAAGTGTGTTACTGACTTTTTTTTTCCTAATTGTTTTACTCTTTAGTTGATCAGATTCATGACTTGCATCTCTCGTCCCCCTTCAGTTCAGTTTATCAAACAAAAAAACAAGATACTAAAATTGTTGTTCTTCAATAAAATAAAATAAAACCCGGTTCAAACCAAACAATAATGCTAAGGTTCAATTAGCATTGGGGAGAGATGAAGAAAGAAGATAAATGAACTACATGTTGAGGGTTTCAATGCAAACAAGCGACAAGTAAACAGCTTTAAAAAGTTGTAGAAATAAGCCAATTAAACCATTAAGCTCGTTAAATCACAAGTAAACATCCCCCCTTATTGATAAACTCATTTAAAGTCGATAATTTAGATCAGTTAAGTCTGCCTTCAATAAACGCTTCGCTAAGTGCTTCTTCCATTATTGTGTGTATATCATTTCAAGTGTAATCCAGTTCCAATTCTACCATAAAAAATCGATTTTAGTAAATTCTTCTTATAAGGCACAATTCGACCAAAAAAAAAGCCATTGAAACCGATCCTTAACGGTCACTAAGCCACAGTAATTAATCAACAACCTGAATATAACTTTCTATCACAAATAAATAACAAGAAACAAAAATATCAGTCCCTCTTAACAGTAATACTACCGAAATGCGACTCAAAGTTCAAAACGATTTGCTAGAAAGCCTCCAATTGCAAATCCTTTGAGCCACAAAAAAAAAACCTATGATCCAGCTTTCTTCTTGGCTTCTCTCAAAGCTTCTCTCTTCTCTTCCCTGCATAACCCCAATAAAAAAAAATAGCCATTTTTAACCACAAACACAAAGAAAACACTATTTGGTGTATATAAACCAAACCAAACCAGTAGGGTCAGGTTCAGGACAATTCTCAAAAAAAAAAGAAAAAAAAAAAAAAAACTAAAAGACGATATGCACAAATGCATACGGGTACTTTGTAACATGCATTTGTGCATATTCATTAATGCATGATATGCACTCGTGCATAGAAGGAAAAAAAAAAAACTTCAATAGCTTGCATGCTTTTGTGCATACCGTCCAGATGGAGAACTCCCAGGGGGTTCTTCAGTTTTTTTTTTTTTTGAGGTTTTCCCCTGAACCTCTCTCCAAACAAGTATATCCGAACCAAAAGGTAGGGAAGGATGTATGCAAACCCACCTCTAAAAATAATTGCAATGTTTAAAAAGATGTATAGTTTTATAAACCATCTTATCGACAGTTTATACAGACGAATTAAATAAATAAAAAAAGTGGCACTTCGACACTTAAAGACGAAAATTGTTCCATTCTTTAGGGAAATCAGTTGGTATTGAAGATAGAATGTAAGATATATATGATAGCTATGAAAAGAGAAGCTACCTGATTTTCGAGATCTCTTCTCTAGGAAGAGGTTTAAACTTCTTCCTCTTCTCTTTAATGGCAGGTTTCTCTTCGTTCTTTCTTTTAAGAGAACCATTATTTGTTGTTATGCTTTTATTCCCTTTTTTCAACATCTCTTTCCTCTGAGTCTTAAGGATTTCCGCTTCAAGATTCTCTGTGGTGCTAGGTTCAATCTCGGAACCTTCTTCAACCACTTCTTCTACTTCAGAAGCTTCTGTTGGAACTCCCTTTAAATTACTCATTTTCTTCAACTGCAATATAAAATTGAATATAAATGATCCACACATTAACGAAACTCATTTGCTAAAAACTGCTGAGAAGGACATACCTTTGCGACAAAAAAACCATCCATGTTATGGACATGAGGGTAGAAACGTCTTGTTTTTTCCAACGACGGATGAAATCGGCGTTCCCTAAAGCGAACAAACCTACAAAGATAACAAATTTAGACATCAAATATGTATACGGTATTATAAAGTAGTTAGTTACAAGTGTTTGGTCTAAAGGGTACAACTTATACAACTTAATAAACATTATTTTAAGTATAAATTATTAATGCATATGAAGTCTTCAATTTCTAAAATATTCATAATGAGCTCTTCTTTAAATGTTCAGAACAGAGTTTTTGGACACTTCTACTACCCTTCCCAAATAAAATGTCAATCAGCCAAATATAACGTCTATAACCGAAAAAACCAAAAAATATATGAGATTTTAGGAAATCTCATCTAACAATTGCTCCACTTCCAAAAATAAATTTAAAACAATTAAAAATTTACAATCTGCTGAATCGCTAAGTTAGACTTTTGGTATATATATATATATATATATATAGGGTTGGGTTCCGATGAGAAGTGAAGTTATGATGAGAAGGGTAAGAAGGGATTTCCATCCTTGGAGACATGTTAGAATGAGATGCACCGAGATGAGATACACCCAGATGCACCGGATCAATCCTTGTATCAAGCACGATTCATGGGTGGGTTTGAGATTAAAAGTGATCGAGGGTCAAGATCTCTTCTTAGTTCTTACGCTTCTCACATGAGCCCATGAACCCATTGCAATCCTACAACCCATGCAACCCACTCATCCACCATCCATTTTCTTTTTTTTAATTAATGGTAGTTACAAGTGATTAAATGATAACCGTTGATGATCAAATGGATTATGGACGGTCATGATTTGGTTGTAAAGGTTGTACGATTGCAATGGGTTGCATAATAACGGCCCTATATATATGTATATATTATACATTCATACAAGTTAAAAAGACTGGGAGAAAATAAAAGTACCCTGGGCGACCAAAGTCTAATCCGCATGGCACAAGTTTCACATCCCTCTTCTTGAGTGCATAGTCTATAACATCTTCATTCTGCAAGATTACAAGATTAAGAAAAAAAATTAAGTTGGTGCCCTAAAAATCTGATATGGACTGAAAATACCTCAATAACCATCATAAAAATTCAAGATACCTCAATAACCATCATAGAGCATGTTGAATAAACCACATAACCCCCTGATTTTGAATTGGCATCCACCATATCAATTGCTGCAAGTATTAGTTCCTGCAAAATGAACACATTGAAAATAAATCTCTCATACAATTAAAGGAACTTTTTCTTCGAAACATGAACAATAAATTATACAACATTGCTTTACGTCACATAAATCCAGTATAACTAATTCATAAAAAGGTTCTGGATACCTTCTGTAGACGTGAACAGTTCTGTACATCAACGGCATTTTTAGAGGTTTTGACAGATTCATCTTTAGATATAACCTGTACAAATTAAACATTCTTTTTATTCAACTGAAAAATACAGAACCGATATAAGTATTGAGCAAAATACAGCTTAATGCTTACCCCAGTACCACTGCAAGGAGCATCCAACAAAACCCTATCGGCTGTGTTATTTCCCAGAACTTTGGGGAGCTGATAATTAAATTTGAGAAAAAAGAAAAGTAAATTAGAAAAAACCCAGAAATAGAAATAAAGTATCAAGAATCAGACATGAAGAAGATTGTAAAAACGGTGGTTTTGCTTCTAAAAAAGACCATTGCTACTCATCAATATAAGCACAAGATTGTTACAGGAATCCATCCCATAAATTAATTAGTCAAACAACAGACTTCCAAAACCAGCCAAGAAAGTTGAAGATTCTAACACCAAAAGCCATTTAAATTACATCTTAATCAAATATATAACAAGTTAGCAAAACTAACCTCTCTCCCATCATAGCTGCATACTACAGTGTTTGTCACACCCAATCTTTGTAAATTTGATGTTAGTTTAGTGAGCCTCTGTTCCTTCATCTCATTAGCGTAAATTATACCTGAATAGAGACAGCCATAAAGTGGACAGTTAATTAGATGATCTATACACAAGATGCATATACAACAGACATCACTAAGAACTACTGGAAAGCAAAACCAGGGTTACTTCAACAGCCAGATGCACAAAGACACACAGGTCTCGAAGGGTTTAGATTGCAAGGCACAAAAATTAAAAATAAGTTGGAGAGCATGTATACATACATAAATAAATATCCACAAGAAAACCTTGGAGCAAATATTTGAACAGTCAAGTAGTCAACAAATATCATTACTTATACATCTACATTTGTCTCATTGCATGTATGTGTGTACAACTCTAAATAACTGCAATGATAACCATACAAAACAAGATACAAGTGTACAATCCTAGATATCCCCATAGGATATAAATCAATGCATACAAACATCTTTTCAGTGTTGTTCAAAATCGTGATAACACTTTTAAGGATAGATCTGAAAATAATTAAACTTAAGGGTAGACACCTAAAGATCAAATTCATATAGAATTCTCAGGAAAGATGCTATGTTTAGAACCTTGAATGATTCATCTATTCTTGAGGTTATTGTGGGTCACATATGAGTCAACCACAACTACTCACGATAAAAGGCAGCTTGTTTATTGTTGTAGATAAACATGAAAGAGAACTTACCCAATCTCCCCAAAAAAATATTCAAAGCACATGCAAACTCAAAAAGTACAAGTGCGTATATAATCGTGACATGCAATAAATATTGATATTAAATATGCATCTTGATGCTTAACGCTCGTGTAAATGTATAGAAAGAGCATACCGGTGTTTTTCATGAGAGCTGCAATGTAAGTCGTTTTACCACCAGGAGAGGCCCTACAACAAGTAAAAATTGTTTTTTTAAATATGGATGTGTATGGAATATTCATTGAAAGCTGCAACCTAATGCTAAAAATGGAAAGCAGCATAGAGCTTATAATCATTTCTACATTGTAATAAGCTTTGCAAACTTGCTAAAGATAGAATGCCTAGATCTTAGATACTTTATAACAGATATAAAGATGCCAAGAAATATTGGATGCTTACGCCATGTCAACAACTCGTTCCTTCTCCTGAGGAGCAAGAGCCATTACAGGTAGAAAAGAGCTTGCACTTTGCACCTTTGAATAGATTTAATGAAAACAATCATATATTATAAAATGTTATACATAAAAATAAAAAGAATCCTGCTTAAAATTAACTCAGATAAAAATACCATGTAATGACCAGCCATATACTCCGGAGTTGCACCATATGGCACTTGATGATCATAAACAACCAAACCAACCTGTGAATTGTTAAAGAGACAATTAATGCAATGTGGCCAAAGTCAAACAATAATTTCGGCAAATAAAGGTGACGAATGATCCTACCTTTGACCACTTGCTTAACGGATCTAAGTTGATACCTCTATTCAACAAGACACCAGCTAAGTCTCTTCTTCGTGTCTATATCCTCAGCAAAAGGTGGAGTACAATGAGTATGGGAGATATATATATATATATGCACAAATCGATCTAGTAAAAATAGTATCACAACAAGAAATAAGTTTTGTACCACCTTTAATGTGTTGGTACGAAGGGTAATTGGACGAGGCTTTTCAAAAGCTTCAATTAGTTCCATAAGTTCAACAGGTGGAAACATCTGCAAAAATTGTAAATATTAGAAACAATTAGACCTTGGCCAAGTATGAAGCCACAAAGAGATGTCCAAATGGAAATAAATATTCAGATTATCACAGATTAGTATTACCTCAACCAATGAAGAAATAAGAAACTCATTGTAGCCATAATATGATCCTAAATCCAACTTAAGTTGCTCTATATATTGCTTTCGTGTTGCTCCCTCTTGCCTCAAAGAACTAAAATTCGAGAGCACCCGAACAACTGGACAGTAATTTTAATAAGTGTGAAAAACATTAAGAGAGAATAAAGGAAGCAAAGTGGAAATTAAGTTTTATGATCACAAGATTAAGGCCCACCCTCTTTTATTCTTTGTTTAAGACCAGTGAGATCAGGGGGTCCACGAGCCTCCTCTTCAATTTCCTATAATATACATATGGATTCCAAAGGCATGAAACAACATTCTTAAGTAGATGTTAAATAACATGTGGCATTTAAGCACATATACATAAATAAGGATAGCATTAAACCTCTTGT
The DNA here is from genome assembly GCA_036898165.1 of Silybum marianum. Lineage (NCBI taxonomy): Eukaryota > Viridiplantae > Streptophyta > Magnoliopsida > Asterales > Asteraceae > Silybum > Silybum marianum. Next base: position 20,882,624 of record CM072538.1, read on the forward strand.
GTGGGCAATCGAAACTCATCGGGTTGTTCTTTGATGTTAAGCTGCAGTTCATCTAGAGCCTCTTTTTCTTCTCTCTCCTTCTCATCATCAATAGCCCTAGATTTCTTCTCGACATCAGAATCATCAGAATCCAAATCCGAATCGGAACCTGACCCCTGCTCTGTAAACAGATATAACCAACCCAAAAACCCTCAAAACAGTTATATCTCTAGATAACAATTATAAACTACATAGCATGTACGATTTGCATTATCAAACATAACATATTATTGCAACAAAAGTGAAATATTGTCTTTCAGCAAATTCAAGAGGGCCTTGGGTGACTACAAGATTTACATTCTTATGCACTTCCAGATAAAGTTCTATTTTGTTAGTCCTAATGTTTTTAACTTTTTTAATGCCAGTTCTAAAACGCTCTAAAATTTACCTGATTCATGATCATAATTGATGGTTTCAAAAAGATGTACTAAAAATAATTATGACACCGATAAAAATATATTACTCCAAGAACATTATGAAGTACCTTCATCGTCACTGCCTTGTAAAACATCACCAGCAAATGTGTCATCCCCATCTGACGACAAATCAGACCCAGAGTTCCCTCCTTCATCACTACCATCAAGACTTTGTTGTTCTTCCATTTCTTCGTCTTCCATATCAGACTCGCTCAAAATATCATTTTTCTTTTTGCTCTTGACGGAAATAAACTCCTTATTTTGCTCCTTTCTGCTTGGTTTTTTCTGTAACTTTTTGCCTTTAACCACCATTGAAGCTACAAACACATTTTCAACAAAATAAAAACCAAGCATTAGGGTTTGGTTACAAACACAGAAGAAGAAAAAAAGAAAACCGAATTAGCAAAAAGTATAAACTTAGTTGCAAAAACAATAAAAAGAAATCAAAGACAAACAGTCGAGCAATCTTTTTAAATAATTAACTAGGTCAAATCATATGCAAAAGTATAAACCTAGTTGATAACCATAAGAAACAAAGCTCAAACTCTTGCTAATATATCATCTTGTGTAACCATATTTTATCATCATTGAGACCAATAGAAAGTGACTGCATGTTCTATAATATTAAATGAAAAGCAAGTAAAATAACAGTTAATTCATCCTTCAAAGTAGTAATAAACACAATTGCACAATTAAAATCTCAAACCAAGTCAAAGAAACACTTGATTGAAAATTGTAAACCAATTTGATGATCACCTACTTCCTCCTGCCTAACTAGAAATAGTTGGGTCATATTCTTAAAGAGTAAAACTACAAGCTTTATACGTATCTACTTCCTCCTACTCCTACTCCTACCTCACAAGTTGCATATTCTGAACCTTGTCAAACGAACACATTGTAAACCCAGAAAGAAAATGGAAATCCAAATTAAATTAAATTCAAAATCAACGAACCACATGAAATCGATTAACAAAACCAATAGTACCTTTTGATTGAAGAAGCGAAGGAGAGAACGATTGGTTGGCGATTTTTAGTTTAGGTTGGGGGCGGTGGAGGGAAATTTGAACAAGTAGAATGAATGGATATTTTTCGATTAGGTTAAAACCCTAAACCCCCAGACCCATCCACGCTTGCGTGACTTACGTTTAAAAACTCAATTCACTTTTGGTCCCAATTGACTTATTTGAAGATGGAAGTTAACTTCTATTCTATAAGTCAAAATTGTTTGGATTTTGTTTTAAAAATAAGAATGGATATGGGGTTTTTCCTTTTACACCCTACTCTACTTCCTAAATGCACCATACTCTATCTTATTTATCTATTTTAATTGGTAACACGCTAACTCCTATATTTATTTATGATGCGTTTGGTATGATGGACAGGGTGGAACAGGACATGACAGAACATGTTTGTCCCACGTTTGGTGTGGTTTTATGCAAGGAGAACAGGGACTAACTAGAACAAAAGTGGAACACGGTTGTTCTCCTCTTACCCCTATGGAACTAAGTAGAACAAGGAAATTTGTACCAAAATACCCTTAGACCTAAAAACAGTCGCTTCATCAGCTTCCTATCAAAATCGTGACTTTCTTCCCCATCTTCCTCCCAGCGACGATTCTCCATCTCGGCAGCCCCATCTCCATCGATTTCTGGCCTCATCTTCATCGATCGAAGCTTGATTTCTGTCTCTCCAAGTATCCATCGTCGTTTTCCCTCTATTTCGATTTGTTTCTCAGGTATTGATTTCTATCTTCTTCATCGATTCAACAGACCTGCTCATTGTGAAACCTGTGAAATCGATTTCTAACTTCTCCATCGATTCAACATACCTGCTCATTGTGAAACCTATGAAATCGAGCATGGAGATTGAGCATGGGTATCGACCTGAGACGAAACAGCATGGAGATCGAGCAGATGGAGAACTGATACAGAGAGTTCATGGAAGAAGAATGCGATTGGGGAAGAAGACAGTGCGATATCGAGAGTCCATGGATCATTTCCCGAGAAAATTTCACAAATCCTTTCTTCTAGTTTCAGAATCTCAAATTCGTATTCTGTTCTTCAAAATTAGGGTTTTATGGTTTTCCAAATTTTTTATAACAAATTATTTCATATGATTCGAACAAGATCAAATTTCTTCTAGTAATTGATTCTGTTTTGAAGTATTTGATTTTGATCAGGAAGCATAGAGGGTGGGATTGAGTCTGATGGTGATGAAGTTGAATTCTTATTATTGTTTGTAGATTGATTATTTGGTAAAAAAACACTATATAACTCGTTAGGGGTAAATTGGTCATTTGATTGATCTGATCGAGTCCTGTCCAGTCTTGTTCTATCATACCAAACGCAGAACAGTTGTTCTGTCCAGTCCTGTTCTATCATGTTCCATCCTGTCCCGTCCCATTCTGTCTGCATACCAAACGCACCCTTATTAATTTTAATTGGAGGCCATATATATAGATTAGGGTTTAATATATAGAGTTATGGTGTAAAAGATAACACTTATCAATATGTCGTTAAAAATATTCATTAATATCAGGCCTAAAATTGTCCAACTATTTATTGGCTCTTCTTATGTAATTCTATATTTTGACTTTTTCCGTAAAATCCATAATACTTCATATGGTACAATGATTGAGGTCACTTCAGAGAGAAAAGAAGGAATTCTCGTCAAAAGGTCGATCTGATATCATCTACGTCTGTACCGCTCCTCGTGGAGTAGATCCCGCAACCAACCAAGTCTTTGACCAGGGAACGGGATAATTCCCGGCAATTGTTCGTGGTGTAGTGTCGATCGTCGCCAGAGATGGCGTCTTTATCATCGGTGATGTAGTGTATATATATTTGTTTGTAATAAAATATGTTTAAAATATTTGTTTTGTAACAATTATTAATAAAAAATAAATTAATCATTTGTATAACTATTTATGATATGTTATTATAAATTGTTTATAGAAAATGAACTTCAATTCATTTTCAAATCCTATAAATCAAGTACTCGAAAATTTCAATTCCTTTTTTATTTCAAATCATTCCACTTTAACAAAAGCCATTCCTAGGTTTATGGTGTGTAATTGTAACACCCCTAAAAATGGGAGTTAATTTAAATCAAATAAACTGCGGAATTCAACTTCATAAAAGAAACATCACCCATAAAGATGGGGAGAAAGTTAGTGAGTTTACAACTTCAAGGGGATACTAGACGACAATCTATTAATCTATACAATTATAAGATACAGATTAAGTTCGGGTGTCTCTAAATCCTTAAAATACACTTCTATGTAACTCCATCTATACACACGAAGGTGCACTTCCAAAGTATGTCACTACCGGCATCTAGCTCCACTCATCCCATCAAGCCCCACTAGCTTGATTACCTGTTATACATGTCATTTTAAGAAAAGTGTTAGGCTTAAATCCTAGTGAAAACAAACAGTTCAAAATATAGAAAAGCCATTTAAACTTCGAAAGCGGTAAATAAACATTTAACCAAAAGCTTTTCCAAAACATCACTTTTTCTTTTCTTTCGCGATCTACACCTAAAAGATACGCTTTACTTCTTTTGAGGGAAACTTCTACGGGAATGACCCGCCATCACATTGATTACTCTTCCGCATAAGTTCAACCCCAAACCGGGATTTATTACAAGTGCCTTCCTCAAATACTTCTGACTATATGTGCCTATGGATCCATTTACACTAGTGTTGTAAGAATATCGCTACCCTTAAAATCAACACAAAAATAGACCTCGGCGCAAGTATACACCTCGGAATACTGTCGTATTTAACAAGTAATACCGGTTTAAGTACCGGGTATCGTTTCCACAGAGACGACGTGTTTTGAAAAGTTCTTAGAATAAAAAGCTTGACTTTTATCGGATTGATTTCAGAAAGTGAAAATAAGAGGAGTTTGTTGATTAACTAGATTTGTTTGGTTGGTTGGTAACGTTGACGAACTACAATTATAAAAAGCAAGTCTAGGGTGTAAGGATAACTTGAGACAAAGTTAATAATTAAACAAAAAGATATTTTATAATAATAATTATTGTCTTAGAAAACTGATACTTTTTATAACCTCATTGAGGTTAAACCGCTTATATACCGATAGTTAGTTGTCAGTTAACCTTAGGGGTAATTTCACGAAGTACCAAAGATCTAATAATGACAAGTTGATAAACTGTTATTATAAATTTAAATACACCTCTTTATTTTGTTACTAACTTATAAATCACAATTTATTTACTTACACCCCAAACTAAGGTTTTTAGCCTTCCATTAAAATGGATTTTTATAACGTATTGTGATGATTACAACTAAGATGAACGAGAAATAATGCGGCCGATTAACTAAGATGATAATTAAGACTAAACGTAAATGCGAAAGTAACTAATGATTATAAAAGCAATTAAAGAAAATGAATTAACAGAAAGCATAAATTACGGACAAGGTTGCCATTAGCAATCTTGAGTAAATTAAACTGGACAAGTCTATCGTAAATATTCTTGAGTTGAATGCTTTGGACAAGTTCACCATTAGTGATCTTGAGAAACAAACGAGGACAAGTATATTGTTAATAATCTTGAGGTACGATAAATGAAACATCCAATAAGAAGAAAAGAAGAAGAATTCGTGAATGTATGGTGACAACGACGAGATCGATGGGTTTCCTTGTGTTTATCGACTACTAAATCTTGAGAACTTAAGAACTAAAACTAGAGAGCATTTGATGGTAACTTATAATAATGAAATTGATGATAAGTTTTTGTGAACCCAACTTAATAATTTATATAAAAAAAGATGGCAACTTCCTTGATTAATAAGGTACACACTAAACATATATAAAATGATTAGTATATAACTTACACACAAGTAGATTACCTTGCTTCTAATACTTGCAATACTTCTAGCTAAAACAAGAAAGTCTAAGTAGTTAGGGTGGTGGCTTGTGGGTTTGGCTAACAATTCATGCAAAATGGACTTGCATGGCAAAAGACTAGTTTCCTCCCAACTAGATGGTATTTAGTTGTAGGAATTATGGAAGGAAGAATTGTTGCTTCCTTCTCTCCCCCATTTCTTTCTCCACCACCCTTTGCCTCCTATATATAGTGGATTTTCATAAAGTTTATGGCTTAATGATTAAGCCAAAACCCAAAATGGGCCGCCTTGGGCCGTCAATGGGCCGAATATAAATAGCCCAACAAAAATATAAAAATCCTAATTACTTAAAGAGTAGCATGATCCATATAAATTTTGAGAGGTTACAAAAGAAAATGAACCCATACATTCATGGGTCTTCAACCATCCCAATCTTTGATAGCTCATGATTCGGTCTGCTCTCTTTTAGCTCCTATTTATACCTGAAAATAATATATTATAGAAACATGAGTGATGGAATCGAAATTAGTAATTTTAGCATCCAAAAATTCATATTTCCATAACTATATGTAACATTAACATGTTACTAGAATTATTATTAAAAGTCTAGTAAAGAGTTGCAAACTTAACTAAAAAGGACTCAAAACTAATAAAATGAGATATAAATACGGATAATAAATTACCCGTATCAAACATCTCCAAACTTAAATCATTGCTTGTCCCCAAGCAATAAATCTAAGAAAAAAAAATTGACTCAATTTCCTATGACTCAAGGTTATTTTGAACACAACTTAGAACACACGTAAATGAGGCACACCATTTTCATCCCAATCCACATAATCAAATTTTTCATGTTCATTCCTTTATGTAGTGCAAAGATTCAAACTGGCAGATTTGCTACCATGTGTTTGTAATAAAAACAGAGTTTGTCCTTTTATAACTGATGTTTGCATGGTGTTTTCTTGCTTTTGTTTTTCCTTCGTTTTTGATGGATAACTTTTTATTGCGTACGAGGAAAACTCTATGCATGAGAGTTTTTAATGAGAAACATGCATGCACTTTGAGTGATTGAAGCTATGCTTCTTTGAGCGTATTTGTACATGCATTTTGTTTTTTTACTTATGCACCAAAACAACAAATTTAAAAATTTAAATTTTTGTGCATTTTTGGGTGTAGAGTGTATGATGCTTGTATGTAGTGTACTTTGAGATGTACATCTCCACATCTCCAAACTTGAAGTATTCAATGTCCCCATTGAATTTTTAGAAAACAACCATGGGTGAATGAAAATTGGAATTTGGACAATGTTTTTGTTAAAAACACATGGTGAGTGAAAATGATCAATTTGCCAACTTTGCACATGGTTGGGGAATGGACACTGGTCGTATGGTTAAATGGTTTGGGACAAAACTAGTGTCAATGGGTGTGTGTACCAAGTTGTTGTTCAAGATAGGGAACGAAAACGTTCCAAAGATTTCCTATAAAGAGAAAACAATCTATCTAAAAACATCAAACTAGCAACCCATATGCAAGAATAATTCTGAGAATTGATTGTCAAAATTTGACCTAGAAAAACCATAAATGACACATTTTGACCTAGTTTTACCAAAATCTTCCAAGTATAAAAATACTTATTTTAAACATCACATTAAGGTAAAATACTTCATTTTGACATGTATAAAGTTTTAAAGGTAAGAATGAACTCACAAGCTAGATTTAGGCTAAATCTAGGTTTTATCCCAATACCGAGCTCCATTTGGTGAAGACTTTAGATCCTCAAGCTAAACCTCTAGATTCATGATGTAATCCCTTCAAGAACACCTACATAGCTTCCACATACACAAAAAAATAACCCAAGGGAGGATGAGAGTTGTTGGTGGAAAACACAAACCCTAGATTTGAGATTTCGGAGAGGTGATCTTACCTTCTACTCCTATGAGCTCCCAAAATCATCAAGTAACCTCTAGCTATCAATGTTTCCATGTTGAATAGCTTCCAAATACAAAACTGGGGCACTTTGAATCGCCCAAATCGGCTGAGAAATGAGAGAGTTATGACCAAATGAAGTTTAACCCTGAAATCCGTCTTTTTAACCCCTGTCTGTGAACTGCGACCAAGAACTGCGACCTTGCCACTCCCAGGTCGCAATTTTAGGTCGCACCTTCCCGAAAACACTACTTACGGTACAAAAAGTGCGACTGTGGTTCCCATGTGCAAGAATTGCGACCCTAAGGTCGCAGTTTACCCTATTTCGCACATTTTGGGCTTTTCTTGCTTATTTTCGACATCTGACCGGGGACCAAAACCCCAATACTTATCCCAAACGATTCCACTGATGAATACTCCACTAACACTTGAATTTAGGAACGCCAAATTTTCCGGGTGTTACAGTAATACTTTCTATTAGGGTTGTAAACGAACCGAGCGTTCAACGAATCATTTGTAAATCTTTGCGGAAAATTCATTTATTTTCGTTTATTTAATAAACGTACGAATATCAAAACATTTTTTGTTCGTTTAGTTAAATGAACGAACATGAACAATGGTCTCATTCGTTCATTTTCGTTCGTTTGTTCGATTAAGTTAAACGAACTAACACGAACAAGCCTCCGTTCATGTTTGTTCGTTCCTTTACATCCCTACTTTTTATGCCAAGTTTTGGTGTAATCCCAAGAATGGTACCTTGTCTACTTGCATTTCTATTGCTCGAGGGCGACAATTGGAGTCTTGCTTGCCTTTTTAAGTGCAATACCTTCAAATTTAAAGCCCAAATTCCATATCATCTAGCATATATATATATATATATGTGTGTGTGTGTTTGTGTGTGTGTGTGTATACATAGAGAGAGAGGTAGGTTCATACGAAATTGATACGTATTTAAGAAAATGACCAATATGTACAAAATTACATGTGATTTTGCATTAGCGGCCAAATAAATGTGCGGGTGATCATATGGCTGCTTGGCAAGGTCGCATGTAATTCGATCATTTTCTTATTTTCTTAAACAGATATCGGTCCCGTATAAACCCTACTCTCTCTCCCTCTCTTACTCTCTCTCTCTATATATATATATACACACACACACACATCCAATCCAAGGCCCACCCTCCTAAACATCACAATTCCCCTTCTCGGCTTCTAACTCTCAGCGTTCTCGACGACCTGTGTTGCTCACAATGTCACTTCTCTCCTTTCGGCAGGTTGAAAATTTTAAAGTTTAGGTTCAATAATTGCTCCTTACAAGGTTGGACTTGTAATTGACATGCTTAGAATATGTTTATATGCTTAATGCTTTTGTTATCTTGGATATTCTGCTGAGTCATATCCAATCCTCTAAAAAATTAACATACATCACATACTAGTGAATTAGTGATTACAGCTTCCAAAAGAAGACCACTCTAAGATAATAATCATGGCTTTGCCTTCAAGCATATATACCCACCAACTATTCAACAATATGTTTACGAGAATCATGTTTCTAACTTGTAGGGAGTTTTATTTTTAGGCCAATAACCATTATTGGGGGAACATTAGTAGTCTCCAATGAACACAACAATTTTAACATCAAAACTATCTTTTTTACATTATTTTCATCTTCTAACATCAAATTTGGCATGGGCCGAACACACGCCTTCTAACGTCAGTGTAACACCCCTAAAAATGGGAGTTAATTTAAATCAAAATAAAATGCGGAATCAGACTTAATGAATAAACTCCGCCCATAAAGATGGGGAGGAGTAAGAGAGTTTACAACATCAAATGGATACTAGATGACAACCTACTAATCTATACAGTTACAAAATACAGATTAAGTTCGGGTGTCTTTAAATCCTCAAAATATAAGCTTCTATGTAACTCCAACTGTACATGCGACGATGTACTCCCAAAAGGATGTCCCTACCGACATCTAGCTCCACTCAATCCCTCAGAACCCCACTAGTACAATCACCTGATATACATGTCATTTTAAGAAAAAGTGTTAGGCTTGAAGCCTAGTGAGAACAAACAGTTCAAATAAGAAAAGATTGTAAACCTTTGAAAACGGTAAATAAACATTTAACCAAAAGCTTTTCTATTTAACTCATTTCCTTTGCGCGCGATTTACACTTAAAAGATACGCCAATGAAACTTCTCTTTCGCGTGCGATTTACACTTAAGAGATACGCCCATTGAGGGAAATATACGGGAGCGACCCGCTATCGTACTAACATCAACCCCAAACTAGGATTTACTCAGTAAATAAGTAAGCTCGACTAGATGGAAATCTTCGGCTTACGGCTAAAGAGTTCAACCCTAAACGTGGATTTCTTACTCAATACCCAACTGAGCAAGCTCAACCCCAAACTAGGGTTTATTATTTGCCCCATCCTCAAATCAAACCGACTATTGTGCCTATGGATCAATTACACTAGTCTTACATTTTAATACATCCATTTCCTATGTACTAACCATTTCCCAACCTGAAATCATTGTAGGATAAATATTCCTCTTCTTTAAACATTTCCTTCAAAATTAGGTCAAATAGCATCTAGTTCAAAACATCATATTTCTTGAAAATAAACTCACACAAATGTTTTAAAACCGTTCCTTATACTCGTTTCAACATTTCAAAGAGAAATTCTAGATGACTCATTTTGACCCAGTTTACCAAAATTCATCAAGTATAGAAATACTTGCATAAACACTTTATAGGAGGTAAAATACATTATTTTGACATGTATAAAGTTTTAGAAAGGATAAGAATGAACTCACAATACTAGGGTCTAAAAAAACCCTAAAATGTTTCTAACACTACTTGAACTCTAGAGAGGAGATGAAGAACACTTAAGGTTCGAACCCTAGATCTTGATTCCTCAGCTTGAGCTCCAAATAAATGCTTGATCTTGTATGGTTGTTGAAGAGGAATTAAAGCTCTTGAAAATCACCTCTTAGGGTTTCCACTTGAGAGTAAATGCTGAGAGAAATATATGATATTTGTAATAAATGAGAACTCAGCTAAAAATCTCCCTTTTATACTTCCAGACGCGAACTGCAACCATAATGTGCGAAGCGGGCACTTGGTCAGGTCGCAGTCTTAGGTCGCACTTCCCAGTGATGACCTACGGTACACTAACTGCGACGTGGAGCTGCGATGATGGCCTGGTCAGGTCGCACTTGGCTTGGTCGCACTTTCCCTGATCAACATAGGGTACAACAACTGCGACCACAAGGTGCGATAATGGCACTGTCCAGGTCGTAGTGGCCACCCGATGGTTCTATAACTAGATACAATTTTACACAACACAAACCCAAGCTTGCATTAAATTAAAAAGGGTCGAGAGACAAGAAATTTCAGGGTGTTACAGCCAGAGGTCGAACTTAAGGATTGTTTATATTTTGTTAAGCGTCTTTTACTAGATAAGTGGTGTTTACCCGATAAGAAGTTTTGTTGTTTACCAAGACACTTTGACCAAATTAGAAAGGGGTTGCTTTCTAACTCGGTCGACGCTTACCTTGACACTTGGTAAACAACCACTTTTATTTACAACTTATCGAAACCACACTCTTACTCAGTTATTCTAACCCAATTTGTGTTGGTAAACGACTCCTTGGTCCCTTATACAATGTATCACATAAATGAGTCTATTCGGGATATTGAGAAAAACTAACATGTATTTCTTACAAAAAAAACCCATGAAAAGTATACGTCAACACTACAATAAACTTCGATTTGTATGACCTTTAAAATGTCTAAATCTCTAAATAATTTTTTATAGGACTTCAGTCATAGGACAAAACATTTTGTGTTTGATGTAAAGGTATTACAATAAATTATAGTGTGTTTAGGGACATCTTAACAAAACATTTAGCACATTTTCAACTAAAGTATCATATTAATATTTAATTATACCATATTGTTTGAAAATGTCTATCTTATAAATAAAAGTTTTCTATAAAAATATGTATTCATTAGACGTTTTTCAAAAGTGTCATAAAAACGTGTTAAAACGTCAAATAAACATTTTTGTACATAGAATTATAATTGTTTGGTACTATAAATCTAAGTCATATAAAATTGTCTCTTTTTATTCAAGTCGTAAAAAATATTATAATTTATTTTTCAAGAACTTGTTAGATGATTGTAACCCATGTTTTCTAAAATCTAAGAAATCAAAACAATCATAAATGCCTAAACCCCTAGATTAAATCTAAATCACAAAACTATAATTCAAAAAATCCACACCAAACAAAAATCAGACATTCATATAAAAATCTAATTCAAGAAATCATGGATGGATATAACATTTGAATTAAAATTTAATTATAACAAACTAAATGGTTGAAGAAATTAAAAAGAAAACCCCATGAAAATAAGAAAAGCATCGACAGCATTGGAAACTAGAATAAAATACCCCTATATATTTTTAGGACCTAAAGTGACTAGTAAATTAAAGTGCAAGGGTCTAGTACAAAATTAAATATTATACCCATATTATGTCTTTTAGTTGGTCTTGAAGTCAGAAACAAAAGCTCAAGTAGGGGTGGCATTTTTGTATCAAATCAAACCAACCAATATGTATACCAACCGTATCAATTAAATTGGTACCGACTTAATTGGTACCAATTATAATCGGCTAGTAGTATCATACCAAGTATGCAAACTTGGTTGGTACACGGTATTAGAAATCGCGTATGTACCGACTTATACAATTATTTAATAGTTCTTATATTTTTTATGCATTGAATATCAAACATTGTAACTTTACCTATTATGTTTGAACATTTGAATGTTTGAAAGTCTTATTCTTTGTAATTAAATCCCCTTATACATTAAATTTGTTACTTGAAAACTTAAAATGTCATTCAAAATTTTGAACAAAATTCAAGTTTGTATATATGTAATTTGAAGTTGGTACAAAACCGGTACCGACGTTTTGTACCAACATGTACCAACCGAAGAAAGTTGGTATCAAGTACAGTTGGTTGGTACATTGTATTAGAACTTACATACCAATTATAATTGGTTCCTACATGGTATTGGAGAAAAAAAACTTGGTACCGTACCAAGTCCACCCCTAAGCCCAAGGGCCATGGCCTCTTGTAACCATCATAGGCATCCGTCACTGAAATTTGATGTAACAATATCTATTTATAAATTATATGATGTCAAGTTTCTAAAGCTAGAAAATATCCTTCATGTTTGACAATTATATATTTTTACTTTATTCATTGTATAATGATATTTTTATTTTAATATATTGAATAATAACAATAAAATTAATAATAATTTAAAATAATCAATAATCAATACTATTACTAATGAGTAATTTGTAATTAAATTTAATTAATTAAATTACTATTAATTAATAAATTGAAATTAGTATTAATTAACAACTAAAACTAGTTAATAACCAAAATTAGTTAATAAACTGAAATTATTAATTAATCATTAATAATAATAATAATAATAAATTAATTAATGCGTTATAATTGAAAAAAATGTTTAAATTTTTTAAACAGTTAGAGTATCTCCAACAACTATGCTAAAATATAAAAAAATGGGATTTTTAATATTTTTGTTGGTCCAACAACTATCTTATTCTATATGCTAAAATAGAAAAAAAGACAATTTAGATGAATCTCTTAAACTCATTAGAAGAGAGATAAAATAATATTTAATTATGTTCAACCAATTACAGTTTTGTGATAAAATGTATATAAGAGAAAAATAATATTTTATTAGATTAATTAAATATTTTATGAAAATGATTAATGGTATCATTGTTAAAATAGAGTCGTTGTTGAGTTGAATGTGAATTTTTATAGAGATTTTGACTTTTATTACTTTATGATAGACAAATTGTAGCGTAGTTTTTGGAGATACTCTTAATCAACCAACACTTTAAATAAGTTAACAAGGGGTTGTTTGTTTACCTTAACAATTTATTAGGAGACAACATCTGAATAGCTAAAAAAGATGAATCATGTTTTTTTTAAAGGTTTGCCTCTTTGGTTTCAGTACCCTATGAATGATTTTGTATCTTGGGCAGTTGGGCCTCTTTTAACCATTGAGAGCCTTGTTTCATTATGAACAATTACCAAACAATTATATTTCATTTTACATATATCATAAAAGCATTTTAATCATTTTGACAATTTAATCATTCAACACCAAACTATTCAACAACTATCAAACTTATCTATTAGGAGGTGTTTGGTTTGCAGAATGGAGTTCGATGAAATTGGAATCCGTCAAAGGAATTTGATTTTGAAGGAATTGGAATGGAATCTCGCAAAAATTAGAAATATGCATTTAGCGGGGGGGGGGGGATAATATTAATTGATGGTATATTAATTAATGGTGGTGGCGGATATGTTGCCGACGAGTAGAGATGTAAATCCTATCCCGATCCGATCTGAATTCGGTCAAAGCCCGAATCCGATTCGATCCGGTCAAAATCCGGTTTTAGGCCCGCGGGTCCGATCCGGTTTGGATATTACCGTTTTTCCCGGGCCGACCCGATTCGAAAATTTTGATAAACTTACCGTTTTATAGATCCGTTAGATTCATTTTTGACCATTTTTTTTGGTTTTTTTCCACCTCAAACACTATAAATAACATATATGTTGAATGGGTTTAGACACCAAACTCACAAAGCAAAAAACAATCACAAATTTCTCTATAATTCATAAAAGTTATTACCGACCATGGTCAAAACACCGAGTTTTTAATTTTTTTAATAACTTGTATGTAATTTTGCAAAGATGTTAGTTTGTTACTAAATATAATTATAATAAAACGTATTTTTAAAGTGTATTGAGTGACCCAATGAGATATCTTTAAAATTAAAATTGTAAAAAGAAATAAAAAATAAAAATCGTTAAATCCGATTTGGGTCCGGTTTTCGGCCCGATTCGAATCCTATTTTCTAAATCCGGTTTCGATATAGCTTAATCGGACCGGGGTTTTACCCCCGAGGCCCGGCCCGAAGCCCGATCCGGTTTGGGCAAATCCGGTTTTTTGAAATAGTGTTCCGGCCCGAATCCGGTCAAAGCCCGATCCGATCCGGCCCAAATCCGGCCAAATTACATCTCTACCGACGAGAGTGGGGCGGGGTGTGACGAGGGCGGTGGTTAAATTTATTTTTGTCTTTCTAAATGAAAATTAAATATTATGTTACATTTTCCACGAAATGGAATTCAAAATCCTTCATATATTTTTAGGAATGATCAAATCTCTCAACCGATGGAATTCGGTGTAATCCGATGGAATCCAATCAATTCATTCCGCCAACCAAACATCGTTAAGGAATTTGGTTGAAGGAATTTGTCATTTCAATTCCATCAAATTCCCTTTGAATTTTGCGAAACAAAATTCAAAGGGAATAATGAATTCTTTAACTTACGGAATCCATTATTATTGAAAATATTATATTTATTTAATTATGTGAACCAAATATGGCAAAGGAATTTGGTCAATGTATTTTGGTTATTCCAATTCCATGAACCAAGCAACCTTAGTATCTAAATCGGTCATGGAATTTAACATCCTCTGAACATCCTTTCTGCTGTGTTCTGGAAACTCATTTAACGAAGAAAAAGAAAGGAAAATGAGGAAAAACGGAGGAAAGTGAAAAAAACTTGTGTTTTCGAATTTTTTTTAGGACAAAAAGAAAAGGAAAGATAGAAAAAATAAAGTTTAGTTTTCTTTCAAACATTTCCTCCAAAAAAATAAGAAGAGAGGAAAAAGAAATGAAATTAAAATTATTTAAAAAATTAATAAAATTAACAAACTACCAAATCTTTCTTCTAAATTATACTATAAGGGTGCTTGAGCAATGCAGCGAGATCCATCTTAATTTTAATATTTTATTTTTTGTTTCTATCGATGTTATAGTACGATTTTTATTGGTTTTGAAAAAGAGAATTTATTTTTTGTTTAATTTCTTTGATTCAGTTTTTTATTATAATATAGGTTTAATAATATAATTTATTAGAAATATAATAATTAAGTATTTTGTTAGAACTGAATGATTATCTTAATTATATTTTGAATTTTTTATATTCAAAATTAGATGTTTATCTGTATAGTTAGTTACACGAATTCAAATATGAAGTTTTAATAAGTTGTATCAATGTATTTATAACTTGTATTATTGAATTTTAAGTAATTATACTTTAATTAATTATATCTATTGCATAATAATCTATACTATATTATAAAGCATTTGGCCAAAAACTCTTAAAAACAATCTTTTAAGCCTTAGGTACTGCTATTTAATGCTAATTACTTAATTTTCAAGATTACAAGTAAATGTGCGTAAGTACAACTTATTAAAGCTTTATTTCTGAATTCGTGTAACTAACTGCAGATAACCATCATCCAAAATACAGGATAAACATTTAATTTTAAATATAAAAAATCTAAAGTATAATTAAGATAATCATTGAGTTCTAACAGAAAACTTAATTATTATCATCATAAAAAGTTATATTATTAAATCAAAAATAAATTATTTTGTTATTAAACATAATTATATTATGATAAAAAAAAATTGAATTAAAAAAATTACATAAAAAAAAGAACTTTTAAATGAACATTAAAAACGTTTTCTCAAAACCACATAAAACCATTAGAATATCGATAGGGACAAAAATTAAAATAAAACCTAAAATCGAGATGTATCTTGCTGCATTGCACGAGTACCCTTATAGTATATTTTTAAGAGTTTTTGTCAAATACTTTATAATCAGTATAAATATTATAGATAAAGATTAGTTTAAAAAACATATATATATTTTTTTCGTTTTTGAAACATAATAATTATTTTCTTTGAATTCCTTTCACGCCCTTTCAGCAACGTCGTTCCCCAACCCCCAATATTGCTTCTAACGTCTCCTCCTTCTCACTCTCTCTCGTCCTCTATCTCTCGCTCCTGCTCCATCTCTTCACTCGTCGCTACTGTTGCCCCCTATCAATCGCAGGTATGTGAAAAAAACCCTTATCTATTTGTAGGCTTGAGACAATGATTTATATGTTTTTGCAACGATGATTTCTATGATGATGGATCTTTATCGTGTTACTGTGTTTGGGCATGATTTTCTTTGGGTTTTCTGAAGTCTGCAATTTTCATTTCAACATCTCTCATCTTTGATTTTTATCATTTGTGTCTTTGTGAACACCCCCATTGTGTTCCTTTTTCGCATGAACACCAAGTGCTTGATAAAAGTCTCCAATGAGCAAAAACATTTCATGTTATAAACTAATTCCCCATAGGTAGTTTACCATAGATGACTGTGTTGTGGATTATTGGTAGTTCAAATTGTATGTGTAGTAATCTATTATTCAGTTTTCTTGAGTTTGGTGTTGCTTATCGAGATTTTCCAATTCAGCATTTTGCCTCCATATAACTTTCTGGACAGCAGATGTTGGCTGCTGTTTGCACATCATGTACTCCATTGATTTTGATGTATTAGATGATGAATGACATAGCTTGCAATGTGGTTTGAGTTGTTAACTCGAGCCTTTTTATGGTTCAAGAGAAGAGCAATTTAGCATAACAACATTGCAAGTCTTGTTGGAAGAATTCCTTAAATGAGGGTAGACTGTCGGAAGTTACAATGGTATAGCTTGCAATATGGTTTGATTTGCAAAGTTTGAATGTTACATATCAATCCATTTTATGATTGTTCTAATTGAATATGGATTTGGTGATAGATGCAGATGTTTATAGTTGTGTATATGTTTCAATCTTGTGTTCTAAATGCTAGATTGAAGTACATGTTGCCATTGGATAAACAAACTCTAGAAGGCAACAATATGTAAGGCTGATGCAAATTCAAGCATTGTCATGTTGGTAATAAATGTGATTCACCTTATAAGACTGTTTTTTTGGTGACAAGAGCTTATTAGCTCTTACCGTCGTCCGATTTGATAAAAGATAAACCCTCACCTTATTTTGCTCTTAACATCCTCTTATCCTGATTCGTTCTTCTCTCAATCGCTCTCTCAACGACCGCCTCTCTCAATCGGATCCCAACACTCCTCTCAATCACTCACCTATCATGATCGATCCCACGCCTCTCTCAATTGGGAAACCTAAATCGATCACAATCTCTCGCGATCGGGAAACATAATCAATCCCAGGTGTTGTTTCTCAATCGATCATCGATCCTAGCTGCCGTTTGTGGACTCAGACCCTGTCAATCCGTCTCATCTTAGACTCTCTCAATCGAGAAACCTAAATCGATCCCGGTCTCTCTCAATTGGGAAGTATAATCGATCCCAGGTGCCATTTTTCAATCGATCCCATGTGTTGTTTGTTGATCTTTGATCTTTGTTTGGTAAATGTGATCCAGCTTGTGTAATTTATTTGGTAAATCCGTAAATAAAACAATCACCGGTTGATCTTCTTCAATTTGGATGTGATTTTCCATTTTCTGTACACAAATCATGAAAAAGATTAATGTTTTAAACTATTTTCAGAACTTAGAAGGTGATATGTACGATGATTTTGTAAATTGTTTGGTAAACGGAAAATCACCAACACCGATCTTTGCTCTCACTCTGGTTGTTGGTCACTCTCCTAGCCAAATATCCCTGGTTTCCCACTTGTTTCACTGGAACATTTTTCTATTTCTTCTTGTTGAACTTAATGGTCCTTGGGAGCCAGGACTTTGGTGCTAGAAGTTTGCCCAAATGCATAAATAAACTTGTGGTTCCTTGGCATAAAAAGGGGCTTACGGCTGAATACAAAAGGTTAAGGTGAATGCTTTGGGTACAGAAACCAAATCACCCATGATGCACACTATAGCACTAGGAACATTGATTGAATTATAGCACCCTGATGCCACCGTCTTTCTCCTTCCATTCCCTTGACATCCTTTCTCTCTATAATCCTTCATGTTCCTCTCATTTAATTCTCAGATAACTTTTTTACATTTTGTTGAAGTATATAACATGTATATGCGGCAAATACTCACACACACTCCTCACCTTTGTGAGGTTTGAACCCTTGACCTTCTGGGAGACTGGGCTCTACAGTGTAACCAGGGTACTGTTGGGGTGCCGTTGGCTCACATACGATGAAACAAATTCATATGGATGAAACAAATTCATACGGATACTCTCTAATTGAGCCTTCCTCCCAATCCTTGTCTTCTTCGTCTGAAGATATTTCTACTTCGGGAATTTCCTCCTCCACCTCGTGCTCGAACGTGAAATCAGGGCTCCAAGGTTCGAATATTTCGTTAATCCAGAGGGTGTATTCGAAGTTGTTCCAAGTGATCTTTAACTTTTCGTCAATTCTTTTTTGAAATTCTACCAAGAGACATGCTTTATAACTTGATAAATCTGGGGTGTTTCTATCACAAGAAGCTGGAATAAGAATTCGATCATGTCTTCCAAGGATTCTATGCACATTGTCTTCCCTCCACAGGTGAGGGGGTAGACCCATTAGACTGATCCAAACCACTTTTTTCGACGATCTAGGGAGTTTGTGATACTTACGTAATCATGAAAACCAGTGAGCCCATGTTGATTTTTGTGGTTGTTTAAAAAAATTTCTGCGGACTGGTAGAGTCGAAGGATATGATAAAAGACAATCCGCCTATGAATTGCACGCCACAGTCGTCTATTCCTTCGGCTTTAAGCAGATCCATTATGTTTTCTAGCACCTGCAAATTCTTGGCTTCCCCCATAAGGACTTTTGAGGAGTTTCTGAATGACGAAGCTTCTGATTTTCTTGGAAGATGAACGGTGTTAGTACTATTTGTGGATGAACCCCCCTGCAGAGGTTTGTTTACCAAAGCATCTGCATAAGATCTTCTTTTGCCGATATTCGTCAGATTTGGATTTATATCCACACTTTTTTGCATCTTTGGTAAGGGTTTTGAGGGTCTGCTACTGCGATTTTGGATTTTCCTTTCGTATTTAGCCACGTTTGCTACCAAGCGATTTCCATCAATGATAATCTCTTCTAATTTCTTTTCTATTTCCTTTTCACTCTCAACTTTGATACATCTGATGAAGGCAAAAGTCCCCCCATTTTTGGTTTTCTTGGTTACTATGAAGACATCAACCACTTTGCCTACCCTTTCAACTGCATCCCATAGCCTTCTCTTATCTATACCATTAGGGAGATTTGTAATGAAGAAAGTTGTACTTACTGCTTGAGTTTGATCGTGGACGGACTTTTTTCTCCGGCGGGTTATCTCCCTCCATTCGCCTTGAGTCTCTTCGTCTCCTCTCATCGCCTAAGTAGTGTTTTCAGTTTTTTGCTCAAAAGAACACCGAAGATTAAATGTTTTATGATTGATTTTGATGTACATTTAAAGATTTTCAAACATTACAAACTTTTGAATGGTTTTGATACACATAGTAAACTTTTTGATCGGTTTGCAATTGGTTTGATATGAACTTTTATATTTCGATCCTAAGTGATCCTAGTACCGAAAGTCTCTGTCCTAAAACCGAACCGATACATAATGAGTTCCACAAAAAATCGATATCATATGATTCGTTACAGGTACTGAACCGACCTTATTCCTATAGACTATAGTTGATTTTTTTGATGTTAACGGGCCCACCAAATTTAATGTTTTCAATATTTCTTTTTGTGCATTTGGAAAAATAAAACTTTTCGAGCCCAAATCCAATTTTCATAGAACCCGTCATTCTCAAGCTATCGACTGTCCCTCTTGCCCCTGCCCCTGCCTCGAGTCTCGACTATCGCCCTTGCCCTTTTGCCACTGCCCCTGCCCCCTTGCTGGTGTATCTCAAGTTCTCGACCAGAATCACGGTCACCATCAATCGGTAAGTTGAAATTACATAATTTTAGGGTTTAGAATTACTTCATTAAATCGACTTATTGATACTTCTGTTATATGTTGGATTTGGGAACTTTGACATCAAGAACTTTGCTGGTATTGTTTAATTATTTGTCAGTCTTCAAAGGAAATCCATGATTATTGAGTATTTGAGTTATAACTATTATGAAACTTAGATATTGTTAACTGTATAGTGTATAATAATTACTTGGTATTCCTCAAAGAAATACATGTGTTTTGAGTTAATTGTTAATTGTTATCTGTTAAGTGTTTAATTACTTGGCAGACATCAACTCGATGAATTCCATTAATCACCGGCCGTTTTGATTCTTTGGAACAACTCGATGAATTTAGTAGATCTTTTTAGGAGGCCTCAATGACCATAGATCGAACCTATCCAATTTTTACAGTGCGATGGTTGGCTGTTCACGGCCTAGCTGTACCTACCGTTTCTTTTTTGGGGTCAATATCAGCAATGCAGTTCATACAACGATAAACCTAATCCGAATTATAGAGCTACGACACAATCAAACCCAAACGAACAAAAGGTTTTCTTGAAATTGTTAGGATATTTGACAATTTAGTATTTTAGTTAACATTGTAGGATATTGGACAATTGCTAGATTTTGAATTTTTTATAGCATAGTAGCCAGCCCCACGTTTTGAATTTTGAATCCCTCGAAACGGTGAAATTAAGCTAAAAACACGTCGAACGACTTTGCGCTTCTTTAGTCTACCTTAAAGGTGACCCCAGTGTGCAAAAGTCCTGGATCCGCCACTGCTCAGTGGCCATAATTGTTGTGTACACCTAGATTCGAACCCTGGGCAGATGGGATATTCCACCATATCCCCCAGGGCCTCAACCAGTACGCCACAACCCTTGTGGTTAATTTAGGAAGATGTTGGTCAATGACCCAACACATATCTTCCGTCAGAGACTGGAATGCAAATTAGGATTTTGTTTTATTAAAAAGGATCACAATTTGAGTAAAGTAATGTGCATAGAATGTTTATTTTTGAAATTATGGGAAGAATATGTTAAAATCGTTTTTTTTTCTGCTGGTTTGTCTACAAAGATTGTTGTTCATTCATAATATATATTAATTTTGTCACATTTTGAAGTTATAAGAAGACCTATGGGGGTGATAAAAGATGGGACTATCAGGGGAGTTTTACCAGATAGTAAGCTCTTTGTAGTCAATTATCCTGGTTACCCTTCGTCTATGGAACGTGCATTGGTTAGTCTTGGTGGAGCTGAAGGAATTGCTAAGGTAACATATGCTTATATTAATGTGATCGCAAAATCTTCTTTTAAATAACATAATCATTTTATGTAACAAAGGAAGCCTTTCTTCTTGTGTGGTTTCAAAATGACGTTCCCTCTTCATGTATGTTGAAGTCCCATATCGGCTAGACTTAGACCATTCCTCCTCCACATATATATGTATATATATAAGGAGGTTCATTGGGAAACTTAAAAAAAAAACTGAAGAACACCCTGGGAGCTCTCCATTCGGACGATATGCATTTGTGCATTGACGGTATGCACAAATGCATACAAGTAGGGGTGTTCGCGGTGCGGTTTGGTGTGGTTTAAGGCCAAACCGCAAACCGCATATGCGGTTTGAGCATTTTCCCAAACCGCACCGCATAAACTTCAAACCGCACCACAAAATGCGATGCAGTGTGGTTTATGCGGTTTGTACTTATCGCGCTTTATGCCTACAATCCAATAATTATAAGTTTAAAAATACATTATAAAATCAACAATAAAGTGATTGGAGTCTAAAAGTATAAAGAATTTCAATATATCTGATTCCCAAATACATATTGTATAAGTAAATATAGTCCAAGAAGTAAAAAAAATAAACTTCAAACTAAATTGGACGTGTGAGTTGTGACATGTTCAATTAATTTATTAATATTGTGAATTTCTATATTGGATTAAACTCAAATCCAAAAATATTACATAAATAATAGATTATTATATGTATATGTATGTGTGTGTGTTACATATAAAATTAGAAACTATACGAAATATGCGGTGTTGTGCGGTTTGAACCGCGGTTTGGTAACTCAAAACCGTAAAACGCACCACAAAGTGCGGTTTGGTAAAAATTAAACCGCAAACCGCACCACGAAAGCTCTAAACCGCGCTCTGCGGTGCGGTGTGGGCGGTTTGTGCGGTTTGACAATTTAGATGAGCACCCCTACATACGAGCGATTGTAGCTATTTTTTTTCTTCATATGCACGAGTGCATGTTACTAATTACCGGCATGCATTTGTGCATATCATCCGGATGGACAACTCCCAGGGTGTTCTTCATTTCTTTTTGAGTTTTTCCCTTTAACCTGACCCTCTATATATAGGGGCGGGTTCAAATGGGAACTCAAATTTGGTTGCGAACACGAAGACAAAGGAGAGCGCGACATGTGTCCTATTCAGTCTGAATAACGAAGCGAAATTCAGACTGAATGTTGTGTTATTCAAACCGAATAATGTATGAACTTCACCTTCATTGGACACATGTCGCGCACTCCTTTGTCCTCATGTTCGCAACCAAATTTGAGTTCGCATTTAAACTTTCTTCTTCTTCTTCTCTCTCTCTCTCTCTATATATATATATATATATCTCCCATATAGACATGGGATCATGTGAGAAGTGAAGTTAACGTGGGAAGCGTAAGAAGATCTTGATCCTTGATCACTTATAATCTCAAGGTCACTCATGAATCACGCTTGATACTGGGGTTGATCCGGTGCATCTCGGTGTATCTCATCTCCGTGCATATCATCCTAATGTGCATCCAAGGGTGAAGATCTCTTCTTACCCTATAACTTCACTTCTCACTGGAACGCAACCCTCTCCATATATGTTGGAACTTCCCTTTTCTCCTTAAGGGATCTTTTGCAAAATAATTTGGGTTCCACACTTCCACATATTCTCACGTGGTATGTATCAAAGCCAAGTTCTACCACTCTTGGCACTCAACACTTCGGGGAAATCTGTGCCCCTCTAGCCTCCATTAGAGGGGGCTGTGTTGGAGTCCAATGTGAGCTTCAATTTTCATTGTTTGAGGAACTTTTTGTCCATGGGTATGATCTGCCATAAGTATTTAGGTTGTGCGGCTTTCATTTGTAGGTTCGCCAATCGCCATCAAACAATTTAGAACTTCATTTCCGCCCAGAAGACCCATACTCACATCCTGTACTCGGGGAGCTTTTTCCTTGTAACAACTTTTTGTTAAAGATATCAAAACACAATACGAACGGAAGTCCATCTGAAACCGATGCAAGTGCTCATTTGAACGAAGATGAGACTCAGATATCATCAGAAGGATCAAAAGATAAGATTTATGCTGATATTGTTGGTCATGTCTCAGAAGCATATTACTTTAATGGTTAGAAAAATATGCAATCTTTAAGATTCTTTATTCTTTTTGATGTTTGTTTTTCTCATTAAGGGTGCGTTTGGTACACATGATAGTACAATGTAACAAAAAATGAGGGAGATGGAACAAGATTGGTAAATTACTAAACTACCCTTGTCCACTCCACTCCGATCCCGTTCAGTCCTGTCGTTGTACCAATTGCATTTTAAGTGATGACCTTTTGATGGATTCTTTTCTGCAATCTTTTATATTAATGAATGTCTGAATCATTCAGGAATGGTAGATTACCAACACGTTCTTGCTGTTCATGCTGACGTTGTGCGAAGAAATAAGAGAAATTGGGCTGATGTGGAACCACAATTTGGTCGGCTTCTCATCCCATTTTGTTTTTACCTATATTTTTATGTGTGTGTCGTAAAATAAGTGTCCACTTTCCAAATCTACACTTAATTATGAGATGGAGAAATTCATTACTCCTAATGTATGGGTAAAATTGTCATTTACTTTCATATTTCTAAACTGTTGTTCTTTTTCATTGTGGACATTTATATTAAGCGGAGGGAGTATACATCAAGATTGAAATATTATTTATATGTTAATTTTTGTATTTGTGTCACTCTTCAGAGAAACGTGATCTTATCGATGCCGATCAAGAGGATTTGATGATTTTATTGCCACCTCTTTTCTCAGTGAAGAATATACCAGAGAATGTAGTGTAAGATACCAAAATCATAGTAATAAGTTTATTTCTAGTTACCAAATTATTTACAAGTTTTTTTATTAATGATGTCCTTTGTATTCTTGTAGGTTGAAATCATCTATGGATTCTAGCACGAAAAAGAAACAAGAGATGCAATACCCTGAGGTATGATTAATTAGTTTCAAGAATGTTTATTTTTCTTTTTTTTTAATTTTGTTGTATTTATATTATTAAATACATCCTAATATTGTTGTCTCTAATTTTATATGTAAATGGAGATGGAAATAGAGCGAAGCTTAGGAATTGATTTCGGCATCAAAGATATCCTTATTGTCTGCATGTCTATATGTTCATATTCATTATAACTGATTTTTTATTAAATGCAACAAAGTTTAAAAAAATCTATTTTTTATGCCCATTTTGACCGGTAACCTGCTCATCTTGTAACATTTGATGACGTGTCGTGCATGTCAAGTTTATTTTGGTAAACATTTCGTAAATCTTTCATAAACGGGCATCCATATCATTAAATGTTACAAGATCAACATGTTATTGGTCAAAATGGGTACAAAATAGAAACTTTTGAAAAGGTTATGGATTTACCCTTTTCTAGTGAGAGGGTCATTCAGCCAGCGGACCCCTATTTATGATCTTTGTGGCCTTAACATTCGTACATGTTCCTAAGAAAGTAAAGTGGGAAACATTCATACAAGAAGGTTCAGATGATTGGAATAACCAAATGGCCGTATGTGAGTTGTTTGAGGAGCGACCCATATGGATCAAACAATCTTTGTCTGAGCATTTGTCTAACAAAGGTCTTAAAATTGGCGACAACACTATGAAAATGTGCGTTTTCAAACTTCTCTTGCATATATACATACATATTTATATATATATATAGATAGAGAGAGAGAGAGATGGAAGTTCAAATGCAAACTCAAATTTGGTTGTGAACATAAGGACAAAGGGCAGCGTGACACGTGTCATATTCAGACTGAATAATGAAGGAAAGTATTCAGACAGAATATAGTGTTATTCAGTCTGAATAACACTATATTCTGTCTGAATATTTTCCTTCATTATTCAGTCTGAATACTTTCCTTCATTATTCAGTGTTCGCAACCAAATTTGAGTGCTCATTTGAACCCACCCCTATATATATACCCCTATAAACGTAGATTTCCTTACAATAGGTTGCTGCATAACAAAATCTGTTCCAAGTTCACATAAACACCATATTACCAAGGGCTTATTTGTTAGTAGCTTAATGGGACTCACAGCTTAGTGGGTCAGCTATAGAAAGTGGCTTATTCAGTAAGCTATGCAGAAAACCAAGCTTTTTTTCCAAACGTGCCCCTCCCGGTTAAAAAACATGCTCCTTCCATCTATGAAAAAACTCTCCCAAACAAAATATTTCTGATCTATACGGACAGATTAATCCACACAGACAACTTTATCCATAAAGGACTTATTGGAAAACCAACCAAACTGTCCCTGAGTCTTATATGCATGATGCCCAAGGTTGCCAAATTTTTGGCGAATGTAAATTAATATCTTTGTGCAGATGTCACAAGCTAAATATATATATATATATATATATATACATATTTAGAACGGCAAGCTAAATAATTTTTTTGATTTACAGGCTTCTGTTTGTGGCAGCTTATTATTTTTCAAATGGTCCGTTTCTTAAGTTTTATATCAGAAGAGGATATGATCCACGGAAAGATTCAGAATCTCGGATGTAAGAATTCTATTGCAATAAACTGGTATGTTATTTGTTTTTCAAGAATAATTATGTTAAAGAAGCCCAAATGGACGGATTTTTTATATATTTATTTTTAATTATCTGAGTAACTAAATTTGTTGCTTGAAAGTTTAAATATTGCTATAGATCTGTTTTCACATGTTGGAATTTTGGCTTAATAGATATCAGAGGATCGACTTCAGAGTACCACCGGCCTTGCGAACCTATTGTGATAAAGGAATAGCATCTAGGTGAACACACTTGTACGATTTTATATTTTTCAGTATATAAACTGCGGTCTTAACTACAATAGAAATTGGGTTTTTATAAGACGCTAAAATGTCTTAAGAGTGTCCTAATAACACTTTTTAGGACTTAATGTTTATAGGACCGAACAATAAAACGTCATATCTAAAAGTGTTACAATAGGTTTATAGGATGTTTTTGTGCGTTTTAACAAGTTTTTAAGACATTTTTAAAATAAAGTGTCACATTAGCAAGTTTATAGGACATTATTGAAAAAGTGCCATATAGACCCGAGTATTCTATGAAAAGATGTTTTTGTAGGACACTTCTCAAAAGTGTCCTATAAACTTATTGTTTTTTCCTATAAAATAGATGAAAATGTCTGAGCGAAACCTTCTTTTTTACCAAAGTCTTTCAATTATCTGTTTCATAGAGCTTAAACATTTTCAAATCTGGATTCGAGCAATAGAAGTTTGTACATGTTGCTTACTAGTATTGTACCGGACTAATTTGCTATGAAAATGATACAACGGGGGTTAAATATGTACAAACAAATTTTTGGTTAGGACTAAGAATGTGAAGAATTCTCTACTTGGGGTTAGAATTGCAATAAGTGAACATGATGGGGTCAATTAGGTAAATTCGAAAAATATATAAAAGTTGGAAATTACATTTTCTTATAGACTGCTTTATAGGGCTAAACAATTGGGTATCCAATGTAAAAGCTTTTTAATAAGTTTATACAGACGTTTTTTTGGGTGTTTTAACAAGCCTTTTTGGGACACTTCCAAAATAAAGTTTCATATTAGCTTTTTTACATGACACTTTTTTTATGATCACATCTTTTTATACAAGACAATTTTTTAAAAACTTGTTAAGACGTCCAAAAACGTTTTACAAAATTATTTGCAACGGTTTTACATAGGACGCACAATTGTTTGGTCTTATAACCATAAGTCCTATAAAACAGTTTATTAGAATATTTATATATTTTTTACGTCCTAACAACCCAATTTTGTGTGTATTATGTATATCCTCATTTTCCTTTGATATTTCTTGTAACATGTAATAAATCAAATTTATCAATCTCCCTTCCATTTTCTTGTATTAATTTGCTTTTAATTGAATCATATTAGAATGTACAACACTTATTATCTTTACAAAATCTTTTATTTCGTGCAGGTCAAAGCATAAATGGGAAGATTTATGTAAGTTTCGAGTTTTCCCTTACAAATGTCAAACTTCATTTCAGCTTTACGAACTTGCTGATGATGACCTTCAACTAGAAATTAGAAAGCCGTCAACTCAACCAACCTGCACGGTAAGTTATAATGGTTTATAAGTATGATTAA
This sequence comes from Silybum marianum, assembly GCA_036898165.1. NCBI lineage: Eukaryota > Viridiplantae > Streptophyta > Magnoliopsida > Asterales > Asteraceae > Silybum > Silybum marianum. The sequence continues at coordinate 20,910,198 of CM072538.1, forward strand.
AATGCAATAAAGTTTCTATATTTTTTATTTATAATGTAACAAAGCTCCAAAAAATTTCTTATTTTTTACTCATTTTGATTGATAACCTACTAATCTTGTATCATTTGATGACGTGGATATCAAGTTTATCGTCCACTTTGCTATAACCACTTTGATAAACGGGTAACCACGACTTCAAAATGTTACAAGATCGGTAGGTTACCGGTCAAAATGGATAAAAAATAAGAAAATTTGAAACTTTGTTACATTAATTGACAAAAAAAACATTACACTTAATAGGAACTAAATCAAACTTTCTTGCATTTTGATGCATTTTGCATTTTATATGTTCATATATCTTTATGGAATTGTTTAATTTGCAGTTAGCGACGGGTTGGTTTCCTACACACATTCTTGATATCTTGAGGTTATTTGTTTACGTGAGGTTCTTATCCGTATATCCAGATCCTGGATCAGAGTGCTTTATGAAATCAGCTTCTTTACGTCTTGAGAAGTTGAAAAGAACAAAACCGGTGATAAAAGAACAAGTAGTTAACGAAGAGGAGCATCAACAACTAAATAGAGGTGCATATTTATAATATGATTTATTATTTCGATAGGTCTCAATGAATAAATTATGATTTTTCATAAACAATGGTTTGATAACAAGCCCGGGGTCTTTAGGGGCTGTTTGTTTACCTCTTAACAGTTCCATTAAGAGGCAGCATCTGAATCGCTAAGAAGTCACTCATGTTTGACAAAAAATAAGTCTGCCTCTTAATGGTACCAAAACATTCTGAATCATTTTATATCCTGGAACTTCCTTAACCATTAAGAGCCCTAATTACATCATGAACAATTACCAAACAAACATATATTATTTTGCACTATATCATAAGAGCCTCTTACTCATTCTGAACCAAACTATTCAGCAACCGCCAAACCACCTATGTTTGATTTGGTTTGGTTTGGATTGCTTAAAAAGATGTGTCAAAATAGTAATTCTTGAAGATTTGAGCATATATTTTCTATAATTTTTAACTTTATTTGCAACTTTTTTGTCGACATTGGATACCCTTTTCGTATTTCATTATCAACATCACACTTGATAACGCAGAGCATGTAATTACCGAAGAAAAGGAAATGAGCAACGATGAAGATGATGATGATGGTGTTGATGATGATGATGATGATGATGTAGAAGATGATATGGAGGATGAGAATGTAGATGAAGATTTTGACGCATACGGAGGACTAGATATGGTAAATATTATTTTGTACCCTATTTTCATTTATCTTTTACAAACTGAGGGTTTTCATGAAAATAACTGCTCTACTATCTTTAGATAGAGGTCAGACCTGCATACATCCTGTTCTCTCCTGACCCCACCTTCAAGTGGGACATACTGAACTCGTTTGGTTTGGTTTTATATCCCATTTTTCTTGGGATCAATTTCATAAAAAGACCGATGATGACCCATAAAACGGATATGATAGATGGCCGAAATGGATTCTTTATTTTATATATATATATATATATATTATGTTCTTTCTAATATTTCTTCATCGTGTGTGTTTCTAGGCTGGAGATGGGACCGATTTCTTACCAGAATCATCTTGTATCCTTTATATTATCATATTCCTTTTAGAGTTAACTATCTTAATTTCACAAAGGCAAAGTTGGTTCCGTTTTGGTGTAATATGTTCATTTTATTTTTTATTATTTTTTTAACGAGATTTCCTATATGTTGTAAAGATGCAAACCAAGAGAACATTTCAAAGAACTACTTGCAAGAACTCTTTGGTAGTTTTCCATATAATGGAGGCAGCAACAATGAGTTCCAAGATGCTGAAAATAGTGACGGAGAATATCAGATATACGATCAACAGACTGATGATGAAAACTACTCCGATGATGATTACTAATATTCTTTACAAGAACTTTGTTAAGAGGTTTGGATTTTTTTAGATTTTTAGTGTTTAGATTGGGTTATAATGCCGTCTCTAGAAAATTAGAGTCAAACCAAATAGTGATTGGGCTTAGCAGTATCTGGGTTACTAGTAGATCCTACTTCCTAGCCTCCTGAAGGTCAAGGGTGTCGTGTATATTTTATATATCCTTTAAGAAAAAAAAGGAAATCGAGTTAAATTATGAAATTTGTATCGAACATAATAGGGGTTTCTTGCATCCTACCCCTTGAGGTAGAGGAAAGATCTGCTACACATCACAGACCCTACTTTTGAGTAAGATATATCGGGTATGTTTGGTTTGGTTTATGTGGGTTTCTTGCATTTTAATATTACGTCACCAAAAATGAAAAATGCAAAATAAGTATTTTTGTGCTAAAGTAAGTATTCATATTTCTATTTTAATTTGTCCCAAAATAAGTCCACACTTTCAAAAGAACAAAAATGCCTCTCATTTAACGGAATTTTTTAATAGCCATTCGAGGAAGAAACCAAATCCAAACATTTTTGCAAACCACGACGACCATGTTGTAATTTTGAAACTACAGAGGAAAAAAGTGTTATTTTGGACACACCATAGGGACCAAATTTGTAGTTTACTTTTTTTTTAAATATCTGTACTAGCCTTTTCTTTATATCTATAGTATATTATAAAACATTTGGCCAAAAACTCTTAAAAACAACCTTTTAAGCCTTATGTACTGCTATTTAATACTAATTACTTAATTTTCAAGATTCGTGTAACTAATTGCAGGTAACAATCATCCAAAATACAGGATAAACATTTAATTTTAAATATAAAAAATCTAAGTATAATTAAGATAGTCATTGAGTTCTAACAGAAAACTTAATTATTATCATTATAAAAAGTTATATTATTAAACCAAAAATAAATTATTTTGTTATTAAACATAATTATATTATGATAAAAAAAATTTGAATTAAAGAAACTACATAAAAAAAAGAACTTTTAAATGAACATTAAAATCGTTTTCTCAAAACCACATAAAATCATTAGAATATTGAGGGACAAAAATTGAAATAAAACCTAAAATCGAGATGTATCTCGCTGCATTGCGCGGGTACCCTTCTAGTATATATGTAATATGTATAGGGAGGGGATTCAAATGAGAACTTTGTAAATTTAAAAGAATAAAGGAACACCCCATTGAATCAGATATGATTTTATATTGTGTGAGATCCACATCATATGTGGTCCTAAGGGTGTTCCTTTAAATAATGGGTGTTTTTGTATGATTCCTCCCCTATATATATATATATAGAGGTTGATTCATTTACAAACTGGACCAATCATACAAACTCGTTATAATTTTTCATGATTTTTTTCATCAAATGCTATGATTTAAGATGTTATTACACATATGTTTGTTTCATAATGTAAAAGTTTCACATGTATTTGTTTTCATAAGTTAAAAGTTTCACATGCATTTGTTTCATGTATTTATTTCACATTTAATTTTTTTCACAAGGTGAAACAAACATATATGTAATAACATCTTAAATCATAGCATTTTATGAAAAAAACATGAAAAAAATATTTTTAACTTGGTTTGTACGAGTTTGTACGATTGGTCCAGTTTATTAAATGAACCAACACACACACACATATATATATGTGTGTGTGTATGTGTGTGTGACGCTTTGTAAAAGTGTCATGTGAAAAAACCGATAGGACGATTACAAGTTTGATTAAAATTAACTGAAAAGTTACTCTCTTAAATAACTACAAAGAACAACGAAGGATCACTTTGCATGTTTACTCTAATCGAACATCAAAAGTAGTTAAAAGTATTATCCTTTTTTAAAAAGAAAATGTTATAGGTATATATCGTATTGAACTCCATAACTTAAACGCTTGTCATAAAAAAGCCACGTGTAAAGGAAGTATGACGACCAAATAAAATTTTCTTTTCAAAGCATCTCCTACAGCTATGTTACAATTTAGAGTTTGAAGATTTATGATATTTTTTTGGTTGCAACAACTGTACTATAAATACAGTTTGAAGATTTAAGATATATTTTTGTTCCAATAGCTATGATATAATATATGTTGAAACAGATAGAAAATAAAGAACGAAAATCTCAAATTTGGATAAAAGATAAATAAAGTTTAATTCTTTCCGCCGCCTCAAATTTTTTGTGCGCCAGCAGAAGAAGAAAAAGGCGTGCACCAACGTAGATAGTCTCAACAAGAGACCATCCAAGTTTGGCATTCATATCAATATATTGCTTTTGCATTTTTAAACCATATTTTCGTATCAATAAGACAAGTTCAATCATCAATTATAATGTCTCTTTTATTCTAACATAAATATTGACTCTTTTTATTTATGAAAAGTTACATAATTTTCGTAGTAGGAAACTTGCATGAATGTTCCAAATCAATATGCGAATGAATGACAGATTCAATATTTTTGATGAGTGAGTCCACATTTAAATTGAATAAAGGGCTTGCAGAGTCGGTTGATGTGTTTTTAGCTGAATTCAACCGTTTTGATGGATTTTTGAAGTTTTTAGTTAATTTCAAAAGATCTATTCAGTTTTTGTAAATTGAGGTATTTTTTCGGTTGATGTTTCTTATATTTTCTAATATCCCGAAACATCCTTCAAAGATTAACAGATAAAACTTTCATACCCCAAAAGAAACTTATAAAAATCGATTGAACAGATATACGAGACCTCACTCGAGCCTTAGATGAGTTCTTCTATTCTTCTTTTAAGATTTTCTTCATATCTTTTTTCTATATAAAGTTAAAAACTATGTGTAATTTTTTTTCTTGAAATATGTTTTTTTTCTCTCTTTCATTAAATTTAAAGTTGAAATGGGATCTAAGAAAATCTTTTTAAGATTGCATTTCCTAAAAAGGGATCTCTTAATCTATTTCTTTTATGAAATATAACTAATCACATTTCCCACATTTTTTTGTCGTCACGTGCTTCAATGGTTCTCTTTCTATTATGAAGCTAATTTTAACTACCATTTTGTTGGCTTATTATAAGAATGGGGATCTTCATCCATATATATAACTCCATTGAAGGCTACAAGCTTCTTAACACTCATGATCATGATGAACAACAAGAATGAAACAGATAGTGATGCAATCTTGAAAGGCCAAACACAAATATTGCGCTACATTTATGGCGTTCTTGATGGAATGGCTCTAAGATGTTGTGTTGAGCTTCGTATAGCTGACATAATAAGCAATCATGGCCGTCCCATCACTTTGTCGGAAATCGCCAATTGCATCAACTCTCCCTCAATAAACATCGATGGGCTTCGCCGACTAATGAAGTTCTTGGTTTACAAAAAGGTGTTTGATGAAATGCCTCAACCAGAAAAAAGAAAGGAAGAAGGAGGAAAGGTGTTCGATGAAATGCCTCAATCAGAAAAAAAAGAAAGGAAGAAGGAGAAAAGGTGTTCGATGAAATGCCTCAACCAGAAAAAAGAAAGGAAGAAAGAGAAAAGGCTTACTTGTTGAACTATTGTTCAAAGTGGTTGTTATATGATACAAATGTGACATTGGCACCCATGGTTATGATGCGGACGGACCCATCAATCGTTTTGCCGTTGCATATTTTAAGTCGATCGATTCGATTAAAGAAGGTGGCACGTCGTTTAAAATGACTCACGGAGAAGAACTTTTCGAATTTTCTTTGCATAATTTGGAATTCAATAGGATCTTTAATGCGGGTATGGAGTGTACGGCTAAGATCACTATAGATGTGATCATATCGGAATACAAGAATGGGTTTCTTGGGTTGAATGGAAGCGTTGTTGATGTTGGTGGTGGGACCGGGGTGACGATTTCTGAGATTGTGAAGACGTATTCACATCTTAAAGGGATTAACTTTGATTTGCCTCATGTTATTTCAACCGCACCATCGTATGATGAGGTTACCCATGTCCCTGGGGACATGTTTAACGCCATTCCTCCTACTGAAACGATATTTATGAAGGTAACTTTGATGTTCATGTGATTATAATGTTGATTTGGTTATAACTTTTTTACTTTTACTTTCGTTTTTTCTAAGGCTGTTTGTTTACCTCTTAACAGTTTTATTAATAGGCACCCCTGAATCGCTAAGAGGTGAATCATGTTTAACCAAAAAAAACAGTTTGCCTCTTAATGGTTCCAAAACCCTTTAAATCATTTTGTATTTTGGATCTCCCTCAACCATTTAGAGCCCTAATTTCATTTTGAACAATTACCAAACTATTATAGATCATTTTGCACTGTATCATAAAAGCCTCTTAATCATTATGGCCACTGAATCATTCTGCACCAAACCAGTAAGCAATCATCAAACAACACAAAATCTTTAAGTTTAAAGGTCCGAAAGTTGCATGGTATAGTTATTTGCTTAAGGATTGTATTTATGTAAATTGAAACTAGGGGTGAGCTCGGTACTGGACCGGTACCGAACCGAATGGTACCGAATTTTTGGGACGTCGACTTATGGAACCGAATACCCCGGTACCGAACCAAATTTTTGGGACGTCGACTTATGGAACTGAATACCGAACCGAATACCCCGGTTCGGCTTCGGTTCGGTTTCGGGACTAGAACCGTTTGATACCATTTTTTGGGACAACTAAGGTTTTTCACACTGTTGACCATTAAATGCAATAATAAAAACCAAAGTCACTTAACCAACTTAATCAAAACTTGAAAGGACTGGGTTTTGGAGAATTACGGAACCGATTTTGGAGAATTGCAAGAACCAAAATTTAAAGAATTGCAAGAAAAAAATCCGTATTTGAGTGGAGAAATGTAAGAACCGAAAAAATTTTGTAATAATATAGGTGGATTTTCTATAAAATGGAAGATTTCATGGTTAGGAGGAAAGGGGTATTGTTACAAAATTCAAATTAAAAGTGCCCTTTAAAAATTCCGGTTCGGTTCGGTATTTTCGGGACTAGAACCGGTACCGAAACCGGGTAGTACCGAAACCGAATACACAAAAAATCAATCCTGAATCCCGAGATGAAAAGTGTAATTCGGTACCGGTACCGACACCGGTTTGGTTCGGGATTTCGGTCCGTTCGGCTCATCCCTAATTGAAACCATATGATACTGATAATAATATCGCTCTTTGCATTTCAGTGGATTGTATAAAGATTCTTAAAAATTGTCGAAAACACTTAAAAAAAACTTTGATGTTTCATGTAATTATAATGTTCATTTGGTTAACCTTTTACTTTTACTTTCGTTTTCTATAACGCTGTACTCTTAACAGTTATATTAAGAGGCAGCCTTTGAATCGCTAAAAAATAAGTTGTTCCAAAACCCCTCTGAATCATTTTGTATTCTGGACCTCCGTTAAATATTCAGAACCCTAATTTTATTTTGAACAATTACCAATCAGTTACATTTTATTTTGCACTATATCATAAAAGCCTCTTAATCATTTCTTATCACTTAAAGTTGCATGTTATAGTTATTTACTTGAGGATTGTATTTATGGAAATTGAAACCATATGATACGGATAACGATGTCGCTCTTTGTTGTTCAGTCGATTTTGCAAGATTGGAGCGATGAAGATTGTATTAAGATTCTTAAAAGTTGTCGAAAAGTGCTACCTAAGGAAACCGGAAGACTCATTATTGTGGAAATTGTTCAAGATTCCATACGAGATGATATTTTCGATGACACACGCCTTACATACGATCTAGTGATGTTTTCACACTTTTCTAGTGGAAAAGAACGAATTGAAAACGAATGGAAGAAGTTACTCGATGAAGGAGACTTTTGTCGTTATAATATCATCAAGATTCCTGCACTTCAGTCGATTATCGAAGCCTGTCCATAGTAAGGTTCTTAGTACCAATATTGGTTTTACGATATGACATAACATTATATTTTTACGAACCAATTAATAGTTCAAGTTACACACTCCCATAATCTATGTTCTTTGTGGAAATTTTTGAACTATTGTTGTAAAATAAAAAATATTGAAAAGTTGAAGGAATTATTTCAAATATACGTCTTATATTATATATTTAGGCCTTGTTTGTTTTTTCATTTTATAGCTTTTAATCACCACTTATATCTGGTTCGTTTAAACGCTTCATAACCATTTCAGAATTGAAATCAGACTTCAGACTTCAACACCTTTTAAAAAACAAAACCTTAGCGATCCATACTTGAAGAGCAAAATACTATATGTTCTTACCATAAATGATAAGTGATGAATTAAGCATATCTATTAATTATATATATATATATATATATCTTTGGTACGTATGGCATTGGATCGTGTGACGGTGTGAGAAGGAGAGTTAATGCAACGGGATGTAAAAGTTCTATCAAAATAACTTAAATATTTAAATATCAATTTTTTGCAAGATATCTTTGAAATACTTGGTGGTTCACATGTTGTATTAAGAGACTTTCTGAGACTTTCTGCAATGCAAAGGGATGTATTAGGGATGTATTGTAAATCTGATAACACCAATTTTTGGTGTTATTATTAGACCAATTTCCATGTCGTTTAGCTCGTTTCCAAACAAACGAGGCGTATTTTCTTATGATTTTGCGTAAGTTGTACATAAATTGACCCATTTGAAAAAATAAAGAAATCCGACGTTTTCCGGTAAAATCCAAGATTTTATGTCTTCATTTGATAGATGATGTAAATACGAAGCCAACGGTTCTAACCGAAACCAAATCGGATAAGAGATGCGCGAGTTATGACCAAAATCAAGAAGGCGGGTGAGAATGCGGGTGAGTTATGGCCAAACACGAAGGGATTGAAGATCTAAAGCCAATTTCATCACATTCCCATCGAGATTCATCACCAAAAAGGGATTTTCGTTCTTATTTAGATTTTGTTGATTTTCATTTCTAAGTTTGAGATTTCCTTCTTCTTAGTTTTTGTTTTCTATCACCTCCCACATGAACTAATCTTTAGATGTTGGGGGTTGGATTACTTTTGGTTTGAAGTATATGAACACGGAAAGTTGTGATTTTCATTAGGTTTCTTTTTAATCAATGAAGTATATGAATTTGTGTTTAATGTTTTTGTGAGAATGATCAACTTGCAATTGATGTCATTGTTATAAATTAGTTCGAGAGAGATAATTTATAATTTGTATACCTCAGGTGAAAACTTGGATAGGGATATACCAATTAAACCTTAGGACTTTTTACAATCTTGCTTTATGAATTTATGGGTTTATGTATTGAGATCGAGAGATAAAATACATACTTTTTAGAGATAAATCTGTTATAACTCGAGAGAGAGTAACAATGACTTTTGTGATTGTGTGTTCATAGTATTAGAAATTACCTGATAATTATTGCAACTGAAGTGTTCTATGTGAAAACCATTAGGACCCCAACTCCCAACTGCTTTTCTCCTATAAAGTTTCCAACTTTTTTTAAATTGTTAAGATTGTTTTAGTTTAATTAGTAGATTAATCATTCAACCAAATCAAAATTCTGATTGTTGAGTTAATATTTACTATAGTTATTGTGTTACTTAGTACCTAGTTCCCTTGGTTCGATACCTGTATTTCCAGTACACTATTACGTGATTTGACCCGTACACTGCGGTTAGATTTAGGGGGGGGGGTGTAAACCCACCTATCAAAATCCAAAAATGAAAAATTTAAACAAAATAGAAATTACAAATTATCACTTAAAATTTCTTGATACACCACTGATAGGATATTTATATACCTTTCGATACGTGACAAATAAGATTGAAAGCAAGTATACTTCCAACCCTACTATCGCCTTTCAAGTAATAAAATGGTACTAAGTACCGAGTATCGTCCATATAGATTGTAGTAAAATTTAGTTAATAGTCCGATGAAAGAAATGAATTCAGATGACGAAACTGGATATTTAATTGTTGATTTAGTTTTGGTGTTTTTAACAGTTTATAAGAAGCTAGGGTGTGATGACTTAGGGTGAGATTGCAAACACAAACATAAAGTCGCCAAAATGCATTTGTTAGCCCAAGTAGTCTTCATTCCAGTGCTGCAGCATTCTTCCGGCATCAAAAAGCAGCAACTATGTACAAAACAACAATCTGCCCAAAAACCATACAAGTAAGCCTACAAAGTCTTAAAACAGTTAAAATCATTTACTCTAGCTCCACTAGTAAAGAAATATCAAATAAGAACAGGAAATGACTCAAATTTGGGATAAAGTGTAAAATTACCTACTTAAACGAAGATAAAGAAGTCTAATAAGCACTAAATTCTTAGTACTTATCAACCAGATATGTGTAGACTCCGTCTTGATTGAACTTTTTGGTAAACTTCACTAATCTGAACAATGCCACGTAAAGTTGGCTACGCGAACTGATTGTGGTAGATAAACATAAACATCTACCACCAGAATGTTTTTCAAGTTAACCTGTTATAAAATTTATAGAGAATTATTTTGTAGGAAGCTTTAGCTCAACAACAATGTTTTCCAAGTTAACTTTTGTTGTGAAATTTAGATTTTCATTTATGAAAGAATTTGGATGAGAATGTTGTCGGCATTAGGGATGGCAGAAAGTGACCCAACCGTCAATCCAACCCGAACCCAACCCATTAGTAGCAGATTGGGTTAAGATTTTCAACCCGTTAAACTTAAATGAGTCAACCTGCCTAACCCATTTAATAAATGAGTTGGGTTGGGTTGAAATTTCTGACCTGTTTTCACCATGTTTTCAACTCATTTACAACTTGTTTGTAACTCATTTACAACCTGTTTGTAACACATTTGTAACATGTTTTCAACCTATTAGTAACATATTTACAACCAATTAATAACCTGATTGTAACCCACTTAATATATTTTATTTTTAAAATATAATTTTTAAATTTTAGTGTTAAAGAAGTGAACCTAAACAGGAAAACCCTAGATTCATTTATATTTTAGAACGCCTCCATTAGAAAAAACAAAAAAAAACCCTAGCTTACTCTCTCTCATCCGGTGATGTGCTTTCGTTTTCCTCCGGCGACTATCGTCTCTTTCGCTCCCGGCGCCATCTTTTTTTTTTCTCTTGCCGACGACATCTCTTTGTCTCGTGACTTTCGTCGGCTCGTCGGCTCCTTCTGTCGATCATCTCAACAGTACCACCCACGTCGCCGACGAGAATATTGTCGGCCTACTTAGTTTCAACAACACCACGTGGTCTAACAGTAAGTTACATATTTTTTAGTGTTTACTTTCATTCTTTCAACAGTAAGTTACATATTTTTTACTTCCGTTCTTTCTAGGGGTGAGCATAACCGGGTACCCGACAATTTTTCATGGAACCGGACCCGGACCCGGAACCGGCGGTTCCTGAAAATCTGGAACCGGAACCGGAACCGCTAACACTGGTTCCTTATATTTTGGAACCGGAACCGGAACCGATGGGAACCGGTTCCGGTACCGAGTACCCGGTTTCAACTTTTTATTTTATTTTTTACCTTATATACGATAAAAGTATAACAATAAACTACAAAATACCGACTTAAAGTAATAAACACTACAAATGATCAAAACTAATTCGATAAAAACTAATTATACATAAACAAACTAGAAAGTTTGAGTTTTTATTTATTTTTTATAAATATATAAAATATTTATTATTTAAAAGTGGCGGGTACCCGGCGGGTAACGGTTCAAAAAAATGTGAACCGGAACCGGAATCAGTTCTGATCGGTTCCGTATTTTAGGAACCGGAACCAATCACATCGGTTCCGGTTCCGGAACCGGGAGTTCCTAAGCGGTTCCGGTTCCAAAGGCGGATACCCGGTTCCGATGCCCACCCCTAGTTTTTTCAACAGTAAGTTCAAGAAATGGTGTGAGGCGTGACAGCAAGTTCAAGCCTCAAGCGGTCAAGCCTTAGGAGTTATGGCGAGACCACAACGTTTTTCAAGGCGTGCCCTAAGGCGGCATATATACATGCACACACACACACACACAGAGAGAGGGAGAGAGAGAGAGAGAGAGAGAGAGAGAGAGAGAGAGAGAGAGAGAGAGAGACTCACCCACCCTTGTATGTGTTTGCGTTTTGAATAATACTTTAACAAATTAAATTCATATAAAGTAATAATTTTTAAAAAAAAGAACCATTGAAATCAAACATATAGAGCTTATAGAAAATGATATCAAAAGTGCAAAATCGAGATTAAACTCTTGATTCTCTGCTCACTAGTTTTTCAATTTTCAAATAATTCGTGCTCGACTTTTCATGTACGGAAATGTCAGTACCCATGTTGAACCCATTTAAGTTGCAGGTTGGATTGAGTTGAAAATCTTAATCCATTTATTAAATGAATTTAGTTGGGCAGTTGAACACGAACCCAACTCAGGTCAACCCATTATCACCCCTAGTCGGCATAACTAAAGTTGGTTAAACTGATCAATTAAAAGACAACAAGTCTGATGGCCACTAATTTTTTCAGACATTCAACTCAACCTAATTATTATATAACCTAATTATTTTCAACCTAATTATTATATAGCCTAATTATTTTAGATATTCAACCTAATTATTATATATATATATATTATAAAGCATTTGATCAAAAACAATCTTTTAAGCTTTGATTACTGCTATTTAATGTTAATTACTTAATTTTTAAGATTACAAGTAAATTGTGCGTAAGTACAACCTACTAAAGCTTCATCTCTAAATTCGTGTAATTAATTACAGATAACTATGATTAACTACAGGATAAACATTTAATTATTTTAAATATCAAAAATCTAAAATACGATTAAGATAATGATTGACTTTTAATAAATAAAATAATTATATTACTAAACCAAAAATAAACTATTTTGTTATTAAATCTAAATTAAATTATGATAAAAAATCGAATTAAATAAATTAAATAAAAAAAGAAAACTTTTAATTGAAATACTAAAATCTTTTTCTCAAAACCACATAAAACCATTAGAACATCGATAGAAACAAAAATTAAAATGAAACTTAAAATCGAGATATATCTCGCTGCATTGCGCGAGTACCCTTCTAGTTATATATATACAATTTGGATTAATATTGCGTAAAATTAAGGATTCAACTTTTTTTATATTAGTATATCTTGATTGTATATGTAATATGTTAAATTTACTAGTTTTAGCCTTTTAGGTATGGAATTCAAGATTGATGTTAAAGAGTTAATCATGCTAAAATATTTTGGGAAATAAACATATAAGTTTATAGAAATAATGCTGTGTTTAACATTTTTCGGCACAATATTAAATATTTGTAGTTCAATGTATGTATGTTACTAAAATCATGTTTCATTAGTAATTCACAAACTTTCATGATAATCATTACTTAGAATAAATGTTATTATGATTTAATTTTTTTTTGCCATGATCACATATATAAAATTGATTTTATATGTTATGAATAAGTTACAAATATTTAATAATTTTTTAATGGTTGAGTTCATATGAGACCAAACTGTTTTTGTGAAAGACGTACGATCATGTATTTACACTTGAAACTTTACAACAAAACACCGTGAATGTAAAAAAAGTTCTAAACTTTTACAACAAAAACATTAAAAAGGATACCTTCACAGTGTTTTGCTATAAAATTTCAAATGTTACTGATTTCTTAAAGACAGGTTGATCTCATTTATTCCAAATTATATGTTAAATACTTCCATATTTACGCTATAAACATGTTTATTATTACTTAATTTAAAGAAAACGTTACAAAAAATGAAACATTAAATGAGAAAATGAAAGTTCAAAAAACAGATCACGTGCGCACCTCTCGCTGATCACATGACAATAATTGATTTATTGATTTATAGGAAGCTAAAATAATATAAACAAATATCATAAATTGCCCATTTGATATGCACGAAGCAGTCGAATCTTTTGAGTAATATTTGTATTTTTAATCTAATTATTAATTAAAAAAAAAGAATTTAATTATTATAGTCATTTTTAGAAAAGTTGTTATCTAAATAGTCATTTTTTTTAATCTTTATCAAAATAGCCAAAAGTTAAGCTAATTCATTAAAATTTCGAATACATTTCCATATTTTCGAAGACATTTTCAAATTTGTACAATTTTCGATTACTTTTACACAATTTCGAAAACTCTCATTAATTTATAATTTATGATTTACATTTTTCACCATTAGAGTTTGTTAATAAATTACTATACGTCATTTTTTTTAATTTTTCGTTTTACATCTTTATCACATTAACATATATAATCGTATATCAATTCAAATACGTTTAAAAATACGTTATTAGTTTTAACAAGTCACATCATGAAGATCGTCTCGTTAATACCTTCGAAATGAGACCAATATTGAATATTTTTGGATTTAATTATATATATTTTTGAAGCCATCCTCTTGATCGGTGAATATGAATATTTTTCACAAAATTCGAAATGTTAATTAAAATATAATGCTATTATTTTTTAACGACAAAGTATAATATTATGGATATAACTAGAAACAAAATATAAATTATAGAGAATTTGTATTACTTTTGTGTTCTTATGGTTTTTACGATAGAATATTAATCCATATGGTTTCTAAAATAAAAAGGAAAATACAACTCCGTCGACAATTTAAAGAGGTTACGTTGGGGGAAGGTCGACCTGGTCGCACGACTTTCGTGGGGGCATCGTCGGGCCACGTTATTCCCAAAAAACGAAATAGACTGTTTCGTCTTGTTACATGAAGACGCAACCGACACTCGTGCTGTGCATGCTCGACAATGATGCGGCAATCGGACCCATTAGATGGAAGAAATTTAACAACATCAATGAACCACTAAAAGTAAAGAACGTCATGATCATTAAGAACGACTCTCTGGTCTTTCTCTCAGGATGGAATAGGTGATCTCAGATTAAAAGGGCGATCAGAGGAAAAAACTCTTCCCTTTTCGAGTAGACTCTCACTCTTTTCGAGTAGACTCTTTCACTCCTTTGGGAAGAAACTCTCGCTCCTTTGGAAGGAACTTTACCTTTTCAGACGAAACCTTGGTGCAACGATTCTAGACGCACGATCCCCCTAAACCTGCGAAAGACAAGCCTTGAAGTTGCCTCAAAATCGCCACAAGGGGTTCTAATGGTATAATCCACGTCACCAGCCCACGAAACAAGAATCCTCAAGCAATCGCGTTAGCCGCCTTGAAATCATGAGGTGAATTATCCGCATGGCGAAAGAGCACTCGTCGAAAATCAAAAACACGAATAAGAGAGATTTTGCCACCCGACGAACCACACGTCCCACGTAGTTGGGTTATGGTACATTTGAAGAAATATTTTTTCTAAGCCTTTTCCCTTTCTTTATTATTTGCCCATCGAACATTACTAACTTCGGCATGACCACCATGACATTTATCTTCTGCAGGAACGCAAGAAAACAGACGGGTCGAACGATCTATCAGTAAAAATAGCTGGTGCAAATTGCAAGTCCAACTGTAAGTTCAAAACAAATCATTAACCAACAAACGATATTCACAAATTCCCGTAGGTCAAATACGATTTCCGTAAATCGTGAGGAAATGTCCCGTCAAAGAAACACAATCGATTGTCTAAAAATTATTCTTCGAGAGCTTCGTCAAAAATTTGCCTCTGACGCATGATACTCATTATATATAGTTTGCCTTGGTCGCAAGTCATTTGCCACTCGAAGTTTGCCCTTGTCGCAAGTCATTGCCTTCATCACAAATAGCTTCTTAACATTTGCCTTCATTGCAAATCATTGCTTTTAAACGCGAAATATCTGCTTTCGTCGCAAGAATAGGTCGTTCATCCGATGAACAAACAAGTTAGGATGTTTATCTGATGGGAAAAAGATCTTAGCTTTCGTCACGCACCAGGTCGTTTATCTAATGGACAATACTCATAATATTTCTTTCCAAAAGGAAAGATAGAACATTTGTGGTACAAACTATTTTCTACACCCGACTATTATAAGTGACATTCAAAAGAAATAAAACCTATGACAGTATAATTAAAAACATAAAAGTCACTTGTATTAATCTTCAAAAAAATTACAAGTGACAGGCACGACCACCAACGGTCGCCCTTGAAAAAGGGGTTGGTTGGTCGACTGGAGGATCATCAGTGACATTGATGCGCAGACTCTCGGCGTCTTCCACATCCTCAACATCGAGAAACTCCGAAGTACCCCCTGAAACCGTTGTAATAAGCATCGAACGTCTTTTGGGCATCCTTCATTGGATCCTTGCCTTCGACATGACGACGTGCGATTGCCGCTTTGACACGTTCTCGAGTCGTGCACTCGATGATCTCCAGCTGCTCTTGAAGCACGACGCTCGCAGTTTCAGCCTCCTTAACCTTCAACCTAAGGTCCCCAACCTCTTTTTTAGTCACGGTCAAGGAATCCTTGGTTGAAGCAGCCACGTCCTCCGTCGTGGTCGCACGAATCAAGGCTTCCTTAAGAAGGCCTAAGAGTTCATCCTTAGCTCGCCTCTCAGCCTCGAGCTCGCTGCGAGCATCCCCCAAATGGATGGTGAGCTCCTCATTCTTTGCCAAGAACTCTTTCTCCTTGGCCAAGGAGACCTCTTTCCTCGCTAACGCGATAGGGACGACCTTCTCTTCCTGCTCGACCTTCGTGTGGAAGGTAAGAGCGACCTGAAAAGCTTGAAAAACAAACACATATCAAAAATCAAACGAAAAGAATTCGAGTGAAATACAGAAGAACTACTTGACATACCTTGAAGAGGTGCTCCATCAGAGTTGCCTCAAGCTCCCCCATACGAAGCCCAGAGTATCTATCCTCGACGATGTTAAAGCCCTTGCGGACGGAAATGATTTGGTGCCCTTTCCATGACGTCCCTGGAGCCAAAAAATCTGGAGGGACCTCGACATGAGACTCACTCGTCTCATACGCCTTCCCCTTATCAGTAGTCGACCCGGAAGATTTTTGGGTCGGGGAAGGGGAGGGAGGAGGAGTCACGTACTTCGGAATAACACTTATTACACCCTGCAAGCCACGCAAGGGTGTCTTCGCCTTCTCTACCCAGTAGTCTTTTTGAGACTACTAGAACGAGCCGACGATTCCCTCAGGATGACTCGAGATTTCTTCTTGGGAACATCTTCAGTCGTGGCCATCTGCCTCTTCATTATCATGCCCTTCTGAAAGAGCAGGGCCTTTCTATCCTTCTTTGACATAGAAGAAGCAGCCGTTACAATGACATTAGTAGGCGGAATGTCGTGCGACGACTCGGTTTTTTCAGTCGACCCATCAAGTGTGGGTCGAACGACAGGCGCACCCACAGGCCCATCCTGGACAGTGGCGTCAAGCGTCTAATCGAGAGATTCTCCTATAAACACCAGAAAATGTACAACAGAAGACAGAATGGTTATACGAAAGCATAAGATGAAAATGTAAGATAGAGCGATTAACCAGACATCTCTTCTTCTTCTTCCTCTTCTCTCTCGCTGTCGACGACGAACGACGGCTGACAAGTCTCAACCAATTCCACTTCATCGTCCTCTTCTTCTAGATAGACGATTGGGTGGAAATCACGATCGATCGACCATTTAAACCCGATTTTGAAGGGATATTAATATAAAATGATATGCCCGTCCGGGGTAAGCATCGGCCTGATTGCCGAAGGAGGATATAAGCGAACACTAGACGGAATGCCCGCCAGCGCCCTGAAAGCCTCCAGGGCTTCTTCCGATTGGATCATACTCTTGCGGTCCAAAGTGTTCTTCATATCGATATCCTTAACCTTTGTTGCATAAAATACCCTAGCCTTCCAATGTTTTCTACACTTACGGGTCGTAGACTTAAAACGCCTACAAAGAATAATGAAAAGATCGTACCTTATAAGGATCTAACCTCGAGTCAATTTCGGGAAAGTAATTGCAGGTTTTAGGCGAAGATTTCTGGAAAGATCTCTTTTTCAAAATTAACGAAGCGTAAAAAAGACAAGTTCAAAATCCAGCCGGTATTTATACGGTTTCTTAAAACCCATTCGTTAACCCCCCCCCCCCCCGATGACACCTATCTAGAGCCCTTTCTATGACGTCAGGACCACGCACACCTAATCTCAATTGAATACCAAACTGTTTAGTTACCGTACAAACGATTCAGTTACCCTCTTGACATTTAAATTTAAAATTCAAAACTTTGCCATTTTCTTTCAAATTTGGGGGCAAACTGTTTAGGCCAAAATCTTCGACTAACGACCATCATACAGAATCGCACGACCAGCGACACCAGGGTATAAGGAATGGACGACTCGTTCATGACAAAGGGCCATCGTGTCTATGAGTGATTATGACATGTGATCAAGCCCCTATCACGCAATGGGAGACACAAAGGATCGACCAACGACGTGGTCCATCGTTGTTAGGGGTGAGCATCGAACTGGGTACCCGCTTTTGGAACCGGGACCGTTTAGGAACTGCCGGTTCCGGAACCGATGTGATTGGTTCCGGTTCCGGTTCTCTTTTTTTTTAATCGTTATCCACTGGGTACCCGCTACCCGCCACTTTTAAATAAAACATATTTTATATAATTATAAATAATAAATAAAAACTCAAACTTTATAGTTTGTTTATTTAATAATTGGTTTTTATCGCATTAATTTTGACTATTTGTTGTATTTATTAATTTAAGTCGGTATTTTGTAGTTTATAATTTCATTTTTATCGTATGCAATGTAATTTTTTTTTAATGTTGTAATCGGGTACCCGGTACCGGAACCGGTTCCCATCGGTTCCGGTTCCGGATCTCTCGGAACCGCCGGTTCCGGTTCCATAGAAAATGGCCGGGTACCCGGTTATGCTCACCCCTAATAATCGTCATGTTTATGTGTCAATCGTCGAATAAGTCGTTAAACGTGCATGCACCAAACGATATAATATATGTTTTAAATATGTTATTTTATGCAGGACCGTTATTATCAATAATAACGGATGTAACGGACGCAATTAAGGACTCCATCATTGTCCCGACCGTTATAGTCTCATCAAGTATAAAAAGAAGAGGAAGAAAGCACAAAAGGAGAGGAGTCGATACAGAGCATACTTAAGCTTTTCTCACTATTTTACTTTAAGTCATACACGATCATTGTATCCAAAGGACGACGTCCCTTATTGACGTCATATTTCATTAGTGCATCGACGATACTAACCATTGTCCGTGGTTTTTTCCCTCGACCAAGGGTTTTCCCGCGTCACCAAATATCTTTGTCTTTTGTTTATTTACGTCTTTGTTGTATGATTCTTTCTTTAGTCGGATAAGCTCCACACTGACCTTAAATTGAATCTATAAAACCAGTTTTTGGCATAAACACATGTACATATCCATCCAGATGACTGATTACTGTGGTGTTTCTCGGATTTTTTTGCCCTTTTTTTGCGGTTTTTTCTTGAACCTGACCATATATACCAGACCATACATATATATAGTCTGGTTCAGGAGAAAACGTTAAATAAATGAAAAACCGAAAAACCACAAAAAAAAAACGAATGAAAAAGTTTATCAATATGGATGTCATTTTAATGAGAAAAATATGGTTGTTACTTTGGTGTGATCTATTTCGCTCGATTTTATTAATTTTTTTTATCCTTTTACAAATAAAAAATACCGATTGAAGGGCTAGATGTTTTATGGCTTACAGAAAAGTGATATTTTGATAATATAAATTACGTCAAAAATTGCATGGATTCAGGAAAAAAATTAGTCAATTTCAATTTTTATATTTACATCAATAAAATATATATTAAGATATAAACTAAAAATAAGTGTTAATTTAATATTAACATAAAAATATAAAATAAATTACACGTGTAGTTTGGTGGCAATGGCATGAGATGAGTAATCTTACATAATTCTTTTGGATGACACAATTGTGTGGAGGTTGTATGTTCGATCACCTATAATATATATATATCTATATATAGAGGGTAGACACACACATATATACATGCATTCTACATAAATTGTATGCAAGTCATTAGAAAGAAGAAGAGAAAGTGCTTTGAGAGATAGAGAGATCCACAGGTAGATTAAGGCCTTGTTTGTTTTTTTATTTTAAACTCTTAATCACCATTTATGTCTGATTCGTTTAGACGTTTCATAACCATTCATAACTGAAATCAGACTTCAGACTTCAGCACCTCTTAAAAAACAAACGCCACCTAAGTTTTGGAACGAAAGATAACTAATTAAGGATAAGCGTATGTGGTGTTTCGATCATCAAAACCAAATATCGAACATGGATTTTTAATCGGCTTGAGAAAAGGAAGCTAAAGGTGATTTCCATCTCTCCTTTCGGCAAAGTCGGGAACCTCAAGATTAATGTGAGTATCGTGTTATTTTCAAGATGGGGTACATACATATGTAAATATATGATATTTTCGAGCATGCTTCAAGATCATGATTTACAATTACATATTTTATATATGTGTTTACGTTAACGTTACATGCTTCCTTAATTCTAAATATTACGTCGTGTTTAGTTAAAGCATGTTATAAATGTATATATATTTTGAGGTTATGCATAAAATGTTTTAGTGACGTACGTGTGGTCAAATATTGGGACGCCGACATAAATATGTGGGGGCACCGCGAAGATGCAAATAACCAGTACATGTATCGCGAGGGCACCTCTGTACTTGGTTGTTGAAGGATTACCGGTACATACTGCGGTCACTGTACTTGGTAGATCCAGTTGAATAAGATTGACACACACCGTGCCGGTTCAGATTAAGATATCATGTGTCAAGATTTTATGTTGTATTTGTGCAAGGTTTTATATTACCATAACAAAATTCAGCATTTTGCAGAAAGAAATATGTTAATAGTTTTGCATAATTTTATTTTAAAGTTATAATTTTGTGTACGGATATATGCACCTTAATTTAAGCATAATGTTACAACAATTATTTGATTAAAGTTTGTTGACATTTTTATTTCATAGTTAGAAAGATGTTCTATAAAATTGTTAAGCACGAAAACCATGATCTCACTCAACAAGCGTTGATAAGTAGTATGCATCTCAGGTTCGCTCAAGGTAGAGAGCAACAAAAGAAAAGAGAACATTTAATTTGTATTAGAGTTAAATATGTATGTTTATTAAGCATATCGATTGTTTAAAGTTAAATTTAGTAGTATGTATGATATCAGTTTATAAGGAATATATATATATATAGAGAGAGAGAGATGTTGGTTCATTTAGAAACTAGACGAAGGGTAGAAACTTTGGCAAATCAATATAAAAAATAAGTTTTTTCATGAATTTTTTTCATCAAATGCTATGATTTTAAGATATTATTGCACATATGTTTATTTCATAATGTAAAAGTTTCACGTGTATTTGTTTTTCATAAGTTGAAAGTTTCTCATATATTTCATAACATTTTATATTTTCTAAATTTCACAACTTTTTATCCATTTTTTTCATAACGAGCTTGTTCCATTTGATCCTAAATGATATGAAATGTATTATGAAATGAAGAATGTTATGAAATGGATCATGAAATGGACGGTTTTGATTGGGTTGCACGGGGTGTAACTTTTAACTGGTGTGTAGAAGAACCGGACTCTATATAGGAAGAGGTTCAAATGAGAATTTTGTAAATTTAAAGAAACAAAATGACTCATTTGGGACCATATATGATGTGGGTCCCACCAATAAAAAATCATATATGATTTTCAATGGTGGGTCCCATTGAATCAGATATGATTTTTTATTGGTGGGACCCACATCATATGTGATCCCAAATGAGTCCCTTTGTTTCTTTAAATTGGGAGTGTTCTCATTTGAACCTCCATATATATATAAAATACCGTTATCATATGTGATAATACACATGAGGGAACCTGGTGGTGTGTGGACGACGTGTCATGCGACTTAGGTCCACGCCAAAGATCGTTTGCATATATGATTTAGTATTACATCTGATGGTTTTAATGGATTATAGTATCACATCAAGAACACCCTTATCACATGTGATAATACATGTGAGGGGGCTTAATGGTTTAAGGATGACTTGGCCCGCAACCTAGATCGTGCCAAAAATTGTCTGCGTCTCTGATTTAGTATCGGATGTGTATCACATGTAACGGAATAATAGTATCACATGTGATTTTCCATAGTAAAGGGTATTCTCGCGCTCTCGTAAAATGAAGGTGTTCTCGTTTGAACCATTTCTTATATATATATATATATATAGAGAGAGAGAGAGAGAGAGAGAGAGAAAGAGAGAGAGAGAGAGAGGGGTTTATTCATTTAGAAACTCTACAAAGAGTAGAAACTTTGAAAACCAATGGAAAAACCAATATAAAATAATTTTTTTCATCAAACGTTATGAGTTAAAATATTGTTTCACACATGTTTGTGTTCATAGGAAAAAAATTATTATATGTGAACAAAAAACGTTGGTTTGTTTCACATATGAAACAAAATTCATACGATAAAACAAATAAGTGAACCATCGTTTTTTATTCACATATGATACTATTATTCCGTCGTATCCTTGTTACACTGTAGAACCCAGTGAATCTCTACAAACAACATATGAGATTCTTGAAAAAACCGACAATAATGAAGGGTGTGCTTTAGTGACATACTTTGTTGCAGTGGATACAACTAAAAACCACTATCGTAATAGATGCTGGAAATTCTGACAAACTCATCGGATTTGCATGTATATATATATATATATATATATATATAGAGAGAGAGAGAGAGAACCTCCACCAAATGAATTGAAGTTTGATTTTGGAAGGGAGTTTTCATGGGATTTTTAAAGCAACAACTTTGTTCTCCTTTCTATTTCTGAATCTTTGTTCGAGTCTAGAAGTGGATTTTTTTCATGAGGTCATGTTTATGCTTGGAGACCATTTCATCTCCCTGTGTGTCTATCACACAATGCTTAGCTCTGTCTTACCCACTTTACCCCATTGCTATCGAGTTTTATCAAACAATCTCGCATCCTCATTTCCCCCCTTATTTTTAATTCTTCTTTTAGAATGCAACTAGTTGTCTGGTTGTGATTTGTGATGAGGATCAAGAAACAAAGGGGTTGAATAATCTTTGAACATCAAAAGGTCCTCCACCTCCACACCGCCATCTTCTTGTTGATTTTGATTTCCAGACGAAGCTATGAAATTGGCGGAGGCAATAATAATTTATTCGGTTGATGATTATTAAATTGAATCGATTGGGGTGATAGGGAAAAAGGGTTTATGGATATGAGATCTTGATGATGGATTGAACGATAATGAGTAATTTGACTTTTTTGGGGACATTGACCGTAATCCGACTTTTTTGGAGAGCATATCCGATGATGAAGAAGGGGTCTGTTATGGGAAATAAGTATTTTTTTTAACATGTTAAAACTAAAAAAATGGTAAAAGACACAAGTACCCTCACGTGAGGGGCAAATGGGAGGGGGTTAACGATTTTTTTGTAACGTTGTTGGACTCAGGGACGAAAATAGAAGCAAATGGAAACTACAAGAACGAAAAAAAAAACAGTTTCTAAACCATAGGGACGAAAATCGTTATAAACGCTAAACCAGAAGAACGAAAATCGTAGTTTACTCTAAAATATATGTATTACACTATTATATCGTTCAATATGCATTGCCATTTTCTTAAATAAAATATATGTGTTGCCATTTGTTTTAAAAATTCCTTACCTAAAATGTTTTAAGAATTTGTTGGAGAATTTAATTTTATACGTATTATTATGATTTTTGTTAAAAATGTTTGTGTAACACCTAGAATGTTGGTGATTAAGACTTTAGGTACAAGCATCTCCGTATTAAGATCTTTGGTATTTGGATGAAGTATTTCAATGGTGTAATAGTGGGTAACTTTGAAACGGAGGAAAATGAACGAAGAACGGAAGAAAAACGACCGCGACGTCTCTTGGGCTAGACTGCCAAGCGATACTGACATGGCAACATCGCAGGAAACATAGCCTGTGTCATGATTCTCAGGTGTAAAGAAAGAGGACTTTCGGTACATGGGCTGCGATACTGCCAGGCGATACTGACATGGCAACATCGCGGGCAGCATAACTTGTGTCCCGATTTCATCTCTCGACTTGTGAGTTACGGTACATAGCGGGCGATATTGCCATGTCAATATGGCAGGGCAAGGTCGCCCGTTTTGTTCAGAATCGCACCGTAAAGACGTTTTTCAGCTTAGTTCTCTCATTTTATCAGATATAAGTTTGGTACTCCAGAGCTCTGCATTGAAGGCGAATTTAGGGTCCTTAAAACTCTCACCTACCTCATCCCAACTCCATTTATTGCTTCATTAAGTGAAGATTCAAGTCAAGATCAAGGGTTTAAGATTCCATAGTTGTGATCTTCATCACCTACATCAAGCTTCCTTTATTTTCATAACTTTGGAGTTATTTCTAGGGTTTCCTCAAACTCTAGCTTGTGAGTTCATTCTTACCTTTCTAAAACTTTATACATGTCAAAATGATGTATTTTACCTCTATACGACGTTTAAATAAGTATTTATATACTTGGAAGATTTTGGTAAAACTAGGGAAAAATGTGTCATTTAGGGTTTTGCTTTGAAATGATGAAATGAGTACAAGGTATGGTTTTAAAACACTCTTATGAGTTTTTTGACAAGAAATGTGATGTATAAACCTAAATGTTATTTTGACCAAATTTTGGAAAGGAAGGTTTTGGAAGCATTGTAATTTACTTCACAAAGATTTTGTGAAGGGAAGTTAATACATCAGAAATTGATGTATTAGGAAGTTAGACTAGTGTACATGGATCCATAGGCACAATAGTCGGAAGTATTTGAGGAAGGGAGCAAGTGATATATCCCGGTTTGGGGTTGAGCTTGTTCGGAAGAGTGATAAGTAATATATCCTAGTTTTAGGGTTGAACTTATCACTAGTATAACCGAAGATTGATATGTGGTCGTGCTTACTTTCATTAATTAAGATCCCGGTTGGGGTCGAGGTTGATGCGATGGCGGGTCGCTCCCGTATGTTTCCCTCAAAGGAAGAAAATCATATCTTTCAGGTGTAAATCGCGGAATAAAAGAAAAAGGATGTTTGGAAAAGCTTTTTGGATAAATGTTTATTTACCGTTTTCGAAGATTTACTAGTTTTCCATATTTGAACTGTTTGTTCTCACTAGGCTTTAAGCCTAACACTTTTTCTTAAAATGACATGTATATCAGGTGATCAAGCTGGTGGGGCTTGAAGGGTTGAGTGAAGCTAGATACCGGTAGTGACATCCTTTTTGAAGTGCACCTTCGTATGTATAGATGGAGTTACATAGAAGCATATTTTGAGGATTTAGAGACACCCGAACTTAATTTGTATTCTAAGTTTGTATAGATTAATAGGTTGTCGTCTAGTATCACTTAGAAGTTGTAAACTCTCTAACTTCTCCCCATCTTTATGGGCGATGTTTATTTTATTGAAGTTATCCCGCATTTTATTTGGTTTAAATTAACTCCCATTTTAAGGGTGTTACAGTTTGGTTTAAAAATGCTATAATAGTAAATGTAGTAATATTTGATTCAATAAATATATTAAAGACGGGCAATGAGGGAGACACCGGAAAGAGAGAGAGGGCGCCAACAGGGACATGTTTTGGGGGAGGGGGGAGGTTGTCGAGTTTTGCAGCCTGCATGGTCTATATATAGTACATGAACGGTTAAGATTACTTTACAAAGTTTGTTAGAATTGTTGGGTTTGTAATCGAAACGTCTTATATATACAGGCCCGTTCCTAACATTTTCTAGGCCCTAGGCGAAATGTAAAAAGGGGCCCTTGTTAAGTACGATTTTTTTGATATATTGTTTTTATCATCATAAGTTAATACATGTTTGTGCCTTTAATATAATGTTAAATTCTTTTTGGATCATATTAGATAGTAAAAGACATTGTGTCTCTTTTATTTATTAATTTCTTTGAACTACTACTATATATTATAAAGTATACATGAAAAAATCGGGCCCCTATTTCTTTTGGGCCCTGGGCGTACGCCCGGCCCGCCCTTCCCCAGGGACGGCACCGTATATATATTATGTATATTTTATCTATATATATCTCAAATTATTTTTATTTAAAAATAGTAAAAAGACTAAATTGACCCTAACTTAACAAAATTTAGGTTAAAAGAGTTAGGTCAAAGAACCCAATCCAAATTAAAAGTGAAACCACCGTGACCATAGCTGTAATTCTTTTGTTTAGAGGACCCAATACAAACTTTTATACAATCACAGGGACTAAATCTATAATTTACTCTAAAATTTAACGTTCTCTGAACATCCTTTTACAGAAACGTCGTCAATTGCCATTGCTTCTAACGTCTCCTTCTCACTCTGTCTCATCTTCTGTTCGTTCTTGCTCCATCTCTTCACTCATCGCTACTGTTGCCCCTATCAATCGCAGGTATGTGAAAAAAACCTTATCTATTTGTAGGCTTGATTGAGACAATGATTTATATGTTTTTGCAACGATGATTTCTATGATGATGGATCTTTATCGTGTTACTGTGTTTGGGCATGATTTTCTTTGGGTTTTCTGAAGTCTGCAATTTTCATTTCAACATCTCTCATCTTTGATTTTTATCATTTGTGTCTTTGTGAATATACCCATTATGTTGCTTTTTCTTTTCATGAACACCAAGTGTTTGATAAAAGTCTCCAATGACCAAAAACATTTCATGTTTATAAACTAATTTCCCATAGGTAGGTTACTAGATAGGGGTGTGTTGTGGATTATTGGTAGTTCAAATTGTATGTGTAGTAATCTATTTATTATTCAGTTTTCTTGAGTTTAGTGTTGCTCAGTGAGATTTTTCAATTTAGCATTTTGCCTCCATATAACTTTTTGGACAGCAGATGTTCGCTGCTGTTTGCACATCATTTACTCCATTGCTTTTGGTGTATTAGATGATGAATGGTATAGCTTGCAATGTGGTTTGAGTTGTTAACTTGAGGCTTCTTTTCTTTTTTTAATTCATAAAAATGCATGGTTTTATGCTTCAAGAGAAGAGCAACTTAGCATGTCAACATTGCAAGTATTGTGGGAAGAATTCCTTAAATGAACCTGCAAGTGCTAGACTGTTGGAAGTTACAATGGTATAGCTTGCAATATGGTTTGATTTGCAAAGTTGGAATGTTACAGATCAATCCATTTTACGATCGTTCTAATTGAATATGGCTTTGGTGATAGATGCAGATGTTTATAATTGCATATATGTTTCTATGTTGTGTTCTAAATGCTAGATTAAAGTACATGTTGTTGCCATTGGATGAACAAACTCTAGAAGGCAACAATATGCGAGGCTGATGCAAATTCAAGCATCTTCATGTTGGCAATAATGAGTGATGAGGCAGGAACATATGAGTTCTAGCACACTTTGCTCTTTTTTGCATCCATGACCATTAGTCCCATTGTTCATTTGGGAATGAAATACCATTTGTACTACCTATAATAAGCTATATATACATTTTTCCATTGATGTATGTTATTTTGCAAAGTGATATATGGTTTATATTTTTTGTAATTTATATTTGCAAGGTAATTTATTAATTTAAAATGTTTATCAAGTGGTCATAGTTCATTCAGAATTAATTCAGATGGAGGGTTAAAGTTGGTAATTTTATGTCATTCAGACATTTCTTTAAGATTTTACCAACAATCATTTTGTATTTTTTACTAAATCATAAAGTCTCTTAATCATTTTGACGACTTAATTGTTCTACACCAAATCATTCAGCTTCTACCAAACATCCCCTAAGAGGTTCACTTTATAAGACTCTTTATTTTTGTGACAAGAGCTTATAAGCTCTTACCGTTGTCTGATTTGATTAAAGATAAACCTACACCTTATTTTGCTCTTACCATCCTCTTATCCTGATTGTTCTCCTCTCAATCGCTCCCTCAACAGCCGCCTCTCTCAATCGGATCCCAACACTCCTCTCAATCACTCACCTCTCTCAATTGGGAAACCTAAATCGATCACAATATCTCTCAATCGGGAAACATAATCAATCCCAGGTGTTACTTTCTCAATCGACCATCGATCCTAGCTGCTGCTTGTGGATTCAGACCCTCTCAATCCATCAAATCTTAGACTCCCAATCAAGAAACCTAAATTGATCCCACTGTTTCTCAATTGGGAAGTATAATCGATCCCAGGTGCCATTTCTCAATCAATCCCATGTGTTGTTTGTTGATCTTTGATCTTTGTTTGGTAAATGTGATCCAGCTTATGTAAATTGTTTGGTAAATAAAACAATCACCGGTTGATCTTCTTCAATTGGGACGTGATTTTCCATTTTTCTGTGCACAAATCATGAAAAAGATTAATGTTTTAAACTTTTTTTAGAACTTAAAAGGTGATATGTATGATGATTTTGTAAATTGTTTGGTAAATGGAAAACCACCAACACCGATCTTTGTTTTCACTCCGGTTGTTGGTCACTCTCCTAGCCAAATATCCCCGGTTTCCGACTTGTTTTACTGGAACCATTTTTCTAGTTCTTCTTAAGTTCTTGTTGAACTCAATGGGACTTTGGTGCTTAGAAGTTTGCCCAAATGCATAAAAAAGTTGTGGTTTCTCGGCATAAAAAGGGGTTCACGGCTGAATACAAAAGGTTAAGGTGAGTGCTTTGAGTACAGAAGCCAAATCACCCATGATGCACACTATAGCACTAGGAATATTGATTGACTCTTTCTCACTTCCATTCCCATGATACAAGTTTAAAATAAATGTGAAGGATAAGGACCAGATATGTTAGTTGTGATTATTTTACTGTTTTTCTATTTTGCTTATATAAAAGCTCACCTGATTATCGAATTACGATATTGGTTGTTGGTATTTGTAGGGTGTGATCAACCGCTTCTTTTTGGGCAAGAGAAATATGGCACATGATTGATTGGTTTCTTCAAATCTGTTCATTATTGATCAGCACCGACTTGTAGCAATATCACGATTGACTGGAAGCCTCATATCTTATGAAGTTTGTACGATTCTTTCCTTTCTCTCTCCCTCTATGTTTTTGTGTATGTATATATATATATATAGGTGAAGGATCGTGTGAGAATAGGAGTTAAGATGAGAAACGTAAGAAGGGATTTGCACCCTTGATCACTTTTAATCTCACCCCACCCCATGAATTGTGCTTATTATGGGAATTGATCCGGTGCATCTCGGTGCACCGCATTAGTGTTGATCTCCAATTAGGATTGATCCAAGGGTGGAGATCTATTCTTACCTTTGTCACCATCACTTCCATTCTCACCGGAACCCAACCTATATATATATGTATGCTTAAAACTCTATAAGTTAATGCATTCCTGACCAGCAAATTTATTAATTAATGGATTAATTAATACTTTATTAATTTATTGATAAATTTATAATCAAGTAAATATTTTTTCAACGAAGTACCCAATTTTTAAAGCAACCTTCAATCCCTCACTTTATTTATTACAATATGCTTCAAACGAAGGATCGTGTGAGAATAGGAGTTAAGAAGTGTAAGAAGGGATTTGGAACCTTGATCACTTTTAATCGCAAACCAACCCATGAATTGCGCTTTAGAAGGGAATTGATCCGGTGCTTCTCATTAGTGTTGATCTAGTGGAACTTTTCAATTAGGACTGATCCAAGGGTGGAGAACTGGAGATCCCTTCTCACCATAACTCTCATTCTCACCGAAACCTAACCCATATGCTTCATTGTTAAATGTATTTGTTTATTGTTCAATGTACTACTTTATGAACCTTAAAAATTATTTTCTGTATGAACACAAGATCAAATCATGCTAACACTGACAATGAAGCATTATATAAAATAAAGCGGCAACCACATTGCAAAATTTCTTATTTAGCTATGATAAAACAACACCTGAAGTTCTTACAATGATAAGAAAAATTAGAGATGAGATTCAAGGTGACATTCATTTCAACAAAAAAACAAAAGACAATTGAGTCATTTTTCAAGAAGTCTTCATAAATCATTTACATATTATGTAATAAAAAAATGTATTATGTTATAATTTTAGCAAATCATTATTTATCACATTATCCTCGAGTGGGGACTGAATAAATTTATTATCTAAGAGAGGTTAATAAATAATCGAGTATTAATTAACTGAGTTTCAACTATATATATATATATATATTATTTGTACATATACATACACATTTATGTACTCTATGTGTATGCACATGTCCATGCTGTTTCTGTGTGCTCATCTCAATATTTATCGTCTTCTTTTTTGCATCTGCAGACAAGTTTGAGCCAACCTGGGGGTTACAATCTTCCACCATGCCACATAGTCAACTTATGTGGTTTCCACATCTTATTTGATTGCCCTCTTGACCTATCTGCTCTAACAATCTTCTCCCCGATATCTACTAGTTTATATGAACAAACATCTGCTACCAATCTTTTGGATACACCACTTGTGGGTCCTACGCAAGAAACCAAGAAGCTTCTAGATAGGAACAATTTAGTACCTGCAGAACCTTACTATAAAACCGTTGAGAAACTGCACCTATGGAATGTTTCTCTGATTGACGTTGTATTGATATCAAGTCCAATGGGGATGTTGGGTTTGCCATTTCTTACTCGCACTCAAGGTTTTTCCGCCAAGGTATCTAACATTTTTTTATGGCTTT
Source organism: Silybum marianum (assembly GCA_036898165.1). NCBI lineage: Eukaryota > Viridiplantae > Streptophyta > Magnoliopsida > Asterales > Asteraceae > Silybum > Silybum marianum. Next base: position 20,940,765 of record CM072538.1, read on the forward strand.
AGCAATTTAAGTTTAATAATTAATACCATCTTTTTGTAAAATTAATGTTTTTATTTAACTAGATATACGCAACTGAGCCAACGGCAAGGATCAGTCAGTTTATGATGGAGGATCTTGTTGCAATGCATATGGAGTTTAAGCAATTTTATGGACCTGAAGAGACTAAGTTTCTTCAATTATTTAAGTGGGAAGAACTTGAAGCTCTTCCACCTGCATTAAAAGATATAGTTATTGGTAAAGATGGGACGGAACTTGGTAGTTGGATGCCGTTATACAGGTAACAAATGCAAATTACCAAATGATTACTTATTTATGTTTCATTACATATCTTTATTATCTGTTTTCTAGATTGGAGATTATATCATCTTGTTACAAAATATGTCGATTTTATGAACATTTGGGTACAAGGAAATAACTTAAGATTCTTCTCAGTGCAGCTGATGTGAAGGACTGTTTGCGGAAAGTTCAGACTCTTAAATATGCAGAAGAAGCTTGTTATAATGGCACTTTGATCGTAAAGGCTTTTAGTTCTGGTTTAGAAATCGGTTCTTGTAATTGGAGTCTTAAAAGTCCAAAAAGAAATATTTCATATATTTCAAGTTCAGTATTTTCGTCTGAAGTTGCAATGGATTTTAATTTCCATGATCTCCGAGGAAGTGATGTACTTATATATTCTGATTTCGCTTCATGGAATGGGGTCCATGGTTGCTCCTCTATGGTTACCGAAGATTTCTCAACTAAGTGGTATAATTTCTTTTTCTTTTTGAATTATATAGTATTAATATCAATTTTAAATCGATTTATTTTTAAGGACTTTAAGTGGGAAACATTAATCTGAAATTTGGAATCAACTTTTGGCAGTGGCAATGAATATACTTTGGAATTAACTGCTGATTCCTTTCTGAATTTTGATGAGAGTTCTGAAGAAATGGAGAAACTTAACTTCATATGCTCATGTTCTATAAATTCTGTTAAAGCTGGTGGTTCTGTTCTAATTCCCATTGGAAGGCTTGGCATTATTTTGCAGCTTCTGGAGTTGTTTGCTTTGCATATCGACTCATCCGATCTGAAGGTATTTTTTTCAATTGCTAAATAGAAGTTATTGGTTTGTTTATGGATCAACATATTAAATGTAAATATCGATACTAAGATCTTGTGTGTTTTTATAGGTTCCGATATTTATCATTTCTACTGTGGCAGAGGAATTACTGTCGTACACTAGTATTTTACCAGAATGGTTATGCAAGCATCGACAAGAGAAGGTCATATGCGTCTTTAACTCATGTTCAAACTCAGATACAAAATTACTTGCATGTATTTACAATTGTTTTTTTACGGTCCTCAGCTGTACTCTGGGGAACCGGTTTTTGGTCATGAAGAACTCATAAAGGAGAAAAAGATCCACATATTTCCAACGGTTCACTCACATGAATTACTGTAAGATATAGTTCCATCCTGTACACTTATATTACCTACTTCTGGAATGACTGTCCCAAAATAAGTTTTCGCGTTTCTATTTTAGTTTGTTCCAAAATAAGTGCCCTCTTCCAAAGTTAGTCCATAGGTTCCAATTATACCCTTAATACGAGATGGAGAAATCTATTATCCCCTCTATTATTAAGGGTACAATTGTCATTTGGTTAATTAAAAAGTGTAGAAATTACATTATTCCCTTTTCATTGTGGACAATTATTTTGAGACTGGAGGGCGTGTATCCTTAACTCAAATTAAAATATACTTCCATTTTATGTATACAGAATGATGTGGCAGGAGCCATGCATAGTAATTTGTCCTCATTGGAGCTTGAGGCTTGGACCTGTTGTACATTTACTTCAACGCTGGCATGGGGATCCAAACTCACTTCTAGTTCTGGAGGTTCTTTTGTTCTTCTAACTTTTTTAATTTTTTTATTCATCTATATAACTTAGTTCGATTTTGTGCATGCCCTTTATACTTCTTATCTTATGCTACCAATGATTTACTTCTATAGGCTATAATATTGGAAAATAATATAGATAAACTAATTATCTGTTTTCAGGAAGGAGTTGACACTGAGCTTGCACTCTTGCCTTTCAAACCTATAGCAATGAAGGTTTTGGAATGCTCGTTTATTTCGGGTTTAAAGTAAGTGATACATCATCTTCCTTCAAAATATATGTTATAATTAAACACCCGAATGAATTCGATGAATTTTGCTTTCTTTAAGGAACTTTATATCAATCTCCTATTGGCATTCTTGTTCTTGCTTCTAACTATTTTTAGTCTTCGAATTTATAAAACTTATCGATACATAAATCCTTCTTGTTATAAGTTACCACCTTTTGTTTTGTAGGTTGGAGAAGGTTCCACCATTGCTGAAAATGCTACAGCCAAAACTGATTTTGGTAATTTCTTAGCAACCTCTATTTCTTTCCCAATATTTTAAATTCATGTTAAAAAAACGTTCACTTTCTAATAACCGGGTACCCGGCCAAATTTCATGGAACCGGAATCCCGAATCCCTGGGAACCGGGTACCCGGTTTCAATTTTTTAAATTTTTTTTACATTGTATACGTTAAAAATGTAATTTTAAGTCTATTATAAACTACAAAGCACCAACTTAAAGTAATGAATACAACTAATAGTTAAAATTAATCAAATGAAAATGTAATTTTAAGTCTATTATAAAATATATAACTCGTCCAATTCTAACCTAAAAGATAATATAACTTTATTAATAAATATATAAAATAATTTGTATTTAAAAGTAGCGGGTACCCGTCGGTAACGGTTCCAAAAATATGAGAATCGGAACCAATCACATCGGTTCCGGTTCTGTAACCGACAGTTCTAGAGCGGTTCTGGTTCTAAAGGCGGGTACCCGGTTCAAATGCTCACCCCTACAGTTTCTAACGCATGCTTCAATTCTTCATCCATAGCTCCCGGATCACACAAAACCGTACTTTGCTCCTTTAAGCGAATCATTGTCGTGTCTATTTTACCCTGAAAACGAAACACTTCGCCTGCCAAATTCACACAATCTCGCAGAGCTACACATTGCAACAGACTTGGCTTCACAGCTCACTTGGTCAAAGACAAAAAACAATGAGTTGACCATCTCGAGATTAACCGGTGAATTATTTGTGGAAAATGGAAAACGTTATTTATTTGCGGAAAAAGGTGGAATGCCATTAGAGATGAGGCCTTTGGTGCATTGGGGTAAGCTTGATTTAGAAACTCTATTGTTGGCATTAGAGAAGAATGGGGTCAAAGGGTCAATAGAAAAAGTCAAAGGTGATGATGGATATGGGTCAACTGTATTGAATGTATTTGAGCCTGGGGAGGCTTTGATACAAGTGAAAGAAACAAGTATTGTTATTAGTACTGGTGATAATAAGAGCTTAGCCTCTCTTATTTCTGATGTAGTTCATAGCCTTTTGGATGGTATTTAAGGTGTTTACATTGGGAAATTAGAACTGAGGTCTTTATGGAAACAACTGTTCTACTCTTGTACATTTTATCCCTTAGATCCCGACTCTGAATGATAAATCATAGTTTTTTTTCTTCATGTGTGTATGTTAGAGATTATGAGTCGATGAAACTTATTGAATAGTTGTAAACGATATGAAGATAAAGAAAGTGATTATATTTATATATGTATCAATTCGTATAAAATGCAAATGATGATAGCTTTGATTGGTTTTGATCGGTTTTGGACTGCCATTCAAGAACTGACTGATCCAAATTGTATGCTGAAGTTTTCAATGTCTATCTGATCCAATTATATTCTGTTTGTTCCAATTGGATTGGTTTACTTTCTGAACGTTATATCAATGGGTAAAATGCATGGAAATAGAATGCATTTTATTTCTGGTTTAATTTTTAGTTATGTATTTTCAAATAGCCTTTTTAGTTGAGCCTAAAAATAATATAAGGGGGCGTTTGGTTCTGACAAAGAAATGAAAATGGGAATGAAAATGAAAATGACACGGAATGAAAATAGAAATGAATTTTCATTCCTCCCAGTTTAGTCAGGAATGGAAATTTCGGCTTTAGGGGGAATGAACCCATTATATAAATAAAACCAAACAGTTTCTTTATTATCATTCTCATTAACTACTGCTTAACATCTCCAACCAAACACCCTCTAAGAACTTTCATCGTTTCGTGGTTGGCAATAACATTTTAAAGTATATGTTTATTGTCAAATATTTATCAATAAGGTAAGCACCTATAGAAGAAAAATCTTTGATAGAATGCTAATATTATACTTCGCTAAGAAAATCTAAACATTCCAATGATGTCGGATGTCGTGTCTACAGATGGAAATGATGAATCAATGTTTGACATTAGGGAGCCGACAGAATGCTAATATTATACTTCGTTTTCTAAAATGCTCCAACAAACTTTTCTATCTTGTTTTCTGAAAATAGAGAATCATGGAGAAATATCTAACTATAGAGAATTCTTTAGAACTTGATGTTAGGAGAGAAAAATGATTATTTTATTCAGATACACCAATGGGATCGAGTTATTATATTTGGGCGAGAGTTTTTTGGGTGTTAAACCTAGAAACCGGTAACAAAGACAATCAAAGGTACTAGGAACGATGAAAAGTATAGTCCGTTAAGAATCACATCAAGATTTGTAATCAAGGGTTGGTGATCAAAGGGATGAAAATCACCCGTCCTAAATTTTCATGTCTCATCCATGTCCACCAATCATATGAATACACGTAAGCAGAGAGAGAAAGTAAACATGAATTAAATAAATTTAAAATAAATGAAAATTTGATGTGTCTTAATTTCATTGGTAGGACAGGAATGAGACATGTGAATTTGGGACCGGTGATTCTTATTCGTGATCAAAGACGGTTAATAAGGGAAGTTGAGTACTGAAAATATTTCCCTTCACCAAATCCCCACACACGTTTTGGGTCGTTGTTCGAGTGTCGTGGGTAATAAGACATATAGTTTAATTCCAGATCAATAAAATGTGAATTTTATGTTTAACGGTACCATTCAAAACATTTCGATGAGTTGTATAAGATGTAATGTCAAAACTTATCAAACAAATCAATCAAATAACGTAATGAACTTCTGATAATGGAGTTGTACTACCAAACATACAAATGGGAAACGATAATTTAGTACGTTGTGGAAAATTTAAAAGACACTAAGAATATGTAAATGTTATAATAGATTGTTTTTATTAAACTTAAGTTTATACAACTAAATAATCGTGTGTCGTACTATTAATTGTTTTTGTATGATATTATCTTAAAAATGTTCTATAAAAAATGTCGTAAGACATTTTTTAAAAGTATCCTGTAATAAAAACTATACGACCACTTATTTTAAAAGTGTCCTAAAAACTATTGTTTAAAATGCCAAAAAGTGTCCTATAAACTTATTGCAGCATTTCATATAACACAATTGTTTGGTCTTATAGGATCTAGACATTTTTTTTGTGTGTCCTATTTGTTGTAGTGATGACAAGGATCTTTTATCGTCCGAATTTTAATTTAGTAGAGAAAGCAAATGTATATAATTAGAAGCAAGCCTTGATACAAATACGAAAAGTAAATTAATTTATTCAGCAAGCAAACACCCGTAACACAAGCATAAATGTTAAACCAACAAAAGGAAACCGATCACATGCGAAGACCAAACTCAAGAAACCGATGCCGTAAACTAATTAATCATCCTTTCCAAGCAAAGCGAGAAGAAACTGTTTGTAATCCCCCGAAGTTTCCTTTGCAACTGCGTGGTCAAGCGGCACACTGTTTCTATTATAATATTGTTCCATGATCTCTTTCAGGTCTTTCTCGGCGTGCGTAACAATCACCCGAGTCAGCGCATCTTCGTTAGTCCCGCCATTTTTTATTGCATTTCGGATCACCTACAAGATGGTATTTGTACACTAAATAACAATGATTTTAATTCAACAAGAAACTGGACCCATTTGGCCTAGGAGGTCAAAAGTTCAAATTTCATCGAATGTAAGTTTATTTGTTGTATATAAATATTTTATATTAAAAAAAACGGATCTTTAAGCGGGTGGTTGAATGCGTTATGTATGAACTTATAGACTAATCCCTGATAATTTTAAGATTGCTAAAGCATGCAGCCCTCAGATAATTCTCCAGTGGCCACAAGTTGTTTGTGCCTGGATTCGAACCTGACCGATTTTTGTCTCTCTGACGTTGAACAGTATGCGCTATGAAATCTTAAAACACTACAAAAAAAGTTACCTTTTCAAAATACTTAATAGGGTCACTCATGCATCTAATAGTTGTACGGAGTGTCGTCGTGTATTCATCAGCTGAATCATCCTTCAAGTGCTGTCATGAGTTTTAGAAAGAGAAATATTAATAGAAGTCTTAAAATGACTTAAATAGCTAATGAGTAATGAATAATAAGGCCAAGTATTTGGCGTTACAATAAATGGTTAAAACGAAATTGGACAATTTAACAACTTAATATTTGGCCCATTTTGTGTTCCTGTATAAAAGGCCTAATATTAATATTAAGTTGTTAAATTTATATCATAACAACTTACCGTAACACGTTTATATGTAAATACTAAAACTTAAAAGTCCCGTTAAATACTCTATTAAGAGTACCAAAGGACGGCTAAGCGTACGAAAAAATCAATTTTGTTGTATTGTGGTGAAATTTCACTATACCTTGGTGATGGTACAACCATGTACATCTTTGTAGCAATTCAGAGTAGCCATGAGTTGTGGCTTGCTCCTTGTCGTAACGATTCGAAGGATTTCTTCGTGGTTAAACGCCTTTTCTTCAATGGCATTCCGAAGAACGTTCGATTCCGAATTCGCCAATTTCAAGTTCACTTCATCGCCTTGGTACCTATGTATACTCACCAACCCCACGAGTAGCTGCAATATTACACAAAAACGTAATAATATCATGAGAAAGTTCCAACCACTTAAATACACCCAGTTTAGCATTACATGTTTTTTTTTGGAAGGGTGTCCAAGACTATGCCTAGACTAATCACGACAAATTATGACTACAAGACATCAGCCCTGGTAAACTCAGTGGCCACAATTGTTGTGTACATTTGGATTTGAACCACGGACAAATGAGATATTCCACCACATCCCCCAGGTCCTCAACCAGTATGCCACAATCGTTGTGGTTTGCATTACATGTTTCTTCCCTTCCAACTTTTCCATATTAGGCCTAAAAAATCCGAGTTAACTCATTGAAAATATAAAACTCGCCTTTCGGAGATCACAAGAGGTATGAGAAGCAATGTCTTCTTCCAACGAACGTTTATAGCGGCAATTGTAGGCACGCTTGACGGAAAAAAGCTCTTCGGGAGATAGAGTGCACGAAAGTTCAATGATCACTCTATAATCGCGGTTTTCTTTCCGTAGTGCCACGTTTGCCAGCACTGCATCCCGATCCGCTGGGTCCAAATTCCATCGGTACACTGCTCTCTACATGAATTTATCACGATACGCATTTTATTTACAAAGATATGCCCAAACAACGTACAAATAAATAAACCCTTGGGGTAGTTCAATTGATAAGAACTACTTCAACCAAATTGGGCTGGTCCAGTCAAAGACTGGGCTGCCCCCCAGTCCAGTCATAGACTGTGGTTGGGCTCTAGGTCCAGCGTAAGCTGGGCCGGGACAGCAGCGGATTAGTGGGCTGCCCTTGGATGCCCGATACCGCCGGGGAGTCGTGTGTTCGTTGTGTTCGTGGTAGTCGTTCGTGGGTTCGATGCCGCTATGCCTTTCAAAAAAAATTGTGTTGATAAAAAGCCAAAAATATGTAAGTGTCATCAATAATGTCTCAGGCTGGAAGGGTTGGATGGAGACGATGAGGTTGAAGAAAGGGGAAACAAATTGCTTAAAAGATGTAGTCTTTATAGCTCTGTTAATTTTAGATGCAATAAAATTAATCGAGTTATACATAAGCTAAAATATTGAAGAATTCAAAAAAATTACATTCATCTCCAACAAATTCCCCATTTTTAAGAATCCAACATTCATTATAATATTAAAATATTGCATCATCTATTAAAATATTATTTCTTTCTTTAAATATTTATTTTTCAAAGTTTCCTATTGGTCATCTCATTTGGTAAATCATTTTTGGAGTGAACTCCATATTTGTAGAAAAACTCACTCTCTCTCCTACTTTCTCCATTTTGGAGATGATTAAGGGAAGCTATTGGAGCAAAATACTTGTTCAAAAACCTCATTTTCTCTATTTTCCCCATTTTAGGGAAGCTGTTGGAGATGCTCTAATGCAGATACCCATGGTTATAACAGAACATACAAATATCCAAAAATGGGAAGAAAAAAAAATACCTCAAAGTCACCGGAAAGCTCATGCTCAAGACGTTTAACAAGATCTTCTTGATAAAGTTGTTGATAAGCTTCTCTTATTAATTTCCTTTGAATTGCATTTCTATGACCCAAAATCGATATTACGGTCTTCTCATCAGTCCCCCATCCTTCCAAAACAATTTTAATCAAATTATATAAATATATATATATATATATATATATATATATATCTACTGTTAACGGATCATATTGAACTAGGGGTGTTCGTGACATAAAGTTGAATGTATAACATGAAAACTAAATATAATTAATATGTGTATTTTTGGTGGTCGGTTCAGTCCATACCGCTAAAAAAACATTTAAACCGTAGACCAGACCAGACCAGACCAGACCAGACAGTGATGCTATTTTCAGATTAGGTCAGACCCTCAGACCGCTCAAAGCGCTAAAAACAGTCTGATTTGACTTAGTTTGAATGGTCCATCGGTTTATTAACACTCCTAAATTAAACGATGTTATAACTAGAGTTGTGTTGTGTTCACAGGACGAAATTGGATAATCATTCTCGAAAGACTGGCCGATCGAACCGACACGTTAAGATAATGGATGGATGTGGACAGTACAAAAAAAAGGCCACCCGACACCTTTTATATAATTATAATTAATTAGAATTTTGAACGGTCTTTCAATTCCCAATTTCACATTTACTTAATACTCTTGATCTAATGATCTCAAATCTCAATTTTCTTACTCAAAGTTGGAATGAAAATTAATTATTTTAAATGATTTTACATAGCTTATGTGTTTATAAAGTAAATTTTTTTAGACCCGTTATCCCGTAGGCAAACTAAGGTCTTATGGAGGAAGTTACAAAGCCTCAAAAAGGTTTGGATTTACTCCCAATGGACAAGTCAAACCCATAAATGATGACCTGTAGCTATACTTATCTTTATGCTAATTGCTAAAAAACGTTACAGACTGTTTGATAGTTGCTGAATGGTTTGATATAGAATGGTTAAGTAATGGATCAAAACGAAATTAGGAATCTGAATGGTTAAAGGAGGTCTAGCGATTCAGAGCGACAGAGACTGTCTTTAATGGTTTGTCAAACATGATTCTATCTATTAGCGATTTAGAGACTGTCTATAATAAAACTGTTAAAAGGGAAACAAAAGTCCCTCAGACTGTAAACGGGTTGTCAAAGATCGACTCGTATAAACATTTTATCGAAATTATAATAAGATATAATAACATAGAAAGAGAGAAGAATTAAACCATGGCAAGCCTTTTGTAGGAGTTCAGCATCGGCAGTAGGAGAGGCATCTTCAAAGGCAATAAGTGTGGCCATTTTATTTAGCTTTTGATAGTTTTTTTTTTTATTTAAACAAGGAAAGGGTTGATTGAATTTATAGTTAAATTACTTAAGATGGAAGTAACGACTATTTTTCATTTTTTGCTTTGGTTTCTTCACTTGTTTTGGTCTCTTCCTAAAAACCAAACCTTCTTGTAGATAAAAAAAAAACTTTTCAAAAAAAAAAAAAACCCTCGCATTTAAATAAAAAATGATTTCGATGCTTTTGAAGTTTGACAAGTAAGTTTTAAATGGTTTCTTTTGATTAAGTTATAAATTTTTTAAGAGAAATTATGTACTAACAGTAACAAAGTCTTGTCAGTTTTAAAGTGGTTTCTTCTTGATTAAGTTATAATTTTTTTAAGAGAAATTATGTACTTACAAAGCATGAACATTTGTAACAAATATCTGAACTGGTTTATGTGTACTGACTAATTCTGTGATCGATCACGAAAGGTATGGAGTCATTGCATAGGTTCACAAGGACTAAAGTATTCCTTAAGCTTTAACTAATGCATCATACTATATTTGATTTTACCTTTTAGAAGAAGGGTGCAAATTGCTTCTAAAGGAAACATGTTTCATTCGTATAGGAAATAACAACCTTACTTTTAAAAAAATTATTTCATAATGTTATACTTTTATTTTTTCTTATTATAATAATGTATTTTTAAATTATTTTTTATTAATAAGTTGTAGTTTGAAAAATATACTCTTTATAACCATGAGTAACATGTTTGATTTAAATTGAAGTGACATGATACTGACCATCGAGTTTCCATACCATGTCATTATCCATGTGGAATATTCGTGTGTAGTATGTTGCTCAATAACATTTCTTGTTACAATATTATACTTTAAAAAAATTAACTTTATATATTTTGTAATAAATATATTAAATTAATTAAAAAAATCTAAATTATTAACTAATATAATAATATTAAAAAGACTTGTAAATCATCAACTATCTTACTGGTATTTTTAAAAAGTTGTTTAAAATGTATTTTCTAAATCATGAAAATGAGAAAGAAAATATCATATCTGTTTTAAAAAATTAACTCGACTTGTTATTTATTAAATATCTTAAATTAATTAGATTTTTTTTAAAATTATTCTTTAATATAATAATATTAAAAAAATCAGTAATGTACAAAATATCGCTAATGTTTCTAAAAAATGTTAAAGAATATGTATTTTCTAGAATAAAGGAAATAAGAAATGTTTCAATTTCTTACAAATAAATAACTTATGTTATTCATATTTTTTTTTATAAAAACATGTTATTCTAGAATATTTAATTTGTTTATGGATTTTCTTTTGAAAATGTTTTTTAAAGAGATGAATGAAAAGAATATTTTAGGTGCGATATGAATCATCCGGAGGAAAATTGAGAATAACTATATAAAAAAATTGAAACTTTTTTTTAATTTATGCCACGTAATCATAATAACGTGTTATTCATTTCACCTTATTTAATTCATGTAAAAAAAAGTAAATCGGTTTAAAAGGTAAGATGTTATCGATTGCTATAATGCGTACATTGTATAAAATACCATACCTTAATAAAAAATAATTTGAAGCTATATTATTATAATAAAAAAATTGAAAATACAATGATGCATAGTAGATTACACTTTCATGTATTTAACTCTATTTTTAAAGGACATGTCAAATAATGATGTATTATTTGATGTCTCCCGAACATAACATATAAAAATATGTCTCCACTTTTGGATGCACATTAGAATGAAATGCACGAAGATGAGATATATCGAGATGTACCAGATCGATCCCCATATTGATTCATAGATGGATTTGAAATTAAAAATGATCATGGATCAAAATAAAATATTCATGATCTTACATTAACTTCACTTTTTACTCATGTTAACTTCATTTTTCACATGATTTCATATGTAAGACAAAGTATACATGTTTTATAAGTAACTTTTAAAATAATATCTTGTAGAATAACAATTAAATAAGTAATAAATAATTGTTTTGATACAAAACAAGGAATCTTTTCTATTATAAAATAAGGATGTGGAAAATTGAAACCATATTTTGGCGTTTTTGTAAAGTTCAACTTCAAAAGGTACGAGTTGTTCAATCAACATATAAACTAAGTAAAAAGAATTATGAAAAGAGTACCAATTGGAATCATAAAAGGGTGAGGTGGTACATTGAGCCATCACGTTTTTGTTCTTCTTGTCTGTCTTTTTTTTAGTATTTTTTCAAATCACGATTCTTGTTTTTTTATGGTTTGATGATTATAATTAGAGTAAATTACTATTTGGTCCCTGGGGTTTATTGGTTTTAACAGTTTAGGTCTCTAAAATGAAATATCTATGACTTGGATTATCGTGGTTTCGATTTCATAACGTATTGGGTCCCTAAATCTAACTCCATCCAAAAACTTCTGTTAGCACAGTTAATTTAGAAGGGTATTTTCGTCATTCAATTATTTTTCATTTTCAATTATTTTACTCTATTTATTTATTAAACAACAGGGACCATGAATGTAATTTATTCCACCTGCTTCATCTTCTCCTATAAGACATCCCACCTCTTTCCTTTATTCGGTCATCTTCTCCGGCCACTACCACGACTCCGGCTAATGTATACTAGATCACCCACCAAACATAACCGAAAAACACAACAAATCAACCTAGATCCAAATCCTAAAAACTAAAACTGAAAATCAAAATCAATAACCCACACTTGAAAAACAAAATTTTAAATTCAAACTTAAACAAATCCATATTAAAGATCGGATCAAATCCGTAAAATCAAAGTTAAACAAGCTCATAATCACAATCGGATCAAATCTATAAACCCATAGATAACATTCCTTTTTAAGAACGTCAACATACAATAACAAACATCAAACATAATCCAATGTTTTTTGTATAAATTCATAAAAATATGTAATACATACCCAAAATCTAATTCAAAAACCCAAACAAACCCTAAAACTCCTTCAATAAATCGATCTCCAGATGCTTCTGACTCTATATCCTTGATAATGAGAACCTAGCTACGAGACGGATTGAGATAAGTTGGTTTGATCTAGCAAGCAATGAAGTTATTGTATCATAATCTTGAGATTGTTGGTTTTTAACAAATAATTTTAGATATCTTTTTGATATTCTTTATGCCATTACTGATTGCAGATATCTTTTTGTGTTGATGCAGAGATTCTTGAGATATGGCAAGGGAGATTGAAAAGAAGAGAATGGAAGCAAGATCAAACATAATGAGTTGATAATGAAGTCCCATGGATGCATGTGAATGGTTTGATGACCAACCAACAACAATGGCTAATTTTGTAATATGATTAGAAGAAGCTTTGATCATATTTTTCTTTTTCTAGGATTTATTTACAAAAATCGTTTGGAAATTACAAGAACATTCGTTGTGTTTACATTCATTTCGGATTTTTTTCATGGCCCTAATTGTCGTTATGATCACCCATTAAGTGTCTTCATGAGCTAGTTTCTTGAGGGATATTCCTGTTATTTTACAAAAACAAACAATGATATTGATTTAGATTTCAGACGTTTGTCAGTTTACAAAAACAAACAGTCTGATTGATTCAGATTTCAGCACCACCTCTTATAATTCAGAAGTGAAATCAGACTTCAACGCCTCTTAAAAAACAAACGTCACCTTAGTATAAGACTTGGCCTACCTTTTGTTGAGGTATGTTTAAAATATTTGTTCGAAGCAATTTGAGTTTTGATTTATAAGAGAAGGATTAATTGATTATTTATTGTATTGATGAAAATTTTAAATTAATCGTTCTTTCCAAATTTGAGGGTGTTGCAGAGCAACTTGGGCAGGCGGCCTATGGCGCGTCGTAACTCGCCCGAAGCCTTAGTTCCTCTTAACCCGTTTTCCATCCCCTACGTTCATTACTTTCTCATTTTCTCCCTACCTTCTCCTCTTTTCTCCCCTCCTTGCTATCTTGGTCGATTTTGGGAGCCTTGAGGTCGAATTTTGAGAAGTCTTGGAGAGCTTTTGGAAGCTCTAGCCTAAGGGTTTCAAGATGTTGGCAATCTTCATGTTTTTGAAGAGGTAAGATTTTGTGGGGTTTTGCATCATATTTAGGGTTTGGTTTATGGATCTGATTTAGGGTTGATTTGGTGTATTTTGGGTTTGTTTGCGACCTAGTTAAAGGTTCTAGCGAGCCTTCATCAAATGAAAGGAAGTTCAAGATTGGGGTAAAACCTAGATTTAGCATAAATTTAGTAAGATGAGTTAAAGTTGCTTTGTGAAAACTATGTAAATGTCAAAAATGTCCATTCTAGAATATTAACATATTTTATTTGCTATTTATCAAATGTGTGGGTTATTAAGTGAGTTATGCATATTTGGTATATTTGTTTTATTAATCGTGTAAAATGTTTATAATTGAGTTTTTGGACATTTTGTAAATAAATCATAAGTAGGGGTTCTTTTGATAATTTATCCTTTAAATGAAGATTATTTGATGATAAATGTAGTTTAGTGTTTTCACTTGGAAAACGCATATTATTGTATTACGGGACATTAATCTTTGAAATATAAATGGTATGGTTATAATTTGTCTCAGTCAATGATATGTTTTTGAGTTAATCATGCCTTTAGAGCATGTGTTTGTATAAACGCACCCTGAAACATACCCTAAAACGCACCCTAAAACACAAATTGTCCGCATACAAAACGCAACCTAAAACACAAATAACATTTATATTTTTAGTAGTTTTTTTCTTGTTCAGCATGTTTTGAAGGTTCCTATCACATGGATCTTTATAAATGGCTACCTTCATTAATAAGTTACTACCTTTTGCTTTATAGGTTGGAGAAGAACGAGGTCAAAGGATCAATAGAAAAAGTCAAAAGTGATGATGGATATGGATCAAATGTATTGAATCACTAAGAAAAATGACTTTCACCCACAAAAAATCACCCAACGATAACTCCGTGGGTGATTACCACGGATCACCTATGAAATACTAACGGTTCCGGTAAAATCCAATGTTTTCAAGAAAATACCAACGGATTACCCAGGAATTTCCTGGGTAATCTTTTACAGATTTGATTTACCCACCAACAATTTACACACCAACTTCTGTGACGGTTTTGTGATGAATCACCCTTTAGCGACGGATTTTCCAGGGAAATGTCCGTAGGTGAAGCCTTACATTTTAGTAGTGAATGTATTTGAGCCTGGGAAGGCTTTGATACAAGTGAAAGAAACAAGTATTGTTATTAGTACTGGTGATAAGAGCTTAGCCCCTCTTATTTCTTATGTAGTTCATAGCCTTTTGGATGGTATTTAAGGTATTTAAATTGGGAAATCACAACTGGGGTATTTATGGAAATCGTAGTTTTTTTTTTTCCTTTGTGTGTATGTTAGAGATGATGAGCCGATGAAGCTTATCAAATAGGCGTAAACGGTATGAAGATAAAGAAAGTGACTATATTTATATCTGCTGTATCAATTCGTATAAAATGCAAATGATGATAGCTTTGATTGGTTCTGGACTGCCATCCAAGAAGCGGTTGATCCAAATTGGATGTTGAACTTTTTAATGCTATCTGATCCAATTACAATTGGATATCCAATTATGTAAGGTTGGTTCCAATTAGACTGGATTACTTTACGAACATCCCTATGTGTTATATCAATTGGTAAAATGCATGAAAATGTATTTTACTTCTAGTTTAATTAAAGTTATGTATTTTTTAAATAGTTATTTTTAATGGAGCTAAAAACAATATAAGAAATTTCATTGTTTCGAGGTTGGCAATAACAATTTTAAGTATATGTTCATCGTCAAATAATTATCAAAAGACGATAGGTAAGCACATAAAGAAAAAAAATCTTGATAGAATGCTAATATTATAGTTTGCTAAAAAACATCTAGACATTCCAACTTCACTTGTATTGTTTTTATATCGGATTTAAATAAAAACTGTATACATCACGAACTCTTTCCATCTAATAAGTTTCCATCAAAATTTAGTAATATATATATAGAGAGGAAAGTTCAAATGTGAACTCATTTTTGGTTGTGAACGTGAGGACGAATCTCAGCCACTTATCCGGTCAATAAATGCGGCTTTGACCTGGTTCCCCTCCTTTAATAATCTCCACCCTCCTTTAATAATCTCCACCCTCCCATGAATCGCGTCAATCCTCCGTGATCGCGTCCACCATAACCGAAGATGTGTGGCTGAGATTCGTCCTCACGTTCACAACCAAAAATGAGTTCACATTTGAACCTAACCCTATATATATATATATATATATATATATATATTTATTGGGGGGAGCCCCATGCACCTCTAGTTACATGGTGGCTCGTTATTGCTTTCAAAACCTTTATTTTGACTATAAGATAATAAGCATATTTAACTACTTCTTTAAAATAGAACAAAATGAATTTTGTTCTCTAAAACAACTTTTCTATCTTGTTTTCTAAAACAGAGAATCATGAAGAAATATCTAAATATAGAGAAATATCTAGAACTTGATGTTAGAAGAGATAAATAATTATTCTATTCAATTCCATCAATGAGATTGAATTATTATTTTTGGACAAGAGTTTATCATGTCTAGTTAAACCTAGAAACCAGTAAGAATCAAACGAAGATTTGTAATCAAGGGTTGGTGATCAAAGATGATTAATAAGAAAAGTTGAGTAACAAATCCGAAATTATGTACACGTTTAGGGAAAGTAAGATTTTTTTTAAAACAAAGCGGAAACTTTTATTAATGAAATTTTATAGGGCAAACAATGTTCATAGAATGAGAAAGAAAAATCGGTGATTCAAAGTAGGAAGTGGGATAGAGGTATATCGAGATCCCTGATCAATAAAATGTCAATTTTACGTCTAACGATACCATTCAAACCATTTTGATGAGTTGTATAAGATGTAATGTCAAAAATTATCAAATAAATCAATCTTATAGCACAATAAATTTTTGATAATGGAGTTGTACTACCAAACAAACAAATGCGAAAACGATAGTTTAGTAGTTAGTACACTATGAAAAATCACAACCAAAATATCGAGTTCAAAAGACACTAAAAATATGTAAATGTTGTAATAGATTGTTTTTATTAAACGTAAGCACATAAAACTAAATAAACGTGCGTCGTACTATTAAATTTTATTATATGATATTATCTGAAAAGTGTTCTATAAAAACAAATCTTCTATAAAAAATGTAACAAGACATTTCTCAAAATTATTCTGTAATAAAAACTAGTATGACCCTTTATTTTAAAAATGTCTTGAAAATCTTGTTTAAATTTTCCAAAAATGTCATATAAACTTATTTGACGTTTTATATAACACAATTGTTTGAGCATCTAGACATTTTTTGTATCTTATTTATTGTAGTGATGACAAAGATCTTTTATCGTCCGAATTTTAAATTTGGTAGGGAAAGCAAACATATATTATTCGAAGTAAGCCTCGATATAAATACGAAAGTTAAATTAATTTATTCTGCAAGCAAACACCCATAACACAAACATAAAGGTCTTCAAACGTTAAACCAACAAAAGGAACCTGATCACATGCGAAGATCAAACTCAAGAAACCAATGCCATAAACTAATTAATCATCCTTCCCAAGCAAGGCGAGAAGAAACCGTTTGTAATCCCCTGAAGTTTCCTTCGCGACAGCATGATCAAGCGACACACTATTTCTCTTATAATATTGTTCCATGATCTCTTTCAGGTCTTTCTCGGCGTGCGTAACAATCACCCGAGTCAGCGCATCTTCGTTAGTCCCACCCTTTTTTATCGCATTTCGGATCACCTACAAAATGGTATTTGTACATTAAGGCCTTGTTTGTTTTTTTCATTTTAAGCTCTTAATTACCACTTATGCCTGATTCGTCTAGACGTTTCATAACCATTTCAGAACTGAAATCAGACTTCAGCATCTCTTAAAAGACAAAAGCCACTTAAGCGTATTAAATGGTATTACACGCCAACAATAACAATGATAATTCAACAAGAAAATGGACCATTTGGCCTAGGAGGTCAAAAGTTCAAATTTTACCAAATGTAAGTTTATTTGTTATATAATATTTTATATTAAAAAAAAACTAGAGCTCTAAGCGAGTCCTTTGGTTGAATGCATTATGCATGAACTTATATGAGTTTTAAGTTAAAAACACGATCTTTTAGAAAAAACTAACTTAAATAACGTTTAAATGATCGGTCTTTGTTTCTGACGTTAAACAGTCTGCATTATAAAATCTTGAAAAACAAAAAAGAAAGGAACAAGAAACTTACCTTTTCAAAATATTTAATAGGGTCACTCATGCATCTAATGGTTGTACGGAGTGTCGTCGTGTATTCATCAGCTGAATCATCCTTCAAATGCTGTCATTTGTTTTAGAAAGAGAAATATTAATAGAAGACTTAATGTGATTTAAATAGTTAATGAATGATAAGACTAAATATTTGGCGTTACAATAAGTGGTTAAAAGGAAGTTGGACAATCTAACAAGTTCAATCGACAAAGTTTGATAATCTTATGACAAAAAGAATCAACCCTTTCTTATTAGCCTTTTTAACACTTTTGAAAAGTCAATTTTCAAAACTATCTTACATAAAGGTTAATAAGACAATTTATTTCTTGTGTCCAATTAGATTGCCCGGCTTTGTTGAACTTTTTAGGCCACCTAACGGGAAAAAGTTTCATATTACCCGTTCACTGTAAGATCCCACATTGGTTGTCGAGGGGAACAATTACAAATGTTGTCTTATAAAGAACTGAATCCCTTCTCTATCAAACACGTTTAAAACCGTAAGTCCAAGTATGTGGATAAAACGGACAATATCTTGTACGGTTGGCCTGGTATGTTACATTCCCCATTCCTTTGATGCTTTTCTAATAACACATCTACATGTCATCTCTCTCTCTCTCTCTCTCTCTCTCTCCATTGTCATTTAATTTATATATGCACCCACTTTTGCATTTACGTATTGACCTCGTACTTTTAAACATGTTAAAACTTGATTGGAGGAACACAGAGAAACAAAGAAGGTAATAAGTGATATTTTTCTAATCCTAACAACTTACTGTAACGCATTTGTATGTAAATACTATAACTTAAAATTCCATTATATACTCTATTAAGAGTACCTAAAGACGGCTAAGCGTACTAAAAAACCAAATTTTTATTGTTTCGTGGTGAAATTTCACTATACCTTGGTGATGGTACAACCATGTTCATCTTTGTAGCGATTCAAAGTAGCCATGAGTTGTGGCTTGCTCCTTGTCGTAACGATTCGAAGGATTTCTTCGTGGTTAAATGCCTTTTCTTCAATGGCATTCCGAAGAACAGTCGATTCTGAATTCGCCAATTTCAAGTTCACTTCATTGCCTTGGTACCTATGTATGCTCACCAACCCCACGAGTAGCTGCAACATTACACAAAAACGTAATAATATCATGAGAAAGTTTCGACCACTTAAATACACCCAGTTTAGCATTACATGTTTTTTATTGGAAGGGTGTCCGAAGCTATGTCTGGAATAATCCTGACAAACTATGGCTGCAAGACAGCCCCTGATGGTAAACTCAGTGGCCACAATTGTTGTGTATGTCTGGATTTGAACTCTGGGCAGATGGGATATTCCACCACATCCCTCCAGGGCCTCAATTAGTATGTCACAACGCTTGTGGTTTGCATTACATGTTTCTTCTCTTCCATTTTTTCCACATTAGGCCTCGGAAATCCGAGTTAACTCATTGAAAATATAAAACTCGCCTTTCGGAGATCACAAGAGGTATGAGAAGCAATGTCTTCTTCCAACGAACGTTTATAACGGCATTGGTAGGCACGCTTGACCGAAAAAAGCTCTTCGGGTGATAGAGTGCATGAAAGTTCAATGATCACTCTATGATCGCGGTTTTCTTTCCGTAGGGCCACGTTTGCTAGCACTGCATCCCGATCCGCTGGGTCCAAATTCCAACGGTACACTGCTCTCTACATGAATCAATCACGATATGCGTTTTATTTACAAAGATATGCTCAAACAACGTACGAATACTTAAACCCTCCGGGTAGTTCAACTGATAAGGCCTAATTCAACCAAATCGGGTTGATAAAATGCCAAAAACATGTAAGTGTCATAACAGACTAGTTTATATGTCTTAAGATTATACTACATGGTCGAACTTATATAAAAGTATTGCAATAAGTTTATATAATGTTTTTGAGAATCCTAACACAATTTTAAAACACTTTTGAAAAGAAAAAAAAATAGTTATTTTATATGACATTATTGAAAATAATGTCTTATAAAAACGAGTGTCGCATAAAAAATATGTTTATTGAACCATTTTTTTTTCCAAAAACGTTATGTAAAAAAGGCTATACAACATTTTGTTTTAAAGTGACATAAATATATTGTTAAAATACTCAAACGCGTCCTATAAACTTAGTGCAACGTTGTTACATATACGCATAATTGTTTGTTCCTATAAACTCAGGTCATATAAAACAATCTATTATGACACATAAACATTTTTTACGTCCTATTAAACCTAATTTTGTTGTAGCAAAACCTCGCTCCCCATTAAATCACTGGTTCAAGTCCCGTCACCATTTGAGGTTTTCTTAACTGTTAACTTCAGGGTCCAATAAAACTAATCGAATTGTGCGTAAGCTAAACTAGACACCCATAGTTATTAAAAAAAACATACAAATATACAAAAATGAAAAGAAAAAAAATACCTCAAAGTCACCGGAAAGCTCATGCTCAAGACGCTTAACAAGATCTTCTTGATAAAGTTGTTGATAAGCTTCTCTTATTAATTTCCTTTGAATTGCATTTCTATGCCCCAAAATCGATATTACGGTCTTCTCATCAGTCCCCCATCCTTCCAAAACAATTTGAATTAAATTATTAAAAAAAAGGAATAAATCTACGAGTGAATGATCAAATCAAAAGATGTTATAATAGCATATCTAACAGCTTCCCCATAACGGGAAAAAGGGTGAAAATGGGGTTTTTGAGCCAACATTTCACTCCAAGAGATTTTTCAAAACAATCTCCAAAATGGAGAAATTAGGAGAGAGACTATGTTTTTTTCCAAATATGGAGATCACTCCAAAAATGACTACCACATGAAACCACCAATAGAAATCTTTGAAAATAAATATAAAGAAAGAGAAATAATATTTTAATAGATGATTGCAATATTTTAATATTATTTTCAATGTTTTGTTCTCCAAAATGGGGAATTTGTTATAGATGAGTATGATTTTTTTTGGAGATTTTGGCTTTTTCTTCTCCGTTTTGGAGAAATTTTTGGGGGAATCTCTTGGAGATGCTCTAATTAGAGCCGTTCACAAGACAGAAATTGGATAATCATTCTCGAAAGATTGGTCGATTGGATCGATACGTTAACATTAATGGACGTATGTGGACAATACAAAAAAATCAGGCCCCCCGACACCTTTTATATCCTTATAATTAATTAAAATTTTGGATGGTCTTCCAATTCACAGTTTCACGTATACTTAGGGGTGTTTGGGATTGCTTATAAAAACAACTTATTGACTTATTCCGGTACGGCACCGGTGATAAGCACTTTTAAGTGTTTGGCAAAACAGCTTATACCGGTGCCAAACCGGTGATAAGGAGTTTTTTGAGAAGCAAGGAGCTCCTAACTTATTAAAAGTTGATAAGCACTTTTGAGTAAAAATTATAAGTTGTTTTAAATAAGCAATCCCAAACACCCCCTTAATACTCTTGACCACTTAATGATCTCAAATCTCAATTTCCTTAGTTAAGTTGGAATTAAATTTATTTATTTTGAATGATTTTACATGGCAAACTAAGGTTATTTATAGATAGAGATGGACAAAACCGATCCTGAACCGGGCGGGGCCTAAATTGGTCTTGGTCCGAAATAGTATCAAGTCGGACTGGTCCCGGTCCCGACCAAAATATAAAGGCCCAATTAAGCGTATATAGGTCGGTTATGAGAACCGGTCTGAATCCCGTACCGGGTCCAAATGGGTCCCAATATTTAATTATTTTAAAAATCGATTTTTTTCATATATATATATTTTAAAAAATACAAAATGTTATTCTAATACATTTTGAAATATGTAACATGGTCGATCAAATACACTTAAAAAATACGTTTTATTATCGTTTTGTAATTGGTTTTTAATCAAATATACTTAAAAAATACATTTTATTATAGTTTTGTAATTGGCTTGCGATCAAATACACTTAAAAAATACGTTTTATTATAGTTTTGTCATTGATGTTCAATTAAATACACTTAAAAAGTTAGAATATACATATAAAAATACTTTTTCTTGAAAAAATGGGGCCAGTCACGTAACCGGGCCTTGTTTTTTTGACGAAAACCATAACCGGTCCCAGACTGCAGGTCCCGAGCCGGACCTGTCCTGGGCCTGGTCGGACTTATTTGCCCATCTCTGTCTATAGGGTAAGTACAAAGCTTGAAAAAAGGTTTGGGTTTACACTTATTGAATAAGCCAAACCCGTAAATGATCAACTATAATTATTATAACCATAGGTTGTCAAAGATCTGACTCATATAGACATTTTATCGAACTTATAAGATATAATAACAAAGAAAACTTATAGATATAATAACAAAGAAAGAGAGAAGAATTAAACCATGGCAAGCCTTTCGTAGGAGTTCAGCATCGGCAGTAGGAGAGACATCTTCAAAGGCAATAAGTGTGGCCATTTTATTTAGCTTTTGATAGTTTTTTTTAATTTAAACAAGGAGAAGGGTTGATTGAATTTATAGCGAAATTAATTAAGTTGAAAGTAACGCCTATTTTTCATTTTTTGCTTTGGTTTCTTCACTTGTTTGGTCTCTTTCCTAAAAACCAAACCAAACCTTCTTCTACTCCAAAAAAAAAAAAATATTTTCAGTGACAGATTCAAAAACTTTTATTATTAAGGACACCTTTTAAGGGTGTCAAAAAATTTCAGAAACTGAATAACTCTTTTAAACTAATACAATTTCATGTTATTCGGTTTTCAGCTTAAAGGGTTCAGTTTAATCAAGAAAATATAACTTATTTGGTTCGGTTTTTGAATTTTTTTTTTACTAGTTCGGATAACCGAGACATTATATTGTTATGTAGAAATTTTACTGTTTCGGTTAAACTAAAAGCAAATTAACACATTACACCATTAATTGTTGGTGCAAGATCAGTGACTTGGGGAATATGACAATTGCAAAAAATCTTACCCAGTAAGAACGAAGACAAGTAAAGCAAGGACCAAGAGTCTTACTCGGTAACAACCGGCAACGACTCTTACCACGGTAAGCGTTTACCGGGTAAATTGTTACATAAGATGCCGTTTTGGTGGACTAATATCTTACCCGGTAAGTAAGTGCATGTGATAGTGTTGACTTTTGCAGGTAAGCACTTACCCGGGTAAAATTTGGTAAACGATCCCTTAGATTTAGTTAAAAAGAAATTGAATAGAAAACGATCAAGAAATTAGAAATAAAAGACAAACTAATAGCAAACCTTAAATCAAAATAACAAAACTAAATTAAATAACAAACCCATATAAATCAAATAACAACTAAGAAATTGAAAATCAATAATTAACTAATAACAATAATTATAAATCTATAAAATAATAAAATGCAAAAAGTGGTGATTGATCGAATCATTAGCATTATAACAAACAAAATAAAAGAAATAAAATGAGTTTTAACGACTTGATACTTATAAGTTAGAGGAATCCGACTTTAATTGATAATTAAAGTAATGACTCGTACAAGTAATAATTTAAAATAAGATAACAAAAATTAGAATTGGATCTTAACTTTTATTTGTTGGGGCCTTATTAATAATTTTAGGTTAACAAAAATAAAAATAAACCTACAATCAATGTTTGTTTTAGTGGATGATTCTTGGGGTTTGTTGGGGGCCATTGACCCCTACACCTTTGTTGTGGATCCGTCCATATAACTGTTTGCATAAAGACCTCTAATCAGTCTAATGTGAGAAAAAATAAATGATTTCGATGCTTTTGAAGTTTGACAAGTAAGGTTTGAAGTGGTTTCTTCTTGATTAAAATGATCATCATGGTTATAAAAATCTTATGTACTAACAAAACATGAATATTTGTAACAAATATCTGAATTGGTTTATGTGTATCGACTAATTCTTCAAGCGACCATAAAAGCAGAGGCGGAACACAATAGGGGCCATGGCCCCTGCGTTTTATCCCTTAAATACTACATATTAGAAATATTATCAATGAATTGCGCTTAGCTCAGGTGGTTATGTGTATATGACCCCTGTATATGTGGTCATAGGTTATATTGTCCTGTCACACAGTTTTTTATAATGATTTGAGCTTATCAATGAAAATGTTTTGTTGGGTTCAGCCCACTTAATTAGAAGGCTTGTGTTCTGCCCCTGATAAAAGGTATGATTGAGCATTGTAGGTGAACCTACGTGGTCGCAAGAGCTTTGACTGCGTTTGAAATCAAACCAGGAAAGATAAGACTTCCACTGTACTTCCTCTTAGCTTTAACTAATGCATCATAATGTATTTGATTTTACCTTTTAAAAAAAGGTGCAAATTGCGTCTAAAGGAACATATTTCATTCGTATAGAAAATAACTACCTTACTTTCAAGAAATTTTCTTATCATAATGTTTATTGCTTCTAAAGGAAACATATTTCATTCGTATAGGAAATAACAACCTTACTTTTAAGAAATTTTCTTATTACAATGTTGTACTTTTATATTTTTTTTATTATCATAAGAATGTATTTTCAAATTTCTTTACATTAAGGGGTTGTAGTTTGAAAATTTTAGTCTTTATAGTCATGAGTAACATTTTGATTTGAAATGGCATGATATTGACTATCAAGTTTTCATACCATGTCATTATCCACGTGAGATATTCGTGTGTGTAGTATGTTGCTGAATGATATTTCTTATTACAATACTTTACTTTAAAAAAATTAACTTTACATATTATTTATTATATATTAAATTAATTAATATATCAATATTAAGAAGACTTGTAAATCATAATCTATCTTAACATTTTTTTAAAAGTTGTTAAACATGTATTTTTTACATAATAAAAATGAGAAAGAATATATCCTATTTGTTTTAAAAAGTTGACTTGACAATTGACATGTTATTTATTAAATATCTTAAATTAATCAAGAAATTATAAATTATTCTTTAATTTAACAATATTAAAAAAATTTACAACATAATTTATATTGTTAACTTTTTTTAAATGTTAAAAAGTATATATTTTTAGAACAAAGAAAATAAGACATGTTACAATTTCTCTTATAAGTAAAATATTTATGTTGAAAAAATATATAATATTTAAAAAAATATGTTACTTTAAAATATTTAATTTACACAAAATTCAATAAGAGTGTATATTTTTTTTCCCGAAAATGTTACTTTTAAGAGATGAATGGAAAACATATTTTGGATGCGATATGAACCATCGGGAGGAAAGTTGAGAAATTATATAAAAAAGGTGAAACCCTTTTTTTAATTTATGCTGCGTAATCATAATGGCGACTTGTCCATTTCATCTTATGTAATCCATTTAAAAAGAGTTAATCAAGAAGTTATCGATTGCTATAATACATATATTTTTTTTACATATATTTTTTTTAAATATAATACCATAATAAAAAAAAATAAATTAAAACTATATTATTGTAATAAAAAAAAATTAAAAGTACAATGATATAGAATAAATTACTATTTCATGCATTTAATTTTGTTTTTAAACGACATGTCAAATAATGTATTATTTGATGTTTCCTGAACTAACATTTAAAAATATGTTTTTTAAAATAACCACCGGATGAAAATCCATGTCTTACGGAAACAAATTGTACTAAAGAACTATTATAGTAAAGAGGATTAAGACAAAGGGGCTAGGTTTCAGTGAGAATGGTAAGACGATCTCCATCTTTGACAGTGGTGGATTCGGAAATTTTATCCACTGGGATCCCATTAAGGTAGGCTAAAGACGCGTAAAATCACACGACGTGTTTCGGAAATTTTTATAAGTTCTGTAGTTGATTTCAAGGGTGCGTTTGGTACGGTGAACAGGATGGAACAGAACAGAACAAAACAAACTTGTCCCATGTTTGGTGTGATAAAATGTTGGACTAAGTAGAACTAAGTGGAACACGTGTGGAACAACGGTGTTCTATCCTACCCCCCTAAAACTAAGTAGAACAAGGTTTCATGACCATTTTACCCTATAACCTGACACACACACACTCTCTCTCTCTCTCTCCTCTCCCTCTCTCTTTCTCCTCTCTCTCCTATCCCCTCTCTCTCCTCTCTCTCCTTTCTCTCTCTCTCCCTTCCTCCTCTATCTCTCTCTCCTCTCTCTCTCTCTCTCTCCTCTATCGTTCTCCTCTCTCTCTCCTCTCTCTCTCTCCCTCCTCTCTCTCTCCCCTCCTCTCTTACTCTCTCCCTCCTCTCTCTCTCTCCCCTCCTCTCTTACTCTCTCCTCTATCTCTCTCTCTCCTCTCTCCCTCCTCTCTCTCTCCTCCCTCTCTCTCTCCTCTCTCTCTCTCCTCTCTTACTCTCTCCTCTATCTCTCTCTCTCTCTCCCTCCTCTCTCTATCCTCCCTCCCTCTCTCTCTCCTCTCTCTATCCTCTCTGTCCTCTCTCACTCTCCTCTCTCTCTCTCTATCTCTCTCCTCTCTCCCTCTCTCTCTCTCTCTCTCCTCTCTTTACTCTCTCTCTCCCCTTCCCTCTCCTCTCTCTCTCTCCTCTCTTTACTCTTTCTCTCCCCTTTTTTCTCCTCTCTCTCTCTCTCTATATATATATATATATGTGGGGGGAGTTATTTGATAAAAAACACTAAACATCTCACTGGGGTAAATTGGTCATTCTGTTCTGTTTTGTTCTGTCATGTTCCGTCATATCATGTTTTATAAAACGTGTAACAGCTGTTCTGTCCTGTTCCGTTCTGTTATGTTATGTTCTATTCTGTCCTGACTGCGTACCAAACACACCCCAAGGGATTTTCTTAGTGTTTTTGTCGATTTTAAAGGGTTTTCTTAGTGTTTTTGTGGATTTCGAATGATTTTTTCGGTTTTTATATTGATTTCAAGAGACTTTTTAGTGTTTTTGTCAATTGCAAGCAAGATGAGGTCCCTTGAAATTTTTTACTAGGGGACGAAAGGCTAAATTAAGTATTTTTGATATTTTTTACCCTATATAATTATTATTTTTTTAACATTGGGGCCTTGGACCCCCCCCCTTCTTAACTACCTCCGCCACTGATCTTTGGGATTTATATAAATGATATACATTAAGATGCATAGGATCAATCATTGTATCAAACGTGATTTATGGGTGGGTTTGAAATTAAAAGCGTTCAATGGTCAAAATCTCTTCTTACACATCTCATATTAACCTTACTTTTCACATGTTTTACAAGTAACTTTTAAATTCATATTATCATGTTAAATCAAGTTGTGTAAGACAAAATATTCATGTTTTACAAGTAACTTTTAAATTAATATTTTGTAAAATAACAATTAATAAATAATTGTTTTGATACAAAATAAGGAATTTTTTCTATTATAAAATAAGGATGTGGAAAAATGAAACCATATTTTGGCGTTTTTTGTAAAATTCAACTTCAAAAGGTATGAGTTGTTCAACCAACATATAAACTAATTAAAAAATTGGAATCATAAAAGGGTGAGGTGGTACATTGAGCCATCACGATATATTCGTTCTTCTTGTTTGGGTTCTTTTTTTAAGTATATATTTTTTTCAAATCATGATTTTCGTTTTTATGGTTTGATAATTATAATTATTTATATTCCTAGTCTTTAAAAATTGGTTTTATCGTCATTGTAGTTTTTATTTTGTTTTGTTTTTTCGTCTCTCAGATTAAGAGGTTATTTGGTTCGTTTTCTATTATGACTTGTATATATAAAATTGTCTACATGATAACAAA
This sequence comes from Silybum marianum, assembly GCA_036898165.1. Taxonomy (NCBI): domain Eukaryota; kingdom Viridiplantae; phylum Streptophyta; class Magnoliopsida; order Asterales; family Asteraceae; genus Silybum; species Silybum marianum. Next base: position 20,968,440 of record CM072538.1, read on the forward strand.
ATAAATTGTTGTTCGGTTTTTGTGCTAAATAAATAGTCTGAATATCATAACTGAACATTTTACCTCCGGTCTATATTTTTGTTTGAATAAAACAATTCTTTGATAAAAATGTTGAATAAATGGCTTTTAATATAAAAAATATATCAATTAAAAAGTTTTTTAAATAAAAACAACTTGATTTAACATGATAATATGAATTTACTGTCATAACCAAAATAACATTAATAAATACTTATTGATCCCAAGAAAAACAATCAGAAAAATCTTCGGAATTCGAATTAACATATCAAAGATCGAAACCTCGATGTCCAACTCTAATGCTTCAAATTCAAATTAAAACCCGATGAATTCATCATCCAAATAGCATCTATGGAAACAAAGGGAATCGATATACGCACTAATAAGAAACACTTGATATCCTGTAAATTCATACCAAAATCCATACCCTTTCGCCACAACTTCTGATTATCTGAAAGGAAACCTTATGAAGTTGTCCAAATATTATTACACCTTATTTCCTTCATTAACAATACCCATTCTTATCAAACCTATAAACCTACAGATTGGAACCAGAACCATCGACTGTCACCAATGTTTACTTTACAAAACCAATTTGACTTTGACACCAAATGCTGATACCAATTCCATCGATTTCCATCATTGTCAATTTGAGACCAAATTGAAACTTTTGAAGCCACAAAAAGAATCAAAAACAATTTGGCCCTTGACCATTGCAAACAGGAAGCACCAATCCATCCATCCTTGAGCAAAACAAAAATGGTAAAACATAATAAAAGCTCCAACAAGACATTCCAAACTAGCTAACAACACTTTATAGAATTTAAACATTGACAAACCATTATTAATAAGAAATCACACCCCATCTGCTAACTACTTTGAAAAATCTTCTTATTAAGAAAACTACCCGCTGGTCTCAAATGACATTAAAGCAGATATGTAGATTACCACCAAGAAAAAACCCAAAAATCATATCGTAACACCCGTATTTTTGTAACTCAGAAGATTCTAGAAAATTCGAGATGCTCGGGTTATTTACTTATTCCCATATAAGATTTAAGACCTAATCCATATTTCTTTTGTGTGAGTTTAACTTAGGTTGAAAAATATCAAATCTGGGTAAAGGGATGCCCGACTCACAGTTGGGCGACTTTTGGGGCGGTCTAACCAACGCCATAGGCCCTTAAGCCCATATTTGGTTGTGGGTTAATGTGGGGAAATAGTGTAGAATGCGGGGGTGTTTGTGTGCACGACATGGGAAGACCGGGTAACTTGGGTAGGTGGCCTAAGGCGCTTTGTAATTCGCACGAAGCCGTAACTCCTCTTAACCCGTTTTCCATCCCACATTTTCGTTACTTCTCCTCTTTTCTCCTATCCTCACTATCATGGTCGAATTTTGAGAAGTCTTGGAGAGCTTTTGGAAGCTTCAAGATGTTGGCAAGGATCTTTATGTTTTTAAAGAAGCAAGATTGGGGGGGGGGGGGTCTGCACCATATTTAGGGTTTGGTTTATGGATCTGATTTAGGTTTGCTTTGGTGTATTTTGGGTTTGTTCGTGACCTAGTTAAAAGTTCTAGTGATGGATATGGTGGATCTACAACTTTCACCAAAGGAAGTTCAAGATTGGGTTAAAACCTAGATTTAATCTAAATCTAGTAAGGTGAGTTCAAGTTGTTTTATAAAAACTATGTACATGCAAAAAAATGTCCATTCTGGAGTGTTAGTGTTACCATGTTTTACTTGTTATTTTCAAATGTGTGGGTTATTTGGTGAGTTATGCATATTTGGTATATTTGTTTTATAAATCATGTAAAATGCTTGTAATTGAGTTTTTAGACATTTTTATAAATAAATCATAAGTGTGAGTTCTTTTGATAATTTATTCTTTAAATTAAAGATTATTTGGTGATAAATACATTTTAGTGTGTTTGGTTGGAAAATGCACATTATTGTATTATGGGACATTTTGGAAATATAAATGGTATGATTATAATTGGAAAATAATTTGTCGTAATCAATGATGTGTCTTTAAGTTAATAATTCCTTTAGAGTATGTGTTTGCATAAATTTTGGTTAAGTACATTTTTTATTGTTTTCGATAACTTTTATCGAATACTCATGGAATTGTTGTCTTGTTGAGCCTTTGGCTTAGTTTTGGATTTAGATGACACTTGTCCGGTTTAAATTGCTCTATGTCGCGAGCTTTTGGAGTTATATGCATTTATGGCATATTCATTTGAAAATTACATGTTTAGAGTGTGTTGGTCATTCAATTGTAGTTATGTAATTTTATGGCTAGAATTCAACGGATCCATAAACATGGAAGTCAGTTTTGTGGAATAGGCAAGGGATAAGACTTTTCTTTGTAGCTTGGAAATAGGCATTGTGATTATCATGTAATTGCCAAGTGAGTGAGCTTAACTTGTTTTGGGAAATCTCAAGATAAAGAATCGGAAAGGTTGAACTTGGTGACCCCACAAACGAAAGACTTGGATAGAGTTGAGCGTATGATCTCTTTGACTAAAGACCCGAAAGGGTTGATGTCAATTGAGTTTATCATCCCATTTAACTAAAGACTCGGAAAGGTTGATGTATATACTTACTTATCTACCAGTGATGCTAATATAACATTGTTTTGTGACTTACTTATGTGTTTAGTCACAATGGTAAATCGGGTCTCCCCCATCATCTTAAGATGTTTTACACCCCTCCAAAGGTAAATATGATTTAATTATACAGCTGACTTGATTAAAGTTATGTTTTTCCGTTTTAAACGATTTATAGTTTTATTTATGGACGTGTGAGTATTGGGTTTTGGTTAATGGGTTTTCATCAAGAAAATGATGGGTTTCGGAAAGATGTTGGTTTTACGATGAAGACATTTATTTGCCACATTGATTTAAATCAGTAGTATTTCAGTTTTACCATTTTGTGATTATGATGAAATCTATTTGAACTCACTAGGCGTTAAGCCTAACCTTTTTATTTGTCGACATGTGCATCAGGTCCTTATTGCGGGTTGGTACAAAGCGATATTTTGATGATTTGAGTGCTAGTTAGAGCCACAAGAAAGATCTAACATTGGTGACCTCTTTCGCTTTCAGAGATAGCGATTGCTATTAGGTTTTAGTAACATCCAACCTTAATCTAGTGTTGGTGTTAAATTTAGAGGTAATTTAAGTGTTGATTTATCGAAATGGATTTATTATTCATTTGATGTATTATCGAAAATTTTCATTTAGTCGCTCTTTTCAGATTTGAGGGTGTTACACACACCAAGATTTTGAAAACACATTTGATTGAAAACCCATCTGATCAGAACAAGTAAATCGAAAACATAGATGAACAAATCATAAGGAGAAAGAGAAAACTATGGAGAGAAACTGTAGGCTAGAAGAACAAAAATAGAGAGACAAATCGAAAACCACAAGGAGAAATCTAAGACCATGGGAGAACAAACCATAAGAAGAAATTGAAAATAACAAGAAGAACAAATAATAAACCATAAGAAACAGTTGAAAACCATAGGGAGAAATTGGTATACTTGTGATTGTGGAGACGCAGAGGCTTGAAGAAGATGAGGGGCATATTTCTTTGGAAGAAGCCGTTTGAAGTAGTAATCAATACTTGGAACTTGGAAGTGTGCACTAGAGTATCCTTTAAAATAGGGTTCTTTATTGCAAGGGTAGTTACGTAAATTAAATGGTTGAGTGTAAAAGAGTAACGGTTTCTAGTTGACTGATTAAGTCACCAGTTGAGCGAATACGCCACAATCGAACAACTATGTATGGTTGAGCGAATAAGCCATATAGACTATACAACCCATCAAAGAATTTATAAAATAAAAAAAAAAAAAACTTAAACCACCCTACCCCCACATTGTAACACCTTAGGCAGATCCCATATCGGCCATGGACATGAGTGATGCTGGGTTCATAAGTAAACCTTGGTCTTCCTAAACATAACGCGTTTTGGGGCCACACCCAAGGCAGGTTCTTGGAACTCTGTGGTTAAGCGTGCTTGGGTGGGAGTAGTACCAGGATGGGTGACCCCCTGGGAAGTCTTCGCCAGGTCGCCATGTGGTTAAGCGTGCTTGGGTGGGAGTAGTACCAGGATGGGTGACCCCCTGGGAAGTCCTTGCCAGGTCGCCAGAAACAAATCCGTGCGGCTTAGGCCAAAGCGGACAATATTGTGTCGTGGTAAGGCGGGGTGTTACACACATGAACCCACCCTACCCATCTTCTTAATATTCATCTCTTCTTCCTTAATGCACCTGCAACTTCTTTTCCCCCACACCCATCAAACCTACAACATTTTTTCCTCCACAAAGAGGATTTAATCTTGGCTTTTGCGGGTCATTTGACACCCATAAGTTTCAAATTTTTATTTTTTATTTTTGTATTGATATATATATATATATACATACATGTATATATATATGGCCAAGTTCAAAAGAAAACGCCAAAAAAATAGAAAACTGAATAACACGCTGGGAGCCCTCCATCTGGAAGCTATGCACTAGTGCATACTGGTAATTTGTAACATGCATCTGTGCATATGCACCAATGCTTCTATAATTATAAAAGCATTGGTGCATAGGAAAAAAAACGTGTCTATGCATTAATGCATACCTTCCGGATGAAGCGCTCTCAGGGTGTTCTTTAGTTTTCTCTTTTTTTAATGTGTTCCCTTGAAAAATGCTAAAAAAAGTGAAAACTGAATAATAGTCTGGAAGCCCTCCATCCGGACGGTATGCACAAATGTATACTAGAGGGGTGTTCTTTAGTTTCTTTTGGTGTTTTCCCCTAAACCTAGTGTCATTTGTGCATATGCACTAATGCATATATATGCACTGGTGCATAGAAAAAAGCTTCAATCGCTTGTATTTGTGTATACCGTCCGGATTGAGGACTCCCAAGATGTTTCTTTAGTTTTTTTTTGCGTTTTCCCCTGAACCCCCCTTCTTTCTCTCTCTCTCTCTCTATATATATATATACACACGTGTATCTATATATATAGAGAGAGAGAGGAGTGTTCTTTTGCAACCCACATCTTAACCGTCCATTTTCTTTTTTGATTTTTTTTACTTAAGGATGGGGTAGAGATGATTATATCTTAACCGTTGATTATCAAACGGGCGATTAAGATGTAGGTTGCAAGGGTTGCAACCTTTTCATAGATTGCAAAATAACACTCCTCTCTCTCTCTCTCTATATATATATATATATAGGAGAGAGAGATGGAGGTTCAAATGAGAACTTTGTAAATTTAAATGAACACCTTGTGATGTGGGTCCACAATGTGTCCCTTTATTCTCTTAAAAATCAAAAGTTCTCATTTGAACCTCTCCCTCAATATATATGTATATATATTGACTCCCCAAAAAAGTTAGGTTTGACTATATGTTACCATAATAAAGTTTATTTTTTATTTTTTATATTTTATATTACGTTATTTAAATTCCGACTCTATGTCCAAAATTTCTGGATCCGCCACTGTGGTTCTCCCTCTATTTTTCAGTAACTCTTTCTTAAAATTCCCTTTTCCCCAATTTCTAAATCACACCTAAACCTAAATCCAAATCGAACCCATTATTGGAGGAAGGAAACTATTTAAATCCAAAACCTCTTGTTGGTGCACCGAAGAAGAAGAGGGAAGGAGAGCTTCGGTGAAGTTAAAGAGATGCAGATGCATACCTCGAAGTGAAAAAATGCAATCATATTGCAAAAGAAAAATCCTTGAAGATGAATTTTGGGATTACTAGTCTTGCCTAATATTTAAAGTCAATAGTTTCATGTTAGATGAAAGTCGGTAAGTAAAAAGACCTTTAAATATAAAAACACAAATCAATGTGATTGCATTTTTTTACACTTCGATGCACCATCAAGAGGTCTTGGGTTTAGGTTTTTGCCTCCCCCCATTAATGGTTTGGGTTTAGGTCTAGATTTGATTTTGGAGATGGGAAAAAAAAAGGAGATTTTGAGAAAAGAGGTTACTAAAAAAATAGGGGAGAAAAAGATGTTGCAGGTTGAATGGTTGATATGTCTGGGGTAGAGAAGATGTTGTAGGTCAGTTAAGGGTGAAGAGAGGAAGATTAAAATGGGTCGGGTCACGTGAGGGGTGGGGTTAAGTTTTGTTTTTATTTTATTCTATAAATGCTTGAATTTAAGAAAATAAAATAAAAACGGAATGTAAAATGACCAAATTGCCTTAAATTTAACAAACTTATTTAACATAGTTAGTCCGAGGGGAGAAAAACAAAGTGAAATGGAAACCACAGTGACGATAAAAGCAAATTTTAAGCTAAGAAATGAAAGTAGTTCTAAACATCAAACTATAGGTACGAAAATCGTTTTTGACTCCTTAAAAGAATTCCAATATAATTTAAAACATTTAATAAAATAAACGTGCTTTTTAAAAGTATTAAGATATATTATTTGAATGTATAGAGGGACATTTCAAATACAACCCCTCTAGATCATCCATGATACAAAACATGCAACCCACTCATCCACCATCCATTTTGTTTTTATTTTCTTTAATTAAGAAAGTTATAACCGACTAAATCTTAACCATTGATGATCGAATGGATGCTACTGGTTTGGTTGTAAAGGTTGTATGAATGCAAAAAGTTGCATAATATTGTCCCTCTGAACGTATATTTGTTGCTTAAAATAGTAATAATCATTTTTTTACAACATTCAATGTTTGACAAATTTGATTATATAAGAAAATAACAAATAAAAATAAGATGATGTTTTAATTGTGAGTAAATTACACTGTAGGTCTCTATGGTTTGCTCAGAATCTCGATACAATCCCTTTTTCAAAATAAGCACACTCGTTGTCCTTGTGGTTTGCATTTTGTTTCGACCTGGGTCTTTGTATGTTAGAAAGACAACCCCAAAAAGGCTAAAGAAAATGGAAGGATACACAAGTATACATACTCATCTGATACCGTTCAAAGCAAGTAACTATGGTAAGAATACCAACTTACCGATCTTCAGAGACAATGAAAGTGAGAGTTTCCAATAAGTTGATCTTAAAACATGATTTCAAATGGCGAGTTTCATGAAATGTTTTTTTGGTTTGAGTTAATAATTTAATGAGTAATGACAAGAATAAAAAGCCTGGTGCAAGTTCAGGTTTTTCAGTGGTAAAAGTGCAATTTGATACAATATCTTAAAGATGCTGAAGTTATAGATCTTAATGCCACTACTAGGTTGAATAGTTTTCTATCGAAGTTCAGACAGAGTACCCATACGCGATATTCCAAAGAGCACAAATCCAAGTTTGGTGTAGATCATACCATTCACACCATGTAGTTGCTATCTTATAAGGTTCTCCGACGAAGATCTCCGGTGAAGACCACAACAGGGGACTCATTTCTCTTTCTCTGTGTGTGTGTATATATACAGGGGAGGGATCATACGAGAACCACCCTTTTTTAAAGGAATAAACGAACACCTTGTGGACCACATATGATGTGGGTCTCCTATAATATTAAATCATTTCTGATTTAATATTAAATCAGAAATGATTTAATATTGTGTGGGACCCACATCATATATGGTCCATAAGATGTTCATTTATTCCTTTAAATTTACAAAGTTCTCATTTGAACATTCCCCTCTCTCTCTCTCTCTATATATATATATATATATATATATACACGCACACACACAGAGGAAAGTTCAAATGAAAACTCGTTTTTCATTGTACACGTGAGGACAAAAGAAAACGCGTCACGTGTCTCATTCCATATGAATAACAAATGTGAAGTTCATATAATATTCATAACGAATGATACAACATTCAGTATGAATAACATAACAATCAATATGAATAACGCATGACCATTATCTATTCAAGATGAATAATCCTTGGACACATGGGACATGTGTCACACCTTCTTTGTCCTCAAGTACACAATAAAAAATGAGTTTTCATTCGAACCGTCTCTGCATAGATATAGTATTTATAGATTATAATATTAAAAATAAAAAGGTAAAATAAGTTTTTTTGTAAGAAAACACGACAAAAAAAAGATGAAAAAGACCTAAATACCCTTAGACTTAACTTAGACTAACAATTTATTTTAAGAGATGTGAGAGAGGCCAAAGGGAGGGACTCAGAAATTCATACCAACCATACCAAATCTATATTTATTTTAGGGTTTAGGGTTTAATTGTGTGAAATAAATGGTATTTTGAATGGGCAGACAATAAAGGTGGCCACTTGATACGTAGGCCATGACCATGAGTAGTGAATAGCGACCTGCAAGAAAACTCCCCCCACATAATTTGCAACAAAAATGGGAAATGTCAAAATTATACGATCCAATCCTCCAATTACAACCTTCATTTTGATCTATATGCTTTCCTCACCACATATTCTAGATACACCCTCACACTTTGTTTCTTCCTTTCTCAGCTAATTTCCACCTCTCATTTTGCTAACCTGTCTATGACCCACCTTCTCTTTCATCCACTTTCTCTCTCTAAACTCTTCGAAGAACTGAAAATTGCATCTTTTGGGTATCGTAATCTAATCGATCTTCAAATTTCAGGTTTTTAATTCTTGCTCATTGCTCATTGATGGTTAGATAAAGAAATTTTGTTTAATTTTGCTGATAATCGGCGATGTGCGGGTTAAGAAGCGAGTGCTGCTACTTGGTTGTTGGATTATTGAGTTTGGAAGGTGAATTGTGTAGCAAAATTTACAGCGATGTTTGATTGGAACGACCAAGAGGTTTGTAGAAATTTCTTCTTTTGCTGATTCTTCAGTTGCGATTTTAGCCAATTTGGTCTCAAAGTTCATGGATCTGTTCTTTAGAATATGATTCTTTTATTTATAGAATCATTGCCTATATTATGCTATTAAGTTTCTTTAATCATGTTCATGTGAACTATGCTACTTGTAAATAATAGTTGATGTTTTCTTTCTTCCTTTTTGTGTTTTTTTTTTAATTTTTGAAGGGTATCTTAGACATTTGCCTCCTGACAATTTTAAGACTGCTAAACATGCAGCCTGAGATAATCCCCAGTGGCCACAAATTGTTTGTGTCTGGATTACGGGTTATCTAGCTACATGACCTCATCCCCACAAGTCTTAACCAGCCACAAGTCTTGTGGTTCCTTTTTTGTGGATCTTATATTCTTCTAAGGGGTACTAGAGTTGATCACTGGAATTTCTATTTAGAGTGGACATGCACCATTTCTATAGAATGAGTTAGTTAAGCAGAAATCCTAATTCTCCTAAAGATAACCTCAAATACTAGAATCCTAAATCCCCTTTTATCTTAGTGAATAAGTTCATAACAATATATATTTGATATATGGAATCAGAACATATTGATATATGGAGTCAGGTTCTGGGAAAAAACCTCTGAAGAATACACTCGTAGCCCTCCATCTCAACAATATGCACAAATGCATACGGCTAATTTGTAACATGCACATGTCATGTGCATAACATGCACTCGTGCATAAAAAAAAACAGCTTCAATCGCTTGTATGCATTTGTACTGTCGAGGTGGAGGGCTCCCGGGTGTTCTTCAGTTTTTTTTTGAGGTTTTCCCTTAACCTCCGTCTTGATATATATATATATATATATATAGAGAGAGAGAGAGAGAGAGGGAGGATGAAACGAGAACATGGTCAACATAAATGAACAAGAAAACGGCCAAAACACACTTGAATCACATGTAATTCGGCCATTATCATGTTTTCTTATGTGGTTACTATTCTCGTATGAACCTGATTACCTGACTATATATATATATATATAGTTATAAGTTATACATAATTTTCAAATAAGTTTCCATACAGATGAAGCTTATAGTTAACTTTTACATCACCTCATAACAGTCGTAAATATTTTCAGCTTGCGAATGTCATATGGGACGAGGCAGGTGAAAATGAAGATCACATTGTTCCATATCCCCATGAAACTTATGAAAAACCTTCAAAATCATATGGGGAGCACAGTAAGGTTTCAGACCAAGATGCTGCTAACGTGACTGAAAAGACACCTGTTTCTATTACTGATTCACAATTAAGGAGCAATATACATACAACGGTTTCCACTGATGGATTTGGTTCACTATCTCCATCCAATGCTACAAAATTGGATCTAGAACACACTGGTATTATATATTTTATATTATCTACAAATGTAGCTTAAAATTCCAATCCTGATTCTTTAAAAGTTGCTAAATTGATACACATACATATGTATAGTGTGTGTATATATAGTTAGTAAGTAGATTTTGTGTTCTAAAATATGCTGATTTCCAACAGATGAAAAGGGTCAAGTAGATAATGATGGTGCTCAAGTTTGTGATAATCAGCCTGAGGACAAAGATGCGAATAATTTTGTTGATTATGGTTGGGCCCACGTGGGGAGCTTCGACGATCTAGATAGAATATTAAGGTAATGTACTAATTGTTGTGGAATGACTTCCTCTGATCTATTCTTTCTAGTCATTCTAGAAGCACTCATTTGTGAACTTTTATACCAACACTTACTCATAGCAAAGTTCATAAGTAAATTGCTAGAAAGAATGGAAGGAAAGAAGGTAATTTTAGTTAGTTTATCATGATCATTTTGCATGACCGCAAGGTATACCAGAAAGTTGTCATTGCATGCATGTACAAGTCTTAGCATATGCAAATCGCACTTCCCATTCTTATACCTGTCAATAACTTCAAACAACAAATCGCTAATGGGAAATACCCTCCATGTTGCACTCCTATGGATTCTCTTTTCTATTTTTGCCTTTGCCCAAGGTGTGACAACATTTATCATTTGTGCTGCAAAAAACTTATAACATTAGCCTATGTTATATAATTTAAAATATAGTTTTGAATATAAATTTACCTCCGTTATGCCAGCGTATGAAATACCATTGTTGCAACGTCGACCGATAATATTCAACTAACACTGTTATCGGTAGGTAACTAACATTGTTATCAATAGAATATTTGTATATCTTTTTGCTGAATTTTAAGATTCTTGACATGGGCTTAATTTTTCGAATAAATGGGAAGTTTTGCATGCGATTTACTTTGTCCGTTTGGTTTGGTTTATTGTTGGTATTGTTCTTTTAGGCTTGTAAGTAACTTTTATCTTTATTGGTAACCATGGATGCTAAAGATTAACTTATATATTTTAATCAAGATTTTAGTACTATGATTATATTTTATCATGAAGTTATTCATCTGACCCAATATCCTCACAAGTGATGTTTTGCAGCAACAATGACCTTGTGTACGGAGATGTAAACATTAGTAATTCAGAGGCTTTGTGGTCATCTCCTAAAGATGTTGTCGACTCTCCAAATTTGCAGTTAAGAAGTGATAGCACAAGTTTAACGAACTTGGAGTATGGTGGAGGCAAAAATGAAAATTTACCGAAGGAAAAGGTAATTTATCGTATAAATTTGTTATTATGTTTTAATTTGGATAAAAAAATCCTGAGCATGTTCATTCTTTTTATGCACATGAGCTACATATGGAGAGCTATCACAGATTTCTCAGTTTTCACAGTCAGCTTCAGAAGTTACCGGAAGAACCCCAACCCTTGTTTGTTCGATTCGTGATGCCATTGTTGCAATCCCAGATAAAATTGCAACCGAAAAGGTAAATTCTGTTCCCAGAATTTAATGGAACTCAAATGTTGGTTGCTGCCTTCTGAGATAAGAGTAACAGACTTATGGTTCTAAAAGGCGCTCTATGATGACCGCCATGGCGTGCTTTGGTGGGAGGGCGCATTTTCTGACGCCTTTTTAACCCCCTGTGGCGGTTGCGTATGGCGTGTTGTTGGCGCCAGTTTTTTTAGAACTATTTATTTGACCTTTTATTTTTTATATTTTTTTTCTTCTTAAAAGTTTGCGTTATTTTAGCTTTTTACTTTGTTACGAGCCTTTTAATATAACAATTTGTGTAAAGCTATATATATATATATATGATATCACTATATAATTTTCTTGTTTCTATATGAAAATAAATTGTTCAATATCATTGAGTAATAATAGAAAACATATATATATATATACACATTTTGTATAGAGGAAAGTTCAAATGAGAACTCAAATTTGGTTGTAAACATGAGGACAAATGAGAGCGCGACACGTGTCATATTCAGACTGAAGGAAAATAACACTACATTCAGTCTGAATAAGGCACGTGTCGCACTCTCATTTGTCCTCACGTTCACAATCAAATTTGAGTTCCCGCACCTACATTTATAATCATATATACAGGGGAGGGTTCAACGAGAACAAGGTCAAAATACAAGAACATGAGAACACCATGAAACGTCATGAAAAGCTATAATAATATGAATGTCAAATTAAAGAGAATAAAATGCTCGTTTTTTGGGTGTAGATGTTTTGGCTCCGGTTTTTGTTGTATTCCACCGATTTTCGATTAAAATTTGGTTTCTTTTGTTTTAACAAAAAACCACCTTTTAAATCACATCCGTTGGATCATCTCATCTTACAGTTGAGATCTATTCTCATTTTTTTGTATTTTCACCCTATTCTCGGTTGAACCTCCCTACCTATATATACATATATACTTATATATTACTAAACCCCAAAAGCACCAGATTCCTTCATCTGCTTTACTTTCTATTTTAATAAAAAGTTAAAAGGCAAATTGGCCAAAAAACCTTACCACTTAAATTGTAAGTGAAATAGACAATATGGCAGGGTCATTCAACTTTAGTTTAAACAAAGGAAACCTCAAACAATCAACAAATCATCAAAAACTTAATAGTTAATCAATCTTGCAAACCAGATATAACCAATAGATGATTCTCAGTTAACCACAGCATACATCATCAACATTATAAGTAGCAGAAACTTAAAGTCCTACATTGGCTAGACTTGGACACTTTGGGCTGTTTGGTTGGTTTTCTATTAAGTCCTGTATGGATAAAGTTGTCTGTATGGATTAATCTGTCGGTATAGATGGAGAAGGTTTTTGTTTGTGAGTGTTGTTTCTTAGATGGAATGAACGCTTTCTTTTATTCAGAGGAGCAGGTTTGGGAAAAAAACTTGGCTTTCTGCATAAACCTCCTCCCTAGAAGCTTACTGAATAAGCCACTTTCTATATCCTTAAGTCATTACCAAGCAGTCATGTATAGCTGACCGAATAAGTTGTGAATCCCATTAAGCTCATTAAGCTGCTAACAAAAAAAGACCTTTCTTCAATTATATGTTATAACCTCTCTTCTCTCTTCAAGGGCTCTTTTCAGAGAGTAATCTGAAGGAAATTACCAAACTACCCATGACTACTCCTCAATATTTTATTACCTTTTTACCCTTTAAAATCCACATGTTAGACCTAACAATATCTCTTTTCATTTTCTTAACATGTACAGATGGGCGAGCAAAGCCAAAAAATGGAAGGCCAAAAGAGAAATCAAGGTAAAGAATTTGAAGGACGATATAGACAACATATCAAATATTCTCAACAAACTGAGTCTTCTACGTACAAGCAGTTCATTCAGCCACTTCCACATTCTCTTGGTTATAATAGCTTAATGGAAAAGCATCATTCATCATTGCCACAATTTCATTCTAGTGAAGAATATCAACAGGTGCCATCTGGGAGCTCATCATATGTTTCAGATAAAACGATGCCTACGAGCATGATGATGACACCTCAGGAAAAAGTTGAAAAATTAAGAAGGCGGCAGCAAATGCGGGCATTGCTTGCTATTCGTAAGCAGCAACAGCAATTCAGACACCAACAAGTCTCGTGTAATAATTATTTAAATCTTGATAAATATTTGCACGAAAGCCGCCAAATGCAGTTTACAAGAGAAGGTAGCGTGGAAATCGATGGAAGTCTGACCACTCTCATGTCTCTTGAACAGAGTGATTCAGACAACAAAAGTACATTGGAAGATACCATATTACATCAACTTCAATATGTCATTTCAAAGGTAATATAAAATATGAGGGAGGTTCAGGAGAAAACCTCAAAGAGGGAGGTTCAGGAGAAAACCTCAAAAAAAAAAAAAAAATACTGAAGAACACCCTAAGAGCCCTCCATCTGGACGGTATGCACAAATGCATACAAGCGATTGAAGCTGTTTTTTTTCCTATGCATTAGTGTTGTTATGCACTAATGCATGTTACAAATTACCAATATGCATTTGTGCATATCGTCCAGATGGAGGGATCCCAGGGTGTTCTTCAGTTTTCTCTTTTTTTTACCCCAAAGACCTGAGACTTCGGGTGGGATATTCTGGGGTCTTTTGGTTTCTTGATCTTTTGAGGCTGATGACGAGTGTTGTTGCAGTTGGATATTGAAATACGGGTTTGTATCAGAGATAGCTTGTTTCGCTTGGCTCACAGTGCTTTACGGAGGCAATCTGATGGAAGCAGAGATGAAGCTAGTGTTATAGTGGAAGAAAGATTAACTAGTACAAAAAGGTAAGTAACTATACTATGCTGCTTTCTTTTTATCAGTAATGGTAGGGGTGAGCATAACCGGGTACCCGGCCAAATTTCATGGAACAGGAAATGCTAACATCGGTTCTTTATATTTTGGAACCGGAACCGTTGGGAACCGGTTCTGGTACCGAGTACCCGGTTTCAATTCTTTTTAAAAAATTTACAGTGTATACGTTAAAAATGTAATTTTAAGTCTATTATAAACCAAGGTTCTAAATGGCGTGAGGCGTGGCGTGGCGGCGAGGTCAAGCCTCAAGCCTTACGAGTTATGGCGAGGCCATGGCGTTTTCTAAGGCGCGACTTAAGGCGGCAAATCTTTATATATATTATATATACATATGTGTATGTTAGCCGATGTAATGAACAATAATGATTAAACAAATTAAATTCATATAAAACTACAAACAAAGGAAGAAACATGCATTCATAATTTTATATCAAATACACAAGGTTTACAAGAAAAGAAAAAAAAACCAAAATCACGCCTTATAACCCGCCATAACACGCCTTATAACCCGCCATAACGCGCCATAACGCGCCTTACTGCAAGCCACGCCTCAGAGTCGCGCCACGGGCTTTAACGTGGCGGCGAGGCCACGCCTCGACGTTATGGCGCGCCATAACGCCGCCATAACGCGTTTTTTAGAACCATGTTATAAACTACAAAGTACCAGATTAAAGTAATAAATACAACAAATGGTTAAAATGGTTAAAATTAATCCAATGAAGGTGTAATTTTAAGTCTATTATAAAATAAAATACATAACTTTTCTAATTCTAACCTAAAAGATAATATAACTTTATTAATAAATATAAATATATAAAAATTAATAAATATATAAAATAATTTGTATTTAAAAGTAGCGGGTATCCAGCGGGTAACGGTTCCAAAAAAATGTGAACCGGAACCGGAACCAAGTCCTGATCGGTTCCGTATTTCAGGAACCGAAACCGGAACCAATCACATCGGTTCCAGTTTTGGAACCGACAGTTCCAGAGCGGTTCTGGTCTAAAGGCGGGTACCCGGTTCCAATGCTCAACCCTAGGTATCGTGAGACCATCTTAGAGCTGTTGGATGAGTTTTTTTTTTAATCTCCCTGAACCTTCAGAGCAACATTTATCTAATATAATTTAAAATCAAAGTTGTATCAATTTGGAAGTTTGGAAAGTATGCCATTTTTGGAAAAGTTATATTTCGACACTTGTTATGGAACATATACAGTATTTTCATTGCACTTCCGCTAGTCGATCTTATATGTTCTTTTCATGAGAACTCTTTATAGAGTTGTTCGATATACTTAGAAGATCTAACTTTTTCTGACTACCGTTCATCCTTATATGACAGCTCAGCAAGAACCGGGGATGGAGAGACAAAAACAAACCCCATAGACCGTGCTGTGGCTCATTTACTTTTTCATACGCCACCTGGCGAATTTCTGCATTCGCCATTGAGTTGTAAACAAACAAGGACTAGTTCAACAAACCTTCCAACGGGATTTCTTAATGAGAGCTATGAAGATGATCGTTTTTCTTGCTTAGTTGAGCAAGAAAACAAAGAAACCGCCGGTGGTAGTGGAGTGGAGATTGAAGCATCTTCACAAGGGCCGCCACTTCTTTGAAGCTGTGAAATGGTAATTCCTTCATTTATGTCTTCTCCAGTTTCATGAGCTTCTAATATATATATATATATATATACACACACACACGGAGGAAAGTTCAAATGTGAACTCAAATTTGGTTGCGAACATGAGGACAATGAGAGCGACACGTGTCCCATTCAGTCTGAATAATGAAGGGCATTCGGTATGAATAACGAAGGTGAAGTTCATACATTATTCAGTATGAATAGCATGCATTCAGAGTGAATAACGTAGCATTTAGAGTGAATATTCAGACTGAATGGGACACGTGTCGTTTTCTCCTTTGTCCTCATGTTCACGACCAAATATGAGTTCGCATTTGAACCCGCCCCTATATATATATATATATATATATATATATATATATAACCAATGATTGATTCGTTACACCAACTTGGCCTTTTATTACAATGGCTAAAATGCAACGAAGTTTGCTTTAGTTCCTATTTAGTAACATAGAATTATTTTCGATCTTGTAACATTTGATGACGTGGATGTCAAGTTTATCTACCACTTTAACCTTTTTGTAAAGGGTATCCACGTCATCAAATATCACAAAATTAACAGGTTACCAACCAAAATGGGTATAAAATAGGAAATTTGAAACTTTGTTATATTGGTTGATAAAAAATAATTCTTTGTTACACTAAATAGAAACTAAACCAAAATTTATTGCATTTTGATGCATTTTGCCCTATTTACAGACTATCATTCTTGTAAAGATGCAAAATAACATTATCTTTTTGCAAGATTTTGAGTTTATTTTGATCAATTAGCAAAAATATAAATGGAAAAACAACCATTGTACTGTTACTTACATTGCTTTGGATTCACTGTGAATGATCTGATTTCTTTGTCAGCTGATTAAATCCTTTCGAACAAACGGTTTTTGGAATCGTGGAAGCCTTCACTTCAAAGGAGATTTCATATAGATCAAAAACTATAGAAGAATGGCAGTCAAATGGTCTTTAGATACTTTGTACAATCTTTAAATTACTTAATTTCAACAATGAGGTTGAGTTCTGTTTACACTATCATCTCTTCTTCCCAGTGTTAGTCTACTTATAACATAAAAAAATACACAATATTTTTGTGATTAGTGATTACTGAATATTGGTTTCAGATATGATCTTGAATGGTAGTCTTGAAATATCTACATAGATTTTAGAACTGGTAAGACCTTGGGTTTGCTATCCATGAGTTCAAGTCCCTCGGGGATCAGTGGAGATTTGCCTAGCTAATAACTTCAGGGCCTGATGGGTTAGTTGAGGTGCTCTCAAGCTGTTCTGGATACCCACTGTTATAAATAAATTAAAGAAAAAACAATTTGTAGCTCTTGCACATCAAACTTAACAAACCCTAAATATTATCCCAACTGGAGGAAAGATCTGGCGGTAAGATATTCAGAAACATTTCCTCTTCCTCTGACTTATTGTTTTCCGTATTTTGATTATAGAAGTCTTGTAAGCATTCTTATGTAAGATAAATGTCATGTTGGTTCTTTTAATTTTGATACAATTTTTTGATTCTTTTCATTGCACACATAACTTGGAAACATATGCTTCAAGAGCATATGTAAGTAGATGATTGCTAAGGACCAACCTAGATGTTCTAACATATCACAAGGACCAAAAATGTAATTTACAAAATAACAGGGGCCAAATTGTAATTATTAAAGCCTGGTGGGTCAAAGTGCAGAATCAGTGACACTTTCTTGACCCATTTTTAAGACTACCCCAAATCAACTTGGTATTGACTTTTTTATACAAAAGTCATTCTCATGGATTACTTTAAACAAGTTATATAAATTTTATTCACAAATGGGGAAAAAAAAAAACAACTCCGTCTGAGTTCCTTTGACATCGGTTCAACACCACCATCAGTAAGTAAGGGTGACGACTCTTATCTGGTAAACGCTTACCGTGTAAAATGTTGCATACGATAGCATTTTGATGTACTATAATTCTACCCGATAAAACAATGTTAAACGCTTACAGGGTAAGTATCAGGGTAAACGGCCCCCTAAGTATGAATATGCAATCAAATCTTTGAAGCCGAAGTGTAGAGTTTCATCGGTTAATCCAAATTCAAATTTTATTATCTTTTACTTTTTTTTAAAGAGTAAATTACATTTTTCATCCCTATGGTTTGTTAAAAATTGCGATTTTCCTCTATGAGGTTTAGAAATTACAGTTTCCGTCCATATAGTTTGTGATTCATTACTATTTTTGTCTTTATAATTTACAATTTATTGTTGTCTCGGTCATGTGGTTTACAATTCTTTACTGTTTTGGTCCCTTATATTTAAATATAGGAATTAGTCCAGGGGGCAAGAAGAAGGTGCATTTTGTTCTATGTACTAATATATAAATACATAATATATGAGTGTAATATAATATAATAAATTGTATCTTTTTAATAAAAAAAACCTAAACAAATAGACCAAAATGCCTAGTTAACGATCGAATGTAACATAGTTAGTACTTAGTATTAGGGACAAAAATCGAAAGAAATTACAAACCAAACTGCACTTTTAAAAGGGACGAAAACCAAAATTTCAACAAACTACAAGGACAAAAATTGTAGTTATGCAAACTATTGTCATTTTTAACTCCTGACATTTTAGTTTGTTTCTTGTTTTCTTTATGCTTTGGATGCTTTTTTGTTTTACTCCCTAAATACACACCAGTGATCTATATTTCGTGTTTCATATAATAAAACGTTTCTTGAGTTAACACTTCTAACTTCACCTCTGTTAAGGATCCGTTTACCAAATCTTATCCAGGTAAGTGTTTATCGGCAAAATTCAACATTATCACTTACTTACCAGATAAGATTTTAGTCCACCAAAACGGCATCGTATGCAACAATTTACCCGATAAGCGTTTACTGTGGTAAGAGTTGCCGCAATCACTTACTCGGGTAAGATTCTTGGTCCTTGTTTTCCTTGTCTTTGCTCTTACCGGGTAAGATTTTTGGTACTTGTCGTATTCCTCCGATAAGGTAATATAAATTGGTAAGCGCTTACCTGGGTAAGAGTTTGGTAAACGGCAGTCATTTACACCTCATGTGAGGGATACCTTTGTCTTTTTAACCCTATTTGTTATTTTCCTTTAATTTTTTTATAAATAAAGTAATATGACATATATATATATATATATAGAAGAAGGTTCAAATGAGAACTTTGTAAATTTAAAGGAACAAAATAACACTCGTGGACCACATATGATGCGAGTCCCATATAATATTAAATCATTTCTGATTTAATATGATTTAATATTAAATCAGAAATGATTTAATATTATGTGGGACCCACATCATATGTGGTCCACAAATTGTTCATTTGTTCCTTTAAAAATGGGTGGTTCTCGTATGATCCCTCTCCTACATATATATATATATATATATATATATATATAGAAAGAAGTTCATGCGAAGACGAAAACAATTTATGAGAATGCGAGGACAATTCTCAGTCAATCATTTTGTAAATGAAATTTTTCATCTACAAAATCACATATGATTCATATACAAAATCACATATGATTCACATACAAATCACATATGATTCACATACAAAATCACATATGATGAGCAAAAGTTGTGCGTGTCATTTTTTATGCTAGTACAAAATCACATATGATTTTGTATATGAAAAAAAATTCATGTACAAAATGATTGATTGAGGATTGTCCTCGCATTCTCGTAAATTGTTACTGTTCTCGCATGAACCCATCTATATTTTTTTTTGAACGGCAAGTTAGTAGTTAGTGATTCGGACCCACAGTGACATCCATATGGGCAGTATGCGGGACCCGAACCTTCATCTTAAGGGATAAAATCCCACTCCTCCATCATTTTTAGGAAAACCACCACTCCCAAGGCTCGAACCCGAGACCTTCCCATTGACCATGGTGACCCATTGGGTTCTCGTAGAACAAGGGAGCACAGATTATGATGAAGAAGGATGGAAGCACATATGAGCTTTGGAACACAAGTATTTTCACCAATCAATAGTGACGTTGGTTGTAGATGGCGACAATGGCTCTAGATTTGGTTCGATGGTGGTTCTACTTCTAGAGCTGGATCTTTGATATATGAAATGTGTTCGAAAACCTTGGAAATGGGTTGATTCCATATCTTCATCCAGGCCCGTTTCTGACATTTTATGGGCCCTGTGCGAGATGTAAAAAGGGGCCCCAATATATTGTCTTTATCATCGTAAATAACATAGAATTCAAAAATTACTAATAATTTAGATAGTAAAAGATATGGTTTCTCTTTTATTTATTAATTTTTTTGAACTACTAATATATATTATATAGTATAGATGAAAAAATCGGATCCCTATTTCTGTACGTCCAGGGCCCCGCCCTCCTCCAGGGACGGCACTGTCTTCATCAAGTCTTCGTTTCCTTATTTACATTTTTTATTCAGAACTAGGTTTTCCATTACAATGAGTTCTTTTCTATGACAAATTGTATAAACAAATTTGTGTATTCTTGATGGTGTTGATGTTTGATGTTATTGGTCCAATAACAATGGGGTTTGTTCTTAAAAAAAAATGGTTGGTTTAAGTTGTTGATTTGGATTTTTTTTTTAAAGTTTATTGAGTTGATTTTGTATCCGGGGATTGAAGATTTGAAGTTTATTTTGATTTTCTTTATATTTTGGTTGAGTTCAAGTTCATTTATTGTCGACTTTTTTTAAGTTCATCAATGGTCGGTAGGTTGAGGTGGTCAGAGAATATGACCAAAGGGGTCGACGATCAGATCTGATAATAGAAGGGTTTAAAAAGGGAGGCTAATGGCACCGTTAAGGTATCCTTATAGCATCCCTAAGAGAATGTCATCCTTACACAAGTCAACATTAACACCTATTATAGTACCAAAAATTCCGTGCAGATCCCTATAAAGTGTATGAAATTCCGTGCACACCCTTATATTAGGGGTGTCATTAGTGCTAATGACACCCCTAATATAGGGGTGTGCACGGAATTTAATGTCCCCCATATGAGGGGGCACATGAATAGAAAATTAAAACTCAAAACCTCTATAGAAAATTACATAAAACTCAACAGATTCTTTATTTTGAATATTGCAACATTGATTATATTATTAAAATATTGTATATATAGTGATAAAACATTATTTTTTTTCTCATAAACATTTTACCTACGTGTTTCTTATTTGTGGGAATATATAAAAATTTATTTATCTCTCATAGTAATCGTTTTTTGAGATTTTTCTAAATTTGAAGTATTTCACACTATCTCTCATACTTTCTCCATTTTAAAGAAAGCTTTAGGAAATTTGTTGGAACAAAAATTTATCTAAAATCCTTATTTTCCCATTTTGAAGGATATGTCGGAGATACTCCATGTAACATAGGTAGAGTTAACAGTGTTAACCCGATGGATGAAATACAAAATAAGGGACACTAATTTACTTAACTGATTTTGATGATCAAAATCAGAAAACAATCAAAGGTTATAGTTTTTACATTCGTTGATAAATGATGTTGATAGACATGTTATCATACAAAAACATTATATTTTTGTGAGATCCATAAGACCATTTTTTTACGTTTAAAACTTAACTTCAAAGTTTCGAATTTTTTTTATATGAAAGTGTGATCATACCAATGTTTTAAAAACCGGTTTTTAAGTTGAAACCGGTGTGGGGACCTGGTCACGGATCAACCGGTTCAACCATTGGGTCAATCCGGTTTCAAGAATTCCTTGTATTTTTCATTTTTTTTGCATATATATATATATATATATAGAGAGAGAGAGAGAGATATTAAAACCAAGAATTTGACGTCAACAAGTTCAAACATTAAAAGTAAAGGTAACAACAAGTTTTATATCAATTCAAATACATTAAAGAATCCATAGGTGAACCGGTTAATGGAGAACGAGAACTGATACGAGATGGGTTGAGGTCATAGAGGCAAGGACGGAGCCAGTTAAGGCCCAAGGCCATCACCAGCTCCCCCTCACCTTTCAAAAAGAATTAAATTACATGAGTGATAAACCTAATTAATAAACAAATTAAACCATTAAAATATATAAGGCCCACCCACCAACAATTCTTTAATAAAATTTATACTCAATTCTCTAAGGCCTTACTTAGTACTTTTAAAATTCTCAAGCACAAACCCTTTATCAGTTACTTTCTCCATACGAACACGAACGGTTAACGAATGAAATTTTCTGTATTCATGTTCGTTCGTTAAGAAAATGCACTTGTTCGTGTTCATTTATGTTCATTCATTAAGATGTTACACGAATATAAATGAATGTAAATGAACGAATATAGATGAACATAAACGACAAACACAAATAAACATAAACGACGAATACAAATGAACAAAAAATAACCACCAATATTTATCATTTCTGAAAAAGTGGGTAAATTTAAGAGAGATAAAACAGGATTCTAAAAAATTAATATAATTAATCACGAAAATAAATAAACGAACGTTTATATGTAACTAAACAAACAAAAAAAATGCATGTTCGTTCATTTATTAAATAAACGGACGTAAACGAACTTGCCATCGAACAATTTGTTGAACGTTCGATTCATTTACAACCCTAATTTAAAGGACCCTTCTTAGTAAAATTTCCGGCTCCGCCCCTGCATAGAGGAGCACCGATTAGGACTGATACGATCGCTGGAACGAATACGAGATGAGGATTTATCGATTTAGATTTTAGGGCTAAGTTAACTAATCAATTGGATCAACCGGTTTTTTAATAAAACCGGTCGGGTCAAAACGGGATACAAATTGTCAAAAACCCGGTCATAGTTGAACCGTTGTTTTCGGTTCCGGTTCAACTGGCCGGGTTTTAAAACATTGCGTCACACCACACGTGAACCCAACCCATGTTGATATGTTTAACTAACCATCACCGTGCGGGATCGTTTACTTGTTATGGTGGTTTGGAGTCGAAGTCAAATAAACCCCCCCATCGGCAAGAAACCTGTGAGAGGCGGTGATTGCTTCTTCTTCCCCAATTATCGTCGTCTGTTACATGGACGACAACAAGCAAAAGTGCAGGCGCTTCTCGACGCACTCTTCCTCTCGTTTTTCTCATGTCAACAATCTCGATGATGGTTGTTTGATGCATATCTTCAGTTTCTTATCTCCAATTCCAGGTATATTTTTACAATTTCTAACCCTAATTGGCTAATTTCAGTTTATCTCTTGTCAAGCCATTGTTATAGTAATAAACTAATGATTCCCCCTTTTGCCACTTCTTAATTCACCCTTTTGCTGCTTCTGTTGCAACATTTTTTCTAAAAATGCAACTTTTTAATTCACAATTTGGGTACCCAATCTTCGATTATTTACTGTTCATATCGTGGATTGATGAATGTTTTAATTAGTTGTATGGGATTGCTAGAAGATTATGTTATACTAGTTTTGTTGAATTTTCGTTTATACCTGAAAATTCTTTTTACATTGAAGATTATATCGTTTATATCTATTAATCTTTGTGCTTCATGAGGAATTGGGACTTTTAATTGAATTATCAAACAGAGTTTATGTTGGAAATAGAAAAAAGAAGCGTGGCAGTGTTTATAACATTGAAGGAGCATGTTTTAAGCAGTGCTCACTGCTCCCAACCCATCTTTTAAAAATATCTCATATCCATTCAAGGGATCCTCTTAGTTGCTATAAGTATGCACTGATTCAAATTTATCATCTTCATCGATGATCTATTGATGCATGGTGGGCATATAGAAGTAACCATTTGGGGGAAGCAATTAAATAACTAAGCAACCCTAGAAGCCTAGTATCTTTTGAGAATAACTTGCACAAATTAATAATTTGAATTAGATTATCTCAGTACTAAAATTCTGTATTTATAAGAAAAATACTACATAATAAAAGAAAATGCTTGAATAAGAAATAGAACATCAGATGCTTCTGAATAACCTAAATTGGACGATTAAATGAGAACTCATGTAACATCAATTACGTTGAATTAAGAGAGAGATTATGCCCAAATGACATGCTAATGTAATTTCTTCGACCCTGAATTTCTTAACCTCATCTTTGTAAACTTCATTCATGTACACTACATTGTAAATATTTAATATTAAAAATTAGAGAACTAGGAACCATGAAGGTATGAACGTATTTGTATTCCATCGGGTATGGAGCTATATGCTTTAATATGATATCATGATCTGAAGAAGCATATAAGGCATGTTTATGTAGCAACATCAAGATGATCATTTAAAAAAGGAACGCCAACATCAGCAAGCTGTCTGAACCAAACTGATCAGCAATCTCTCAGTAAGTTCTGTAAACTTGGAAGGCCTAAGAGATCTTCAATAAGTAACGTGCGCAAAGGAATTCTGACCACTACTGGTATATGATAATTATTTAGGTCTAGCTTTACAAGGGTTTCATAAATGTTAAACTTTTAGATGATGAATCGAGACTTATTTTATTCGGTTAAAGGCTAGTGGCTTTTGTATCTCAACCTTGTAAGGTTCGAGTAATGAACTATGCTTAAATCTAAGCTCTCCTTTCATGGTATGTAAGAGTTTGGTTCAATATATGTTTGATCTTCTGCCCACAACACAACCAATGTGCCTAGCATGCTGCTTGATCATCATAGTAGAGTTTCTTCAAAGTAATAAGACAGATGGTAAAATATATTTCTAGATCAACCATCCAATCTATTAAGGGAGGAGGATTTGAGCCAGCGAATCAGGGATTTTCATAAAGCAGTGCTTTACATAGGCTCTTGAGTTCTTAGTGCAAACACTTAAATTGGTCAACATTGGTTCTTAAATATTAATTTTGCAAGAGATATGCTCTAGAATCAAAAGAAGGCCAAGTACTATGTGAGCCACCATGAGAAGTATAATCAAAAGAATAGTGTCTACTAGAGTTTCTACCATGGTTATCAAAAAGAATAGTGTCTACGAGTGACTGCAACTAGAGTCATGAGATGAAGGTACAACAGCTCAAAAAAGCAAATTCATATGATTGAGAAGTTTCCAATACACTTTTTACATGCCACAAGTTATGCAAATCATGTGCTCGTGATTGTGCATGTAAGAAATAATAGATAAAGGCATTGTCGTTTTTCTGACCACTATACCAGGTGAACTCCATTGCAGTTGCTTGGCCCACGCCAATCAAAATTTCTTTTGGATGACAGTGGAAGTGGCTGGGTTAAAGGTTGATGGCGGAGGCTGTGACGAATGAGCTCTTTATGCTGGTAGTCTTAATGACCAATAGGATTAATGGGCATTCTTGTCCCTCACTAACCAGGAAGTCGAAGGAAAAAGTACTCTCCCGTGTATCACTTTGATGCACAAAGATAACGAAATATAAAAGCTTAGCTAAAGCAATAAAATAACTGGGCTAAGAGCATCTCCAAATCCAGCCATAACATCAATAAAAACCTTTAAATGGTGATTAATTAGCAGTATTTAACCGTTTTCTTTCCATCCACACATTAAGGAGATCTCTAAAAAAAATACCTCAAAAAAGTATCACTAACAAAACACAACACATAGTTTTACCATTTGGTGAAATAGTATCCCACCAAATTTGGTGATTCACTATTCATTAACACAAAAATCTTGTGTTATACCATTTGGTTGGATGCAAAACATTTATTTTGTATTTTACTATTCTGTTGGAGCCTAATGCAGAAGCTTAGGTCTCTTGAGAATCAGTCCATAGACCACTGTGCACAATCGAAAGAGATAATTTTCCATCCGGTAATTTCTATAGAAATATCCTCGCACATTAATAAAATCTCAGAAATTACAACTTTATTTGTAGGAAATGGAAGGCATCATCTTGTAGATTGTAGAACAAAAATACACTAAAAGTTTGAAAAAACTTGTACTAAGGAATAAACAGAAGATTAAACCGATATTTTGATATTATTAAACCCATGTTTTATTTTTATGCACATTCTACATATCTTATAATGTTTATCATCTGTATGTGTGTGTTTGTAGTTCAGATGGCCTGGTTACTGATTAAGCAACTGATCAATTCTGTATATATTTTGTTTTGCTAAATTACTGATTAAGCATGCATTTGTTTTAAGCTTAAATTGATATGGATTAAAGTTAGTTCTAAACTAAAACTAAACTTAAAGGAAATGGCATCATGTGGTTAAGTGTTTGGTACAATTAGCTTAGCAGATGACTGAAATACTCCCTTAAAATGGCAATTGCTCACCATATTATTTATTAAGTGGGTATGAGCAGAACTGGGGTGATGGTATAATGATTGCAATATTGTTTGATAAAACAATAGAAGCTACTGATTGTATTATCTAGGGTATATACGGTGCCATTGGCAATTGCTCATCATGTGGTTAAGTGTTTTGCAGTTTTCTCTTACGTTCAATAAGCAATATAATACTCGCATGATGTATACCACTCTAAATCTCCAATTATTAAGTATGAGAAATATAACTTCTACCAAAAAAATTCCAAAAGTAAATCAGCCTTCCATTTGCTATTAGTTGCCATCCTTTGACTTCGATTGTCAAACGTGTATTTGCCAGGTTTATATAATTAGTATATGGTATTTCTTATTTTCAACATCAACTCTTTTTTCTATTTATGGTACTTTAGGATGTAGTTAATCATTTTTGCCTCAACTTCATATCCATTTTGAAATTGGAAGTAGTTCATTTGACGTTCAAAGTCAAAGTATGACAAATAATCAAGGACCAAATACAATTTATCTGAATTATCGTGTATTTCTGTTCCCCCCTCAACACATTATAGAGGACATTAAGCGCGATGATACCATATAAGATATATTTACTGGGAATGCTGAATGATCTTTTTTCTGGGAAAGATTACATTACATAGACTTCCATCAGAAACCCTTTCAAAGCTGAAGAGAGTCAGCGCACCAGGATGGTAACGATTATTTAAATTTGGGTTCAGAAGAACACATCATTCTCGTATATGATGTTAGAATTTTATTTTATTTATCTGATAATGTTAAAAGGGCAGTGTACTAAAAACATTTTGTGAGGCTTAATACCTGCAGATCGGTATAACACAGCCCTCGTTTGCCACAGATGGCTTTTCTTGGCATGTCACCCTCGCCTTTGGTTGAGAGTGGATCGGGCTGTAAAACGTTTAACAGAACCTGGGGTCTTTCCAAGCATTGAAGAAGCTGTTTCTGCTGCAAGGTTTGTGGTTAGCCACTTAGCCTGTTGTGTGTGTTGATTAGTTTTTATGATGGCATAAAATACATATATATTTATTAAATTGGAGTTTGGATAACCACTCAGGCCAGGGGACACCATATTGATCGGAGCAGGGGGGTTCCATTTTGCTTCAAATATTCAAATCAATAAACCACTCTGCTTGGTATGTTATATAGTTTTTTCAAACCTCTGTTCGGAATCTTTTTTTTTCTTTCTTTGGTGCAAAATGTTGATCCTTACGTCTATTCTTAGTTGGCTAATGTCATTGTAGATTTTTATATTGTTTTTGTGTTTCAAGGCCCAAGTTCTGATATATATACATATATATATATAGAGAGAGAGAGAGAGAGAGGAAAGTTCAAATGCAAACTCAAATTTGGTTGCGAACATGAGGACAAAGGAGAGTGCGACACGTGTCATATTCAGACTGAATGTAGTGTTACGTGTCATATTCAGACTGAATGTAGTGTTATTCAGTCTGAATAACACTACATTCAGTCTGAATAACACTATATATATGACACGGTGTCACGCTCTCTGTTGTCCTCATGTTCACAACCAAATTTGAGTTTTCATTTGAACTCGCCCCTATATATATGTATATATATATATAAGGTCAATATGCTCACATGTTATTGGGAACATAGGCACTTGCATCTTTATCTATGTCAATTTATTTGTACTTATCAGCTAAGAATACATTATGTTGGTCTGTAGACCGTTTATGTACCTTAAATACAATCCTGTTTCATCATTGAATGCTTTAAACATGCAGTGAGGTTTACACAAGCCTAGAGGAAAAGAAGATAAATGGAATAAGGGTGTATTAGTAATAAAAGTCATTTATCAAACTTAATCGCATTTAATAATATTTGTAGCATATGTTCTATTTGTGTATTGTTGTAGAAGTTAAGCATGTAGTTAAAACATTACCATTTTCCTATAATTAAATTGTTCAGATTGGAGGAGGCGAGCTTCCTGATGATACAACACTCATGTGTTCCCGAGGCTCAGACAGGTTTGCATTTTTCAACACCTTTTTCTTTCCTTGACTAAGGGACTGTTTGGTTGGTTTCCCATTAAGTCATGTATAGATAAAGTTGTCTGTGTGGATTAATCTGTCTGTATTGATTGGGAAGGTTTTTGTTTGGAAGAGTTTTTTCATAGATAGAATGAGCATGCTTTTTAATTGGGAGGAACAAGTTTGGAAAAAAAAAACTTGGCTTTCTGCATAAACGTCCCTCCTAAAAGCTTACTGAATAAGCCACTTTCTGTATCATTAAACCATTACCAAAACAGTCATGCATAGCTGACCAAATAAGCTGCGAGTCCCATTAAGCTCATGAAGCTGCTAACAAACGGGTCCTAATTCTAATTCTAGGGAGTTTTCTTGAATCTTCAAGACTAAAATTACTAAACTACCCATATCAAATTAAAACCTTTTATTATCCTTTCACAATTCCTACAGTGCATTGGAGTTTCTATCGACTTGCAAATTGGCAAAGCTGACAGTAAAAGCGGAGCTGGGATGCTGCTTGCTTCATAGAAGCGGTAGATTAATTATCGAAGATTGTAATCTGCAATGCGAGTCAAATCCCTTAGACTATCTCTCTTATGCCATCATCACCACCGCTGGCGGCTGTGAGCCATTGCCGCCATCTACCGCTAAGCGAAACGGTGATAGCGTGTCGGTTTCTCAAACTCGAATCAAGGGCGGTGCAAAAGCGGTCTTGACTAGCGGCACACTTGCTCTACAACAAGTCCGTGTTATATATGCACCGACTTCTATATTATTCTGGTTCGATGTAGTTCACCGATTATAAGGGATCTACTCGGCTACCGACCTCTGTTGTACAATGTTTGTGAAGTAGATCGCGTATTTCTTGTTATCGTGTTTTATGTTTTTTTTATTATAATAATAATTATTATTATCGGGTTCGTTCTTTTGTGTATTTAGATGTTTGTTATTGCTTAGAAAATGCTTGAAGTAATGAAATTATTGTTGTCTGAATACAAAGTTAGATTGTTGCCAGGATGCTGATGTAGGTTGTAAGGATTTGAATACGATAACGATATTATCTTTTACTAAGAAACACGGTTATAACTGGGAACGGTTAGGGTCATGTTAAGACCGAGCCTTGTTAGACCTGAAACTGGTCAAATTTGGACCAGTTTCATTGGACCCGCTACTGGTGTCGGGTCCAATAAATATTTTTAATTATTTTGTACTTGGTAATTTTCTTTTGAGAAAAATATGGTTATATAAAGAGTCTTTTTTTTTGAAACATTTTGAATTCAAAAGAAAGGGACCAAATTCACAATTCACTTTTTTATTGTTTTTAATTTAACATTCATTAATATTACTTATTTCGGGTTATTGGTTTCAGATACTTCAAAATCATAAAAACATGTTCAGCTAATCGAAATTTTTATTTTTATTTCATAAACATAAATTTCAAATACTCTTTTTTAATAAAAAGTTATATTTTAGAGAAAATGAAGGTTTTGTTGATTACCTATAATAATCTATAAAAATAAATAAAACATGAAAATTGAAAAGACTTCAAGTTTAATGAATTTTCGATATAAAAAGAGAAAAATAATTACTTTAATCAATCTTACCGTTTAGATTATGTTAGAGCATCTTCAACAGCTATTGTAAAATAGAAAAATAGAGGATTTTAACAATTTAAGTGCTCCAACAGCTATGGTATATCAATTGTTAAAATAGAAAAATAGGGAAAAAGAGAAGAAAAATCTCTAAATTTAGAGAATCTCTAAAAATATATAGAAGAGAGACAAACAATATTTTAATTATATTCAACCAATCAAAATAATTGAAGTTAAGTGTGTAGGAGAGAGAAATAATATTTTATTAAATGATGGAATATTTTATTAATATTGTTAATGATAAAGTTGTTAAAATAGAGTAGCTGAAAATTATTATAGAGATTTTGACTTTTAATATGTTATTTTAGAACAAATTTATAATAGCTATTGGAGATGTCTTATATTGTATGTATAAAGTTTTATTTAAATAATAATTTGGATATAAAATTAAAAAATATTAAAATAAATGTAATTTTTTTTAAAGTTTATTAATTTTTTATTTTAATAAGAAATTATAGACAAACATCCTCAATTTCTGATAGCCAAGAACAAACGGAACGTGCAAGAGAGAAATACGGTGAAAAGGCTTGCGTGTATATATATATATTTATGTATATATCCATAACCATTCACATATGATTCATCCTTCCAAAATGCCCAATCCCTTCATCGTCATCTTCTTCTTCGTCCTACCTTTCATCTTCTGTAATTCCTCTGAAGCCGCACGCCGTGGGGCACTTGCAGGCGGTTGGACCAAAATTACCGACGTTACTGACCCTACGGTGGTCGATATCGGAAAGTTTGCGGTAGATGAGCACAACAAGAAGGATCAGGCGTCCCTTAAATTCTCAAAAGTGGTTGCCGGAGAGAAACAAGTGGTGGCCGGAATGAATTACAATTTGACGATCACGGCGGCCGATGGCAGTGCCGACAACAATTACGTGGCTGTTGTTTGGGATAAGCCTTGGATGAAGAATTCTAGGCAGTTGACAGCCTTCAGAGGACCCGTTTGATTTGAGGTATGAAATTAGGGTTTTTTTTTAACGGCGAATTAGATCTGTATAACATAACTATATTTGTATAAATAAAAGAGAGATGATGCGTCCTTATTGTGATTGATTTCTATTCAATTTCGTTGTTTTTGTGTATTTATATTGGTTCAATTTTGATGATTCTAGGGTTCGATTCAACTTTTATTTATTGTTAGATACAAATACGATTCAAGAACATAAAAAGTTTATAAAAATTTCATAATAAACCTGGAATTGAGAGAGAAAAAAAAGGTGAGAAAGGATTGTCGATCGAGGTTGCCGCCGGTGCCATGAAGCTATAGGGAGAAATGGCGATTTTCATCCATCCATATGGTTTAGAAATTACAGTTTTTGTTTATATGGTTTATAATTCATTGTTATTTTTGTTATTACGATTTACAATTATGGTGAGAACTAAGAGAGATGAAAAGACAAAATCTATTGCTATGAATCGAGAATCTTTTAATTCTTTCTCTGAAACAAACCTAGAAAATGAAACGATTTTAGATTTCAAAACCTCTTTTCAAAATATCAACGATAACAAGATAGGAAAGAAGGCATTAGGTTATTAAAACATGAATGGTTGTGAATTTGACTTGGCCAGTTTTTATTATAAAAACAACTTATATTGACTTATGCTGGTGTGATACTGATAATAAGTCATTCTGAGTGTTTGGAAAAAAAACAACTTATCCGGTACCAAACCGGTGATAAGTCATTTTTCAGGAAATTAAAAAATTTAACTTATTAAATTTTGATAAGCACTTTTCCAGGAAGTCAATAAGTTATAAGTTAATAAGCTCATCCAAACACCCTCTAAATCTTGGAAAAAAAATCAACAAGAACAAGATATCATCAGAGCCCTAATATCATAAGAAACTCATCTCAGGAGGAAAAACGACCCAAACTCTAGAACCCTTGTTTGAGCAAGTAATCGATTCAAAAGAACCCCATCACAAGAACCCTAATTCGAGTTAGAAAAACCCAAATTTTAGAACCCTAGTTTGAGAATGAACACTAGTAATCGTAATCGATTCAAAAGGAACATGTCACAATAATCCTAGAGAGAACTAAATGTTGTAACACAAAATTTGAAGCCTTATCCTAATTTAAACCGAAATCAACAAGCAAATCGAATGAACGAGGTTCTAAACCAAATGAAACCAAGTATATACCAAACTAAAAACCTTAGATCAAAAAGGCAAAAGAAAGTCAAATTAGAGGAACCCCTCGTCCTCATCGATAGTCATTGGTCGATAAAAAAACCTAACCGATGAAACCACATCCATATCTGCAACAATCGTGTCTATCCAACACATCATGTGAAAGAACATGAAAATTGGAGAAATATGTGGTTATGCACATGTTTCTAGTGGTACAAGGGAAAGGGGAGGGGGTGTCGGAGTGGTCGGGACAGTGTCGGAGAAATCTTGTGGTTATACTCATATGTATATATGTATCAATATAATAATAGTATATATGTTTTATTTAATTGAAAATTAAAGAAAATCTTAAAAAGGACCAAAATGTCTCTGAGTTATGGACCTATTTAACATAAGTTAGTCCGAGGGACCAAAAAGGAAACAAAATGGCAACCACGGTGAACAAAAATGAAACAAAATGGCAAGCGTAGTGATTAAAAATGAAACAAAATGACAACCACAATAACCAAAACTATAATTAGTTCAAAAGAGGAACGAAAGTTGCTAGTGGATAGAAACCACATGGACTAAAAGTGTATTTACTCTATGGAGCACGATCTCCCCAATTGTTGCTTGTGTAGCCTTTCTGATCCGAAAGTTTATGAGTAAATTACGGATCTGGTCTTTGTGGTTTACACTTTCTACCCATAATGGTCCCATATTAAAATAAATACAGATTTGGTACCTCTGGTATGCATTTTCGCACTCATAGAATCCCTCCCTATACTGAAATCAAAACATTCTGTTAACCCAGTTAAATTCGAGGGTATTTTGGTCTTTTTCATATTTTTTATTGTATGTTTATTTTTTATGTATGTATGTATTTATACACACCAACAACTGCATATATGAACATCTTCAAGAACACTATGAACATCTTCATAAAAACAAGAATAACCTTAAAAAGCACTAAAATAAATTTGCTCAAATTTATTCAAAATCTTGTGATACAAAATGATCAAAAACCTACATCGAATTCAACAAACTATCATGTTCAAACAGAAACCCCCTACCAAGATAGGTGGAGGGATCATGGTTGTACTTTTGGGTGAGACCCGTCACCCGTTGAATAGTCACTCTGTGGTTTAAAAATACTAGTGAATTTCGACAACATAATGACTGTAAATAGGACGTTTCCAACCAAAACAATCCTAACGTTTGCGCAACAAATGGCACTCGAAACTAGATAGATATATATACGAAATTTTTAACTTAAACAATCTCAATGTTTGCCCAACGAATGGCAACCCAAACTAAGATTTTAACTTAAACGATCTGAATATATGCCCAAAAATGGCAACCTAAACAAGATAGATAGTTACCCAATATAGTTTAAAGTTAAACCCAAACTATATAGATATTCCAAAGTTTTATTTACCATAACCCGACTACACCTAGAAGTCACGTACTCCCAGGTATTCGAAGATGTGGCCTCTCGACTTGATCTCTTCTTATCGAATAGTTCCACACAAAAAAAAATTCCTTATTTTTTAGTATTTGAAAAAAGATAGGATTTTTATATTTATCGCAGATGGTGGTGATAAATATAAAGATCATGATTTTTTTTAAATAATTAATTAATTTTGATTACTTAAATTTACCGGCGGTACTGACGAATTGTTAATTAAAATCCGCCGGTAAATTTAAGTAATTAAAGTTAATTAATTTTTAAAATTCATAATATTCAATACGCCGGTAATCTGTCGGAAAACTGGTCTGAATAAAAAAATTACAAATTATTTGTAACAATTTAATGGTGGGTTTGTGCACGAAGACAATGAATGTTGACTTTTTTAATCTCCACCGGTATTTTTTCGACAGAAAAGATCATTTTTCAAGTAGTGTTTAAATTAAACAAAAAAAAGTAGTGGTCCGTTGTTAAAAACTAAATTGTAAAGGTTCATTGTATAATGTCACATCCTAGAATTTGTTTGTGCCACGGATTTTTCCAACGGACTTAGACAATCTCCAATGAACTCTCTATTTTACTCTCTAACTCTATTTTACTCTCTATATTCACTCCAATGAACTCTTTTTTTCACTCTCTAAAATAGAGAAATGAATAGTAACTCTCTAAATATAGAGAGTTACTATTGACTACTCTCTATTTTTTTTTTACTTTTGATGATTATAAATTTGCCCTTAATTCTTTGGATTGTTGTATTTTTATTTTATTTGTTGTCTAATATCAATTTTAATAAACTAAAACTATATTTATCTTTTAAGTTTTAAATTAAATTTAAATTTATCCAACTAATTTTAAAAACTAATTTAATAGTCAAATTACAACATAACATATTTAATCAGAACATGTCGTTAACACATCTTTTAACATAAAAGCATTACAAATAATAAAGATAAGAGTACATAATGACCGTGATAAAAACATACATAAGCGGAAAACGTTTTTTAAATAACATTGATACTAATTTAATAGTCAGATAAACCGGATACGGATCCTCCAAGATCATTAAAATATTCTCCAAATGACATAGATGCATGAGGAGCTTGTTGATATTCTTGTTGTGCGGTCCTTTTCTGTAAAATACGTGCTTGTTCGACTTGAACATATGCTCGTATATTAGGATGTTGTATTGCATTCAAGTCCCGAACGTGATCTCGATGCGCCGATTGAAATTGTGAGAGAAGTACCACCATAAAGGTCGAAATGATGACAGATGATAACGATGGATTCCAATAATATCTTGCTCGATATAGACAAATTAAGGATAAAGAAGCTCACTTTGCACTTCGGAATGTATTAGTTGATCATTTATGGGGAAAATGTGCTAATTCCGATTAGATGATTATGTATTTTATTTTAGATGTGTGTTGAAAATGTAGTATTTTTATTTAATGAAATTTGGTTTTTGATAATTTAGTTCGAAATTAAATATGATTTATAATGTTGTCAAAATAACATGATAAAATTAATAAATATAAGGTTATTGTGAAAATAAAAATATAAGGGTATAATTTACAATGTTAATAAATACAAAGGGTATTATTAAACATTTATGTATATAAAAAATATACTTAGAATATTCTTTTTTAGAGAGTAAAATAGAGAATGACATTGGAGAATATATGACCCAACTCTCTATTTTACTCTCTATAATAGAGAATAAAATAAAAAATGTCATTGAAGATGCCCTTATAGCAGCAATACCAATCAAAACCGCTGATTTATTGTGATTGTTACTTATTGTTAAACTAAAATTTAAATGTTCATTATTGTAAAACAAGAATATGAAAGTTCATTTGTTGTTGACAAAACTATAAACATCCATTAATTTAAAACTAAAATGTAAAGGGTTATGTATGATATGACATAAATATTCGTTAACATCAAATGTCAACTTTCATAAATATAGTTAACAAGCAGTGTCGTTTTTGGGGAAAGGGATGGTGGGGCATACGCCCAGGGCTCACAAAAAATAGGGCCCAACATTTTTTTCGTATATACTATATATTAGACCATTAGTAGTTTAAAAAAGTTAGTAAATAAAATATATGTTTTTAGTATCTAACATAATTCAACAAGACTTTAGTGTTATATTAAATGCCCAAACATGTATTAATTAATTACATTGGTAAGAAAATATGTAAAAAGTTAATCGGTTGTTTATTTTATAGTATTGGTTATTGTTTTTCTAAGTTTTTTATCTACTACTAAAATCTATAACTATTTTGTCTAGAAAACATTATATATTTTTCATCATTCATCTTTCACCTACTCTTTTGATTTTTCCATTCATGTGAATTCTATTTTTTTATGAGAATATATAGATTTTTTGTTATTAACTAAAAAACTCGTATATTTTGAAATATTTTTTTACCAACCATACATATGAGACGACCCAACTTATATCTACATATAGGATTTTAAAACTACTTTTGTTTATTCATATATTATTGATTTCTTATTATCTAATATTTAGTAAATGAATTTTAAGGGCACTTCTATCTCTAAAACAAGAATAAGATATAAGGCTATAACCAAAATGTATTTTTTATTCTAAGTTTGATGGTTCCTAAAAAGTTTGTTTTAAGCCTAAAAGTTTAAAGCTGTAATTAAAACATTAAATGAGGTGGCATGGAAACTCAACTAATTTACGTTGATTTATATAAAGTGTTACTTTGAATAGTCAATATTGTGACTAGAGGTGATGTCAATCTATATACTAAAAGGTATATCACAATATGTGTTTGATAGTGTAACGGATTTACGATGATATGTAAAATGATATAGTACTTAATATTAATTTAGAAATAATTATTGATTTATTTTGCGTATAGGAATGGTCAGAAAAACGGTTTATATGAATTATCAGTATTTCATTAATTTAATTGTGTCGACTGTCAGTGCTGATATTTTATAGTCACAATTTGCCAATATTAGTTCAGGCTTATGCCTGGGATACTCTTCCGGAAAAAAAAAATTAACTTTTTTTATAGCTATCGAGGGCCTATTTTTTACATCTCGCCCAGAACTTATAAAACGTCAGAAACGGACCTGTTAACAAGAATGTAAAATTTTATTGTATAATGTGAAAGTCCATTGTATACCGTCATATGACTTTTTTGTTAATAAAAATGTGAAAGTTCATTATTATCATCAAAGACGTAGACATGCATTATTTATATATAGGGTCTCTGGGCTAGAGGTACCGTTTTTACATCATCCACAAGGTCTCGGGTTTGAGCCTTGTGAGTGGTGGTTTTCCTAAAAATAGTGGAGGAGTGGGGGTTTATCCCCTAAGGTGAAGGTTCGGGTCTCGCATACTGCCCATATGGATGTCATTGTAGGTCCGAATCACTAACTACTAACTACTGACTACTAACTTGTCGTTCAATATATATATATATATATATATATATATATATATATATTATATAAAATGAATATGAAGGTTGACGGCATGATGTCACATAAATTTCTGTCAACAAACAATGTGAACGCTTTCATTGTATATTGTCACATAGTTATTGTTAACAAAAAGGGTGAAAGTTTATCATTTTATTCCATTAAGGGTGTGAATGTGAGAAAAATGTAAAGGTTTACTATATATGATGTCACGAATTTTTGTTAACAAAATATGTTTGAATGTTCATTGTGTCATATATCATAAATTTTTGTCAACAAACATTTGAATATTCATTATTGTCAACAAAAGATGGGAATGCGGGTTTGGGTTGGACTCAGGCAGGGCTTAAGTTATTTTCTTGTTTAACGGGCTTAATATAGCAAACTCAAGCCTTCTTTTACGGTCTTGAAAACTTACCTTTACCCGCCCAATAAACGGGTCAGGCTTGCCCACAGGCTAACGGGTCTAAAATCTTTTTATACTTATATGAAAATAAACTTATATAAGATCACAAGTTAATTTAAAAAAAATTCAAACTACACAACAATATTTTCAACTTAAAATTAGACGTTGATACATAACAATGTATATAATTTAGAAAAAAAATTGCAAAATATGGAATATAGATAAATGAAATGAA
This sequence comes from Silybum marianum, assembly GCA_036898165.1. Lineage (NCBI taxonomy): Eukaryota > Viridiplantae > Streptophyta > Magnoliopsida > Asterales > Asteraceae > Silybum > Silybum marianum. The sequence goes on from CM072538.1 coordinate 21,006,135, forward strand.
TAAATGAGATAATGGGAAATGATCAATTGACTATTGAAGTAATTATGTTTTTACTTTTTAAATTTTAAAAGGAGTTATTAGCATCTGTCATAATTAAGTGAGAATTGTTAACTATCAAAAATTCTCAATTTTATTTGTAAATTTTAATTACAAAAATTAATTACTATAAATATATTAACGTGTCGGACGGGCTTGCCCATATATTTTTTTGCATCGTCTGTGTCCGTCCATTAATTTCAACAAGTGAGTTCGGGCCCATTCATTTTTTCGAGAATAGTGGTCCAAGCCCGCTTTTCTAGTGGGCTAGACAGGGCGGGCCTAACGGGTAAAAAGGTGTCTATTTAGCAGTGTTCAAAAAGGCGCGCCATGCGTGCGTCATGGCGCGATATGGCGTAAGACGTGTCCCCGCCGTTACGAAACAGCTCATAACGTTTCCATAAAGCGTGTCTCACGATATGCCGCAGCGTTCGTTTTTTGTATGGCATGAATTTTTTCAAAAAAATTATTTTTTTTTGTATTTTTTTTTATCTTTTGTATTTTTACACTTTTATAGATTTATCTAATCACATCACTCACAATTTCACGAATTTACAAAACGTTATAGTCTCATGATTAAAATGAAGTCGTAAAGTTATCTATTTAAGTTATATTTTAAATATTTAATCAAAAAACTATTTTTATAATAATAATCTATATGATTTTTTTATTCTAATATGAATGTACATTTTTTAATATCATTATCTGATTAGATATTATGTAGAAAACATATATCTTTATATGTAATTGTAATATGACATATAAATTTGCCGCTTTATGTCACACCTTGAAAAATGCCGCGTCCTCACCATGGCGCGTAAGGCTTAAGGCTTGACATCGCCGCCACGTCACGCCTCGCGCCTTTTTGAACCTTGCTATTTAGCAAGTAAAGGGTTGTCTAGATAGAATCACCCATTTTTATCAACAAAAATTGAAGAGTCCTTGTTATTGGTAACACTTTGGATCATCTGAGACCAGATTGTTTTAAGATATGCTTCCCTCTTTTTTTATATTATTTTTGAAGTCCCATAGGTTTGATCCTTTAGAAGTGGACTCATTTTCTCATTGAATGAATGGAATAGGATATTGCATAATCAAAAGTGGCTCTAGTTTACAGTCAGATGAATGAACCGTTGGGAGCTTGTATGACAGTTGGTTTGACTGTCCTAATTATGGCAGAATATTTCCGAGATGTTAATGTAGAAGACGTACTTTTATTTATTGACAATATCTTCCATTTTGTCCAAACAGGATCTGAAGTATTCATCTTGTTGTGTGAGACCCGTAAGACTATTTTTTAGACTTGAAACTCCACAACAAAACACTGTGATATTAACCTTCACAATGTTTTTGCCGTAAAGGTTCAATTTTTTTTACCTACACAATATTTTACAGTAAATTTTAAATATAAGCGTTTTATGGATCTCACAAAAATATATTGATTTCACGTGATCCTAACCCTGGCTGACAATACGTGTGAATGTGAATCTTCATTTTTGTTAACAAATAACGTGAAGGTTCAAACCCTTTACAAAAATAATTCATGTGAAGTTCCATCGAGGCAGTTATAAAAGAACTTGTTAAAGAAAAAAAGTAGATCAGATGTCAAATTAAAAGGTATAAATATAATTTATTGAATCCAATTTTTGGATAAATTTCGTATATTTTACTAAAAATGAGATGATAATAAACTTTATTTTAAAGATAAAGTTTTATCAAAAAAATAAGTTGTCCCTAATCCTTATACGTATCTTTTTCCAGAGGTGGTTTTTAATGCAATTCATGTCCTTATAACACATATAAATAATTATATTAGAAAAGAATTGAAATATTTATGGATAATTATCATGATTTATTAATTACATTTGAAATATATATAATTATCATGATTCATTAATTACATTTGAGATACATATAGAAGATGATCATATTCATTTATTATGATCATAACTCTGAATTAGGAAATAAAATAAAATCAAATATTTATTAGACTAGATGGACAGCTAAGATTATTTATAAAGTTTGTTAAAATTACATGGTTTATAAAGGAAACATCCCCTATATATGTATGTATCTTGTGTTATAAGAATGTAGTGGGACCCAACAACATTTTAGAAAGCGAAAAAGCTTAAAGCGTTCACATTACATTACATCGATTACATCAATTCCTCTGTTCCTTATATAATTCAAACAAGTAACCGCCGACCCCTACATCTCTCTCCCCCATAGCCTTTTCTCATATGAATAATCATCCTCCCAAAATGGAAAATCGACAATCTCTCTTCGTGATAACGATTCTCATCTTCTTGCTAAGTTTGATCTTCTCTAATTCCTCCATGGCGATACGCGATCAGGCTTTTACCGGCGGATGGAAACCAATTGCTAATGTGACTGATCCTACGGTCTTGGATATCGGGAAGTTTGCGGTAGAGGAGCACAACAAGCAGCACGAGGAGTCCCTGAAGTTCGCAAAGGTGGTTAGCGGAGAGAGCCAAGTGGTGGCTGGATGGAATTACAACTTGACAATTACGGCAATAAACGGCAGTATCAAGAATAACTATGTGGCTATTGTATGGGATAAGCCTTGGGTGAATTTTAGGCAACTATTGTCTTTCAAAGGACCCATTTAAGGGAAGAAAATTGGGTACTGAAATAAGCATTGTCCATGTGTTTTTGAACGTATATCAAGATTAAATGAAAAAGATCGTATACTAAGAGTTTTATATGAATGTACGAATTTTCTTTTGAAGTATATATTCTATTAGCAGATTCTCATACTCTAGTTGAGTTTGAACCATTAACCTTTTTGGATATTGAGATCTTAGTAATACCCCAAATATTGTTGGGCCAAAGATCATATGATATGAATGTATGGTTCATACAAAGGTAATGTTGTTTTTTGTGAAGGAAACAACTATTTATTAACCTATTCAGAATAACATCATTCAATCTTTGACATACCATGTTTCATCCCTAATAAATCTTAATTTTTACATTATATTAATAATGTGAAGATTCAGTTTCTGATTACAAAGCCATAATCCATAATTCAGTTTCTGATCACAACAAACACATTAGTTCACAAATCAAATATATTAATCGATTGAGAATAACAACATCATTGAACCTCTTATATACGATGTTCTATCACAAACCAGTGATTAAATTTTCACATTATATTAAGATAAATTACATTCTTTGGTCCTGTGATATATGTTACAAATTTTGTTTCTTGCCAAGTGGTTAGTTTAGTACACTATGGTTTACAATTCCTTTCAGTATTAATCTTTTTAACTAGCCTTATTCTTGAAAATATCGTTAAATAAAGATTATTGTTGTTTTTTTTATAAAGGTAACAAGTACTTGTTATGGAACAACAATGCACTCACATGAAAAACCCAAACATTCACATTAAAAAACAACCATTCACATAAAATAGCAAACATTCACATGTAAAATCAACTACTCACATGAAAATAATTGAATCTTTATAGAAACCTTTCTATGAAGGTTCTTAAAAAACTATTAAGAAAACTAAAAGAAACTATATCAATATTAGTGTGAAAGTAAATAAAATAAAATGATGGTCTTTTAAGGTTTTTTTAATACATTTTTTATTATATTTCTTATATTTTAGATTAAAAAGTGAGTTAATATGTTTTAATTTTAAAAATATATATATATATATAGGGTTGATTACGCATTTACGCGTTCCTTTTAATATGAGCTTTATTATTACACTATTTTCATCGTGGTTTTTTATCCATTGATTTTTTTGTTTGGTCCAATAGTTACGAGTTATTTTCATCGGGACTTTCTTTTGAGAATATATAGAATTGCAATAACCTTGAGAGGTAGAGTGTATCATGTGTTTATTTATATGATATTTTTTCATCTAAAACTAAGAATTATGATAAGAAGGTAAGAATAGATCTCCAGCATTTGATCAATCAATACTAATTAAATATTCACAGTAATGAGGTACACAAAAATGTACCAGATCAATTCCTTTCTAAACGCAATACATGGATGGACATGAGATTAAAAGTGATCAAGAGTTCAGATCTCTTCTTACGCTTCTCACCTTTAACTCTTCTTCACAATCATTCGCCTATTATTATATTAATATGCATATACTTATAGGTATAGGATCGTGTGAGAAGAAGAGTTAAGGTTAGAAGCGTAAGAAGGGATCTGATCACTTATAGTTTCACACCCACCAATGAATTGCGCTCCTTACGAGAATTGATCTGGTGCATCTCGGTGCATCTCATTGGTGTTGATTTTCAGTTACGAATGATCCAAGGATTCAAATCCCTTCTTAAGCTTCTCACTATAACTTGTCTTCTCACCGAAACCCAACCCTATACGATACGTGTAAACCCACCCCCTTGACGGATCCCCTCTCTTTGATGATGACACCCCAACCCTCCAACCCCTTTTCCCGCAACTACTCTCCCTCTCCTACAGATCCCTTCTCGCGACGACTCCCCCAATCCCTTCCCTCCACATTTCTCGCCAACTCCTCTCCATCTCACTATGTCAGTCAAATCCCAAACCCTTGTTTCTCTCCCCAAACCATTTTAATAGATCAAAAGTGTAATTAATTTGAAATAAGAACGAGACTTGACAATAAGCGTCAACCACAAGAAACAAAAATGTGACTTATTCTAGTAATTACAACAACACATCAAATGAAATCGAATCTGATACATCTCAAACCAATGACAATATAGTTAAAACCAACCTATGAAGTTTTCCAACAACATATCTAGTGATTGAATGACCATCTCGTAATGTTCTTCTAAGCCCATAACCTTTTATCAGTTTTGATAATCTCACTTCCATATAGAGATGGCCAAATGGCCCCAGTCTGGACCGAGGCTGGTGGAGGACCGGGATGGGGACCAACTTAGGACCGGCCTTTGCCCGAGATCGTTTGGGATCGGTTTGGGACGGTGGTCCAAGATCGATTATAGTTTTTGTCAAAAAAGAAGGGCCAACCTGGCTCAGGGCCGGTTATGGGTTCGGTCCGAGACTGACCATATTTTTCAAAAATATTACCATTTTATTATCGATACCCAACAACCATATGATTGTTTTTTTCCCATTTTTGACGGGTATTTTTTGTCCCATTTACCCTATATTCACTATATATAAGAGCATCCACAATAGTGGAACCTCCAAAAATTCACTTGTCATATTTTTTCATGTCACGTCGTTGACACATCAACAAAGCAATAACCTCCATAAAACTCTACAATTGAGGTTCTTACAAAACCTCATTTTTCTTATTTTTAATTTATAAAATGTAATTTTATTTTTAGATTATTATATAAATTTAATATATGTATATATTGTAAAATTATAAAAAAAATTCAAATAAAATTTATTAATTTTTACTTTTATATGTTAATTTTAATTTGTTAATTCATATATTTCGTTAACATATTTGGAAAACAATTAAAACATAAACATAATCTTATACTGCAATTAAAAAATTACAAAATTACAAAAATACTAATTTTTATAAAAAGTAACACTAAATAATAAATAATAATATAGATCACTTATAAACTCAATTCAACCAAATATGTTCAACCAAATCAAATCGGAGTGAATAATATAATGAGATAAAAAATTGTAATTTTTTTTACAATATACGAAAAATAAAACAAAATTAAAAAATTTGTTTTATTTTTTTTATCAATTTTAACTTATATGTTTTATAGATTTATTAAATAAATGGTTAAAAAAATAATAAAAATAATAAATAAAATAATAACAGAAAACGAAAGTATGGAAGAACCCGAGTTCTTGTTCAAGCACATGGGTTCTAATAAGAATATGTGACTGGAGAAGAAACTTATGTCCCACATTGGAGGTTCTTGAAAGAACCCCAAGAAGAATATCACCAGGAACCTCCATTATGAATGCTCTAAGTCATATGGTTACGAGGAAAGATACCAACCCACAAACATTCAATATTCTTGCTATAATTCGTGATTTCGGCTCGTATTCTCGCAAAAAACATATTCTTTAGGTGTATTCAATGACCCAATTACATATTTTCAAATGTATTAAAATAACATTTTCACATTTTTTTGAAAAAGTTCAAAAAAGAATCATGTAAAAAATCGAATTTAAAAAAAAACATAGAACCGGTTTGGGCCAGGCCCAGGACTGGGACCGGTTCTCATAAACGGTTACCCGACAAGGAATTTCGCTACCTTAGGACCGTTATAGTTACGGCCGCCGTTCACCGGGGATCTAGTATGGATCGTACATGGACGGTAGTTGGAGTCGGCGCGTTGAGGCGCAGCAGTTGACTGGACATCTAGGGGTAAAGCACTGTTTCTACAAAGTACCTTAATCGGGCCTTGTGTTTTTGGTTAGTACCGATTACTAGAATAGTGTTTGGGACCGGGAACGATTTGGGCCTGGACCCGAGACCGATTTTTGGCCATCTCTACTTCCATATATAAGAATACCACTTCTATATACAAAAATGCCACCAAACTAACTTGTAAGAAGGTTATGTTGTTGATAAACTTCTCATTTAAGGTTTATTGAAAGATGGTTTAGGTAACCTATTTACACTTTACAAAAACCAACAAGAGAAAGAACAAAATATGATAACCATCCAATTGAATGACTTTGATTGGATATAAACAGTCTAAAAGAGCCCATAGCTACTAAAGCTAACTTATCAGCTAGTTTGCGAAATACAGTATGTGCTTTGCGAGAAAGAAAATGTGGAGGAAAGGACTATCTACCAACCTTCACAGCTAAAGAAAGTTATCTATAAAGTAGGGAATGAAGGATCATAAATATAGACCTCGAGCTCATTGGCAGACCGTTATAGAAGAATAAACTCACCAATGCCATCATGTAACAAAAACTGAAATATATACATATCAAGATTTTCATATAACATAAGTTTCTACTAGAAATGATCACAAAAGTATTTTCCAACTTTCATACTCCAAAAACTTCAAGAGCTTAGCAAGTAATAGACTAATGGCTACAGAATTTTAAACCCGCGAATAAATTTACAGTTAAATATCATATAAATACTTAAGAGAGAAAAATAACAAATGCAAAAGGTGCATTTTTATTCTAGATGAAGTGAGCTCAGTCTATAAGAAGACCACTTTGTCCTCCATTAAAACACATTAAACAGAAAGAAAAGAAAAAAACTAACAAAAATATCAACAGAATACGAACCTGCACACAGTCAAACTAAGTCAATCTGTGAACCACTCTGCCGTTGCTTTTTTACTTACGATCAGCAATCATAGTCAAAGATCCAGCAGCAATCACCATTTATACCTGCAGTGAAGAACAATAATACTTGCCAAAGGAAAAGGATAGCTAACAGCAATCAAACAATAATAATCAACTATAACAAATAACAACAAACAGCAATCTTTAACTAAATTTAGTATGATTAAATAACTCAAGAGAACAAAGCCAACCAACAAAATGTGATATTAAATAGTCGAGTAAACGAAAGGATAAAAACAAACATATACACAAATACAATTTGAATCAAAACCTAATGGCTATATCTTTTAGTATATTTATATTAATATTAACAAATAACAATGGTAAGCAACTGCAAGGTGGATTCTTTCATTAAACCATTAGCCAAGAATCACAAACTGACTCACTATACAGATCTCCTAGGTGGAGAATGCATAGCAGTACCAACATATTACAAATACGAGTTATTAAATATCTACAGTATGGGGTTTATTTAGCAATCTTGTTCATAAAGAGGATGAACATATATATATCCTCAATCCCATCAACAGACAAAACAAACAAACCAACATTTTATGCAGGAACTCAGAGCTCCAATCTCTGGTTCCAAGCTTTAATTTTTAACAATCATATATAGATTATAAAAGCTTAAAGGAATCGAAATCACCAATAGGATTCAAGAACAACAAGTGGGGCAACGAATTAAGCCGTTTTCGTTGCAATCAGGGCATCTTTTCAACTGATCTTCATCTTCATCAAACACCTTCTTGCTTCCATTACAATTACCACAAGGAATGAATCTAACATCACCACATTCATCACAGACCTGCCATGGACCAGTAGCACGAACAGGAAGCCCTTTCAGAAGCTTTGCCAGCTGACCAGTTTCATGAAGGTGCTTAATGACATCAGCTCCACCAACATACTTGCCTTTGATGAAAACCTGTGGCAAACTTACGTTTTGCTTTTCACCCAATACACTTAACAGCTCCTTCCTATAAGCAGAGTCCATTGAAATATCTCGTTCGTCGATAATAACCCTAAAAAATTTGAGTATCATCCTTACGGCGTAACAATCCTCATAGGTTCTTCGAATTCCTCGTAAACTAGTGAAGTAAATAACAACGCGATCTTCAGTTCCATGTAATCGAATCGGAGAAGAATCATAGGGAGATGGCGGAGCCGAAAGATTAGAATCTGACGAAGAAAATGACTTCTCCGACTTCAATTTTGTTTGAAATTGAGAATCATCGGAGGAGGGTTTCGATCCTTTTTGAGATTCAAATATGCTGCAGAGATTCTTGACCTTTCCTTTAATGGAATCGAAGGGTGAATTCGAGACTTTCTTCACGGATCCGGAGCGTTGGATAGAAGCAAAAGAATAGGGTTTAACAGGAAAATCGGTGGAAGTTGAATGTATGGTGTAAGATCGATTATAGATCGAGGATGATTTCTGTTCATCGGAACCAAACATCTTTACTTCTACGTTTCTTCTGATCACAAAGCTTCCTCAGCTCTTAAAACTGGATTTCAGTAATAAATCTAGGGTTTTGGGTCTTAAAATTTTAGGGTTTTCGTTCGAAATTGGGGAAATTGGTAGGTGGGTTTGGCTGATTTTAGTTCGAATTTCGATTAGGATGCTTGAATTTGTGGCAGAGATGATGTTGATGGCGTGTATTCAAAGGAATTCTAGAGAGAGAAACGGAGCTTTTTGAAAAGTTCTCACCTTTATTGATGTTTCATGCTTGCCAATACCGACCAACGGTTACATCATTCAGACATCTTTCTGTTTGGGGGTTTCCATTTTTATTGTGGATTTAGTTCCAAGTCAAAATTGAGTTCTAAAAGTCAAAATTGAGGTCCAAGTCAAAATTGAGTTTTTAAATTTTGAAATCCTATTGCTTCTTGGACTTTTTTTTCTAGATCCTAACTTTTCCGGGCCAGATTAATCGGATCCGGGTTCGTTCAGTTCGTTAATACCTCATCGATCTTGGTATTTGTATAGTTACTGGTTTTTCAATCTGCTACAGGGTTCAACATAATGATCAGTTCGATTGATCAATAGCATTCATATTCTTACATGATTTCATAATAACCAGGTAACTACATTACCTTATGCAAAGCATGAATGGTTACATGCATACCAAGAGGTTGTGTTTTGGCTTCGAGATCGAACTACATCACTGCTTGAGGTGGCATTTAGAACAATTGTTGCATTACTTTCTGATTCTTCATGGTAACAACTGCTTTACCTTTTGGGGTTGAGGACAAGTATGCCTATAAGAGCATCTCTAAGAGATTCCTCAAAATTTCTCCAAAATAGAAGAGAAGCAAAATCCAAAATCTCAAAAAAAAAATATACTCATCTCCAACAAATTCTCCATTTTAGAGAACCAAACATTGAAAATAATATTAAAATATTGCAATCATCTATTAAAATATTATTTTTCTCTCTTCATATTTATTTTTAAAGATTTCTATTGGTGGTTTCATGTGGTAGTCATTTTAGAGTGATCTCCATATTTGGAGAAAAACATAATTTTTCTTCTATTTTTTCCATTTTGAAGATTGGTTTGGGGAATCTGTTGGAGTGAAATGTTGGCTCAAAATCCCCATTTTCACCATTTTCCTCATTATGGGGAAGCTGTTGAAGATGCTTTAACCCACTACAAACTTGTTTACACATGTAATAATAATATACTGGTATGATTGGTTTGGTCGCGTGAACTACTGCTTTACACGTGTTTTAGCTTTTGGTCAAGTGAACATATCCAATTATAGTTGATGTTGCATCTTGATTTAGTGATTACATTTAGGCCTTGTTTGTTTTTTTCATTTTGAGTTCTTAATCACCACTTATGTTTGATTCGTTTAGACGTTTCATAATTCAAAAAAACTGAAAACAGACTTTAGCAGCTCTTAGAAAACAAACGACACATAAGGGCATGTGTTGAGTTTTGGACTATAGTATTACGTCTTAATTGGGGATGTTATATTTCAAATCAATGATCATATCTCGACCCAACAATCAAGCTTGGGTATGATGGTCATGTCGTGGTTCATAAATTTCTAAGTTGATCATAACAATTAATAATATCAGTTGTATTATTTTTATTCCATTTTTTATGGGCAAAATGCATCAAAATATAATAAAGTATGTCTCATTTCATATTTCATATTTAGTATAACAAAGTTTTTTTTCTCAATGTAAGAATATAAATAACCCATTTTGACCGGTAAGTGATTGTTTCTATAACTTTTGATATGTAGATATCAGCTATATCGTCCACTTTACTGTATTTCTTTTGCAAACATTTCATAAACAGGTTATCAAATGTTATAAAATCAATAGGTTGCAGTCAAAATGAGTACAAAATAAAAAATTGAACTTTCTTTTATTGATTAGAAAAAAAATCTTACCAAATCAAACTAATATATATAGGGACGGGTTCAAATGAGAACTCAAATTTGGTTGTGAACGTGAGGACAAATGAGAGTGCGACATTTGTCTCATTCAAAGAAATATTCAAACTGAATATAGTATTTATTCAGTCTGAATATACAAAGAAATATCCAGACCGAATATAGTATATATCCAGTCTGAATAATCTATATTCAGACACGTGTTAATTTGTCCTCACGTTCACAACAAAATTTGAGTTCGCATTTGTTCTTTCCTCTATATATATTGATACATGAGGCAGGCAGGTTCAGATGTGAACTCAAATTTGGTTGTGAATGTGAGAACAAATGAGAGAGCGACACGTGTCCCATTAAGTGTGAATATATTCAGACTGAATGATGTGTTATTCTCTCTAAATGTTGTGTTATTCACTCTAAAATGCATATTATTCATACTGAATAATGTATGAACTTTACCTTCGTTATTCATATTGAATCCCTTAATTATTCAGACTGAATGGACACATATCACGTTCTCCTTTGTTCTCATATTCGTAACCAAATTTGAGTTTGTATTTAAATTTTCATGCTAATACATGTTGCTCATGTTTAATCATATTGACAAATATAAATAATTAATTATAAGGAGAAAAGGCACAAACAAATTTGTTAGCGTAATTTAAAACAAAACATACATTGTTCAATTAATTATAATTATGAAAATATATTGTTTAATTAATTATAATTATGAAAATATAACTATACGATTTATAGTTGTATTTTCCTTTAAAAGCTTTGGAGATCATTAAAAGACGTTGACGTATAAATTATTCATGTCATTCAAAGAACGTTTAAAAATAAATAAACCTTTAGCCTAACTTCGATATCTTTTTAAATAGTTTTAGTTATTTAGATTAATAACATGATATTTTCTTTATCCAAAAATAAATAGTGCAAATACATGTAATCAATACTTTCTTTATCTAAAATTAAATGGTGTAAGTAGGAATGGAACACAAGCCTTCTAATGTTAAGGGCCAAAACTAGGAACTATTTACTACTTGTTAAGCGCTTCTTATTGGAAAAGAGGTACTTACCCGATAAGAAGGGATATTGTTTACCAACACATTGTTACACAAATATAACGTGGTTGCTTTATGACTCGGTCACCGCTTACGTTGACACTTGGTAAACAACCACTTTTAGCTACAACTTACCCAAACCACACTCTTATTTGATTAACACTGACCCAATTTGTATTGGTATACGACCCCTTAATCCTTTATACAAATGTATTACATAAATGAATCTATTCGGGAAATTGATAAAAACTAACATGTCAACACTAAAATAAACTTGGACTTATATGACCATAAAAATGTCTAATCTCCAATGGATTGTTTTAAGTAACCCTGCCCCTATCAAAAGTCAGGTATGCGTCTTCCTCGATTAGATTTTCTTAAAGCAGGAGCCATCTATTTTTTTTTTCTTCTGGTTTCTTTCATCGTCTTCGCGTCTTCCTTCCAGGTTGTGTCTTCTTCTATTACCATCCATCTCCTACTCATCGATCTTCAAACCCAAATCTGGACTTCGAAAACCATGGAAATCGACAACTGTGGAACAAATAAATAGTGCCTAATCAAAAACCGTGGAGAAATCGAGTTCGAAGTTGTGAGGGGAGACGATGAAGAATCTGAAGAAGTTTGTGCAACTTAGTAGGAGTCAATGATATTGGATTAGGTTTATGAATCAAATGGTGTAAACAAGAGTAATGTAGTAATCTTTTAAGTTGGTCTCATGTTGTTCCACCTATTTTGGTGGAACAAAAAAAACCTTAAGTTTTGTCCCATGAAATCAAGTTTTTGTCCCATGTTGTCCCATCTGATTTTTGTCCTATGACATATCAAACATGGGACTATTTTTTTTATCACGTCTCGTCCCATCTAATCTGCATACCAAACGTACCTTAAAAATACAAGGCTGAAGAAATAAAAAACCCGTGAAAACATAATTGACATCCACAACATTGAAGGCCGGAATAAAATATATATATATATATATATGACTTGAGTTTACTTAGTGGACTAAAGTGGAGGGGTCAAGTAAAAAATTAAATACAATACCCATATATACTTTGAACATGACCTTCTAATCACAAACAAAAGCACAAGGATCATAACCCCCTATAGCCCTTATAGGCATCCGTCACTGGATGTAAGTACATATAATCAATACTTATTTGAGAATAGATTGAAGACCTTATTTTTAATTATAAGGTTATAAATATATTGAATCTTTTTTTAGAACCGGCGAAGATTAAAGTTAGCTGTTAGCTTTGTACTCGGGCACGTTAGAGCGGGTCAGGTACCCCTGGCGGCCCGCAATCGCCTCTCTTTCCAGCACCATAATTCTCCGATTTTTCGCCTGAGAAAAAGTCCTTTGCATAGCTCGAACTTGAGACCTACATGGGCAAAACCCCCCAAGGTTTCATTTGGTGGTCAACTGAGTTAGCCCAGCTAGTTATAAATATATTGAATCTTAAATGTAAAATTTAGTTATGTTATTCATAACTCTTTTATAAAAATATAATTACTACAAAGAATAAGAAAAATAAAGTGGGGAAGCATGATCAAATAAAATACAATAGCTTTTAAAGCATGTTTTAAATGACTAATACGCACGATGAGATTGCTAATCAAATGTTAATAAATTCTTCAAATGAGGAATTGAGTAAATATTAATTTGAATTTCAATATATCTCACTTTCTAATTATATTTAAGATGGTAACAATGCTGTCATGTTATACGAAAAATAAATGATAATTTTTGTTAACATTAAATGTTTCATAGTGTTAAAATTATAATAATTTGAAATTATCATTCATTTTTTGGTATAATATACGATTAAGATAGTAGTTTATGTATACAAAGAAAGATATAAATATTAGAGTAGACTACGATTTTCGTCCCTGTGGTTTGGTGTTAATAACGATTTTCGTCCCTGTGATAACTGCTTTTTCCATCCCTATGGTTTGTATTTCATTTCGTTTTTCGTCCTTCATCCTCATGAAATTAAAAAAATTCCGTTAAGTTAGATGCTTTTTGCTTTATTTGTAATAAATGAAGATATATAACTAAATCCATAAACATTTAACATATCTAGGGACCAAATCCGTACTATTAAATACATGTTCTTTAATTACTTTTTCATTGTTATTTAAATCTTCATCTCTTCAACTTAAAGACCCTAACTGAAAATCAAGAACAAGAATCATGATTTAAAATAAAAATCAATTCAAAGTCCTAACTCAAAATTAAGAACATTCCAATTTATCTAAAACCTTAACTCAAAATCAATATCTAAAACCTTAGCCCAAAATCAAGAACATTCCAATTTACTTAAAACCTTAACTCAACTCAAAATCAAGAACAATAAAAATCTTAACTCTAAATCAAAACCTTTTAAGTTGAAAGAGGGTTATATATTATTGACATTCGATTATAATTTGCAACAAGACTAAAGATTACGAAGAACTACAAGTTTACAATACGAGTTCTGTTCTCAAATCCAAGTTTCAAAATTAAGGCCAGAGCCAAAGGCTTTGATCTTCAAGAGGGTATCCCAGACAACCTTCGGTGAGGCTAAAATACGACTCGTATTCGGATTTTAGAAACCGAAAAATGTTCCTGCTCAAGTTTTCTTCTTCATCTTGTGATTTTCCAATAGATTACATAAATCTTGATGTATGGTGTTTATCACATCACTCTTGGCTGAAGTCGAAACCGAATTCGAATCTTCGTGCTTGCATATTACCATATCAGGGACAAACCCTTAGTTCAGGACGAAACTGAACCCAAATTCAATTCTTCCCTAAAGGAATCTGGGTTGGAGAAGATGAACGGAGTTGGAGACGAACTCATGTATGAAGCCACGAAGCAGATCTGGCAATCGCACACACATTATCGAAACGAAAATGGAGATGGAACGGTTTGTTGGGTGGTTGGATCTGCCGGCGGTGGTTGGGTTTACCAGCGCTGGAGGCGATCGGTTGGGTTTTCCCGCGGTGGATCTCTCTGTGGCGGCGACAGATGGTCGGCGATGGATCTATGTGTGGTGGAACAGGTGGCCGGCAATGGACCTGTGTGTGGCGGCAACAGGTGGCCGACGATGGATCTGTGTGTGGCGGCGACATGTGGTCGGAGTTAGAGCTGTGTGTGGCGGCGATAGGTTGTCGGAGTTAGAGCTGGCAGCGATTGGATATCTGGACTTTGACGTTCCATGCCCATATCTATATATCTATGTACTATATATAATTACAAATTTTAAAATAAATAAAATTGCTAGTTAATGGTAAGTTACGTATTTAGTCCCTGCTGTTTGAAAAATGGTAAAAGTACTTATTAATAACTTAGTAAAAAGAACATCCATTATTTGATGGATTTTTTTAACAGGGTTAGTTTGAGGGACGAAAAAAGCAACAAAATGCAAACCATAAGGACGAAAAAGGCATTTTTAAACCATAGGAACGAAAATCATCATAAACACCAAACCATAGGGACGAAAATTGTAGTTTACTCTAAATACTATTATCTATATCTATACTATATTATAAAGGCTAATAAACGGTTATGTTTACACTTTTAAGAGGTACGAAAAGTTATGCCTAATGTACAACACCATAAAGCATGCAACTTTCCATCAATTTAACATAAAACTAATTTTAATTTTTAAGTCACATTTTGGACCCTTAGATTTTGTTGTTTAATTGACTTTATATCAATTCCTTTTATCATTTTCATTTCACACCCTTTTCATTTTAACATATAAAATTTTATATCAACTAAAGCATATCTAAAAACATATTAAATTTCGTAGAAAATTATACTATTATAATCGTCTCATCGATACGTTCGAAATAAGCCTAATATCAAGTATTTTACGATTTATAAATCTTATAAAAAATGATGAATATGTATTAACTTATTTTTTAATTTTTTCAATTAATATCTTAACTTTTGATTTTCTATTTTACTTTTACACCCCTCATCTATCTATATTTTATCTATACTATTTATAATGTATGTACATGTTAGTGATGTATAAATATTTCTCCTCTCAAACATACTTAAAACAACATCTTATTCAAGTAGCTTGTGATTTTATTATTTATCATTGAAGGAAAAACATTCTTGATACTATGTATTTTACGACCTTTTTCATAATGAATGTATGTGAGATACGTGTTGGGTTTCAGTAAGAAGGAGAGTTAAGGTGAGATGTAAAAGAAGGAATCTCCACCCTTGGATGCGAATTATGACGAGATGTACCGGATCAATCCCCGTATTAGCCATTAGGTGCACTTATCACGAGTTTTATCAATACATGCGATTGATATTTGTTTAAATATATTTGTAAAGATTGAGTATAAATCCTATAATCATAATTCCTTAAAATTATTTTGTAACAAAATAAAAAAAAGTAATACATTTACGTTTAGCTGCATTGCAGCGGGTACGTTTCTAGTTTCAATGGATGTTTGATAAACATTTTTAATTAAAAGATTCAAAAACTTTCAATCTTTTTATTTGAAATATTTATCAAAGAATAATTTAGATGATAATCTTTATTTCTTTTGTTATACATATAAAGGAAAAGTCTAAAAAATCCAATAGACTTTTGTGTTTTGAATGATTAAATATTTGAACAAATTTTTTGAATGAAAAAATCATTAGACTTTGTGAAACTTGTTAAATAAATTATTGGACAATTTTTTTGAATGAAAAAATCATTAGACTTTATTAAACTTGTTAAAAAAATCTCTAGACTTTTTGAAACTTGTTAAATACATCCTTCTAACAAATAAATATTTATATTTATAAAACCAAATGAATAATACCGTTTTCATTATACTTTTCAAAACTTATAAAAGTTGGACCAAAATATATACTAAAAAGTAGCATCAAAAATATCAAAATTTCCATTAAAAATCCAAAATACACCAAAACTTGCGCCAAAATATATTAAAAGTTGCACTAAAATATTCCAAAAACTGGGTCAAAATATATCAAAAGTTGTGGCAACATATACCAAAATATATTCAAGTAATTGCGAACATAATACATACAAAACAAACACATTGCAAAACAAATATATGTTAATCAATACGCTAAATTCAACATAGAGGAAAAATCACGTGAAATAGCACAATGACTTATTCGATATGTTTTAAATTGTCCAATGGTTTTTCATTCAGAAAAATTGTGCAATGATTTATTTGATATGTTTTAAATTGTCCAATTGTTTTTTCATTCAAACAAATTGTACAAGGACTTAGTCATTCAAAACACAAAAATCCATTGGGTTTTTTTAGACTTTTCCCTATATATAATTGGAACATCCAAAGAGCATGATCCGAAAACTACTAAGCATTAAATATGATAATTTGTTTTATTTTAGTGGTTGTCGGGGAAATGTTTAATGATTTTATATAGGATGATTAAGTGGTCAGAACGATTAAAATGTTTTACATGATTTAGTGCAGAATGAAAAATAATTGTTCTGTAATGTTCTGAGACAATAGAATGATAATAAAATTACCATTTTAACCTTATGTATGATGTAATCTTGAATGAAATATAGATACACAAAGAGGTTTATACATGATTATCCACACGTATATTTGCTTATCGTTTGATAATTTGAGTCTTGTTTGACAGTTAATACTTGGTTTCATCGATTTTACATGAGGATGTCGGATAATCAATGTACTTTTATGGAGTTTGTGTTGTCAATATTATGGGGAATGCATACATATACAAAACATGCATGTATTTGACTATTGTTATCACACTTTTGACAGGTAAAATCGGCCATCAAGAGTACAACAAAAACCAAAGAAACGACAAGAAAATGGCTATCCTACGACAAGAACACGAATGAGGTAACTATAATGTAACATCCGAAATTTTAGATAAGTAAATTCCATGATTTATGTATATTTTACCCTAAGAATACTGTAGATTATGTATTAAAAGTTTAGAGGTGGGTGTGTGTGAAAGGGGTCAAGAAATGGAACAAGACAAACCAAATACCACTCCCCGACTGTGAAGAAAACGCCCTGAGCATGAAAAAGGAACAGAGGTCAGGCGTGTATGAGGGCCAGAGCACCAGGGGCCCTATGGCGCAACCTTAGCCTCCTGGAATGTCGCCCAAAGGACGCATGATGTGTGGGAACATGAGGTCGGGTAACCTAGGGGTGAGGTGCCCAAAGGTGGCTCGGGTCACTTTTTAGTTTAAAGGGACTCCAGCATGAGTTTTCTTGAAGTTCTTCATCTCCTTCCGTATTTACCGCATTTATTTTTCCCTCATTTTCTCTTATTTTTCTCCCTCTTTTTTCCCTATCTTCCTTGACCAGTTTTTGGAACGCTTGGTAATCATTTGGACGAGATCTAATCTAAAGGCTTCAAGTTATTTCGATGGGGATGTTCATGTTCTTGATGGGGTAAGATTTTTGGGAGTTTTGTAATAATTAAGGTTTTGTTATAAATATGATTTTGGGGTCACTCTTGGTATAGTTTAGGTTTATTTCTGACCTATATAAACTTTCTAGTGATAGATATTTAGGTATCTAAAGTCTTCATAAAAGGAAGCTCAAGTTGTGGGGTAAAACCTATATTTAGCCTAAATTTAGCAAGGTGAATTGAAATTGTTTTGTGAAAACTATGTACATGACACAAATATTTATTTTGATTTATTAAAATGCTCTCCTTGATGTTTATCAAATACGATAATTATTTGATGACATTTGCATTTTTGAACGATATCTTGAGAAATGCTCATATTTGGGGGGTTTTGGACATGTTGATAACTAGATCATAAATGTGGATTATTTTTATGATTTATCTTATAAATGGAGATATATTTGGTGTTAGTGCAATTTTAGTGTATTTGGCTTGAAAAATACATATTGTTATGTTATGAGATATTTTGGAAATACAAATGGTATGGTTCAATTGGAAAATGATTTGTCCTAACCGATGATAGTTTCAGTTGCATGACACTTGATGTGTTTTAAATTTAATACCGCAAGCGTACGGATTTTGTAGCATACGGGTCGATCTCAGGGAGGTGACGGTCTAAACACTAACTACTTAATGACTATGGCCTAATTATGCGAATCAAATCATTGTTTTGATTATTTAACTAGTTAGACATAAATTAAACGAGATTAAGGGAAAAGGGAAAGAGAGAAAGAACTAAAAGAGAAACTAAACAAAATAGAAGACAACTAATCTAAGGGAAACTAGGTAACGTCAACTACGGACTTCGGTAGTGGTGAGAATTCGTTTTGTAAAATTACTTTACCCCTCTTTCGAGGTGGAAAAACTTTTCTAACCGACGACATGTATTTACTTTCGCAATACATGTGTGCTGGGAAGAAACATTGAGAGTTAAAACTACTATGTTTCCCAATCAACGTCCTTAACTATTTACATGTTAGGACCATTGTCATCGATCAATTTAACACAAGCAAAAAGAACAACTTTCGTTTTTCGTTAAAAGCTAATTATATTAACCAAACATTTTATTAAAAACCAATTAGATCGATTCCAACTTTCGTTAGAATCGAAATGGATTGTAATTCAACATTCATTTTGAGAACAAGTGATCGATACCAAAACCTCTATCCTAAGTGACAATTACCCAATAAACAAATTCTAAATTAAAACCAAGGACAATGTAATTATTTATAACCTAACACAATTATAGAAGAAGAGATGAAACCAACTACTGAGATAACTACGTTAGACTCGATCTACTAACTATCAACATTGACTAACAACAAAAACAAAGAACAATTAACCAAGTAGACATGTGCAGAATTTTACCTAAGTGCAGAAAATTAATAAAGTGCAGAAAATTAATAAGGTGCAGAAAATTAACAATCCTAATATGCAGAAAATTTAAAAGAGAGTAGAGAATGCAGAAAATTAAAAAAGGAGAGTAGGGAAGAGAGTAGAGAAGGTGCAGAAAATCGAAACTTTGAAATCTACTAAACAAAAATTAAAAGAGAACAAAAGATAAAATTCAATGATTAATCGATTTATGTCAATCGTTCAAACAAACACAAAATCTAAATACAAACTAAAGAGATAGGGAAGAATATACTAGTAATCGTATGGAGAAGCGATTGTTAATCGGATTCCAATGGCTTAAGCTTGAGCACTATCTTCCTCCCTAGTAGAAATCGATCAACAAAAGAGAACCCTAAGAGAAAACGCAGCCGTCGTATCTTCAAAAGAATAAAAAATCCCTCTCTAATTAAACCTAAAACAAAGCATTTAAGCGACTAATTAAAAGGCCCAACAGAAAAAGCCCAATAAAAAATAGGTCCATCAGATTTTCATGGTCATGAAATAATTCTCATGCCCATGAAAATGCAGCAGAAAGTTTGGTCTTTAAATCTTGGCTTTTTCGACCAAGTCTTTATCTTCAAGAATCCCTTCTTTCATCCCTTCCTTGGCCATGCCCTTCGATCCTCTTAGTCCATCTACCGTGTCATATTCAACTCAATGTAAAACCTGCACAAAAGTATACCGAAAACGTAAAAACCATTCCAAAAACAATTCCAACCGTGATTAAAGAGAGAACCAGAAAAGCATAATAAAAGATGCATGAAAGGACTAAACTAAGGACTAAATTGCATAAAAGATTCAACCAAAACACACCAAGTTAGGTACATAAAATGCACTTAACAACACTCTTCCTTGAGGGTGTTGACAGTCAGTATCTCTCTATTTTCAAAGATGGTCCTATTGTTCCCAAAGTTTGGCTTCGTCATGGGAAGAACAAAAATGAAGATCAAAATTCAGGTGAGTCTGATGATGATGATGATGAAGAGAAATCTGATGCTACTATGAAGATTCATTATCAAAGATCCTAAGAAGTACAATGAACATGACAAAGGGAAAGTTCCCTTGGATACCAAGATAAGGTCTATCATTGCCTCGTCTCTTCCTGACGATGTTTACCGCTCCTTGGTAAACCTCACTACTGCTCAGGATATGTGGAACACCTTCTGTGTTCTATATGAAGGAACTGTTGAAGTAAAGAAAAACAAGAAGATTGGTCTCGTCAGGTAACATGACCTCTTTGTGCATAGGAAATGTGAATCTCTCACTGAGTACCATAATAGGTTTAACAACCTCCTCAATAGACCTCGCAAAAACTGACACGACACGCTAACCCGACACGAACTCGACACAAATTAAACGGGTTTGGGTAATACATTTCAACCCGTCTAAGTAAACGGGTTGACACGACACGACACGAAAGTTAAACGGGTAAGGTTAAGGTCAAAATTTTCAACTCGAAAATGACCCGAATAACCCGTTTATATTAGGCCCCTTCACTACCAAAAAAATGACTTTCACCTACAAAAAAACACCCAGGGAAATTTCCCTGGGTGATTACCACGGATCACCCTAGGAAATACTAATTGTTCCGACGAAATCCGATGTTTTCAAGAAAATACCAACGGATTGCCCAGGAATTTCCTGGGTAATCTGTCACTGATTTGACTTACCCACCAATAAATTAGACACCAACTTTTGTGACGGTTTTGTGACGGATCGCCGTTAGCAACAAATTTCCCAGGAAAACGTCCGTAGGTGAAAGCCTTCCATTTTAGTAATGCTTTGGACCTTAGGCAAATAACATCAATAACTTACAGTTTATATTTTTTTAACAAAATATATACTAAATAATAATAAAAGTGATTGTACATTCCATGTAAGACCTAACAAAAACTGGCACAACATTCTAACTAAACACGAACTCGACATGAATGAAACGGATTTGGGTAATATATTTCAACCAATTTAAGTAAACGGGTTGACACGAAAATGACACGAAAACGACATGAAAATTAAACAGGTTGACACGACACGACACGAAAATTAAACAGTTAGGGTTAGGAACTCTCAACCCGTTTAACTTTGAACCCGACACGACACGACATGTTTGGCAGGTGTTAAGGATTTTGTATACCCCAAAATTGAACACTAAAATAAACTTCAGTGCAAGTATACACCTAGGTCTACTATCGTTTCAAAACAAGTAATAATGGTATAAGTACCAGATATCGTTCCCACAGAGATGTCTTTAAAATCTTTATAATAAAAAGCCCGGTCCTTGACGAATTGATTTCAGAGGGCGAAATCGAGGGTTTTTTATTAACTAAAATTGGGGGTTTGATTAACAACTAAGATTACAAACAGTTGTAAAAAGAAGCAAAGGGTGCAAAGCTTTGTTGAGATAAAATTCAGTAAATTAATAAAAAGATATTACAGTAGCATAATCATCGCCTGAGAACATTAATATTAAACGTGACTTCTTAAAAGCCAACACGTTTTCATACAAAATAATTAGTTGTCAGTTAATTATATGTAATCTTCAATGTTAATATTAACATTCCAATTGCAGCAACTTAAGATTATACATACCGTATCCGAAACACCGTTTTATCTTTTTACCGAATTAAATCCCAACGTTACTTTACACCCTTAGCTAAGGTTGTTAACCTATCATAGCTAAGTTCCTCTTCACAAAAGTTGTAAATAATGAAGATGGAAAAGACATAATGTAAAGTTAATGCTTAAAATGAGAAAACTTGTCGTGCAAGTAATTAAAAGACGAAACTTGAAGAGCAAGTAATTGACAATAAAATAAATGCGGAAAGTAAATTATTGCGGGAAGTAAATGACAATAATGAAATTGCAAGAAATAAAGTGCATGAAATAAACGACAATAATTTAAATTGTGAAATGTAAGGAAAGTAAAGAGTACGAGAAATTAAGACGAAGTAACGAGAACGAGAATGAAAGTAATATTAAACCAACGAGAATTAACTAAAACTTCAAATTGCATTAAAACGTAAGTAGCCAACGGGATGGTAACAAAAGCCGAATGGAAAATCAACTTAGTATCGAGTTTATAAATAAACTCTTCAACTAAGCTAATCTCCACCTAAAGGAGAGAATCCAAGGAAGAGAGAAACTCCCTTCCAAGGACCACTTCAAGTGTGGAATGAGAAGTGAAGTGAGGTGTAATATCAAGTGTGTTTCCATCAACCATGACATACATATTTATACTAATTTTACTTGGGCTAAAAAGCCTTAAAAATAATAATAAGACATAATTAAGTGTTTGTAAACTAATGGCCCAAATTAAGATATAAAGCCCAAAAGAAACGGCCCAAGGTTGTGGCCCAAAAAGACATTCCAAGCATCGGCCCATTTTCCGGCCCAAAAGGTGAAGTCCAAAAGTCCATCCAAGCATCCTACAGTAACTTGTAGGAACCGATCATCATCAACCTGCGGTAGCATAAAGGAATGAACATAAGTTGGGATATTTTAGACGGTTTAAGGCTCAAAACTTATGCAATCATAACCTTAGACAAAGACTCTAAACTCCACCTAAAAAGATCAAAATAAAGAACGAAAAGACTCAAAGTAGTTACATAAAGCAAGACAATAAATCAAGAAAAAGGCTAAAATATGGTTAATAAAGTAACCGTATCAGCAGGTCTACTCCTCAATGATCTGAAGCTTCATGGAAAAGTCTATGATAATGAAGAAGTTTTATGAAAGTTACAGACTGTTTACCAGATTTATGGGAAAACATTTGCACTTGCATCAAAGACAACCAAATATCTTGACCACATGCCTCTTACTACTCTTTGTGGTACTCTCCACAATTATGAGCATACTAAGGTTCAGAAAAAATGCATTCTTAAAAGATACCGAGAGTACTCCCACTTTATGCATGCTCCCTGCACTACTCATTTTCTTGTTGTGAAATAAAAAAGTTTATATTTTTGTAGAGTACATCTGATTAGGGGTGCTCAAAAACCCGACCAACCCAACGCAAAATAACTGAAGCCTAAGCAACCCGATGTGTAATCGAGTTATAAAATATTCAAACTGTAGTTATTAGGTTGATATCGGGTTACTTTTATTTGAACCCAACCCAACCTGATGAACCCGATATCCTTTTTTTCTTGGATTTATAATGATTGAGTCTCTATTAATATGTACATTAGACATCGGGTTGAAAAGTTAAGGTCATGAAATAGGACATGCACTTCTAGACTCAACCCTCCTAGTGCCTACTTGAAAATTTAAGGTCATGAAATGAGGGTCCTGGAGTCCAACACCGCAATACCCCCAGGACCATAAATACAAGACTAACTTACATTCCTATGGATCCAATCAACACACTCTAAATTACACGACTCCAAATTAAATAACGACCAAGCAGCCAAAACAATATAATTTTACAAATAGATATGCTATAAATGCATATAACTTCCAACGCTCAAAATAGAGCAATTTAAGTCGGAGCAATGTCCCTAAGACTCATTTAAATCAAAACCAAGCCAAAAGTTCAACAACCCATTTGACTCTTTTATAAAAGTCATCGAAAGCGACAAAAAACGTAATTGACCAACGTTTATGAAAAAAAAAATTCATAGGCTTGATTAACTCAAACTCATCATTGATTGAGACAAACCATTTTACAAATGAAATTATAACCCACTATTTCCAAAATGTTTCATAACAATAACATGCATTTTCTAGACGGTTTATACAACCAAGTATACCAAAATGCTATAATGTCAGATAATCCTCAGTTTTATAAAATAAATCATCAAAGGACTCCACACTTATGATTCATTTATCAAACATTCAAAAACCCAAACATAACCATTTACAAGATTTGTAACCCATATTTCCTAAATATGCAAATTTCGTCAAATACTCAATACATTTGATCAACATCAAGTAAGCTACATTAATACTTCAAAATACACATTTTGGCATGTACAATGTTTTCACAAAGCAAATTGAACTCATTTGGCTAGATTTAGGCTAAATCTAGGTTTTACTCCAAACTTGAGCTTCCAAAGTGAAAAGATGAGATGTGCAAGCTACGACTCCATATTCATGGTATAAGACCCTCAAGAACACTTTCTAATCTCCCAAAACATACACAAAATATAATCCAAGAGAGTATGAGAGTTGTGGGTGCAAAAGGACCAAACCCTTGATTCAAAGGACAAAAGATGTGATCTTACCTTTTAACTTCTATGAACTCCAAAAACGTCCAATAACATTTAATCATCTTTGTTTATATGTTGAATATCTTCAAAAGAAGAAACCATAGCAAAAAGAATCTCCTAAATTGGAGTTGTGGTGAAGAAGTTATGGCCAAATAAAGAAAATCCTGATTTTATGCACTACAGGCCCCTGCGATTGTGACATGTGATTGTGCATGTCACTATCGCATGGCACAATCACCCAAAATGTACCGAGAACCCCTTCCTCCTTTGTGCGATCCTGACAGGCGATAGTGACACTGTTACTATCGCTGGACACTATAGCATCAACTGTACCGAGGTGTTTTTCCTATTTTTCATCGTTTTGAGCCAGTTTCTCGCCTATAAGATGATACCCAATATAATTTAACTTAAAAAAAAAATACTTATTTCAACTATTCTTAGGGTGAAACACACATACGACTCAAGATTTCACTTTACCAAATATCCGGTTGCTACATTGTGTCATTGTCACTATTGCATGGCGCAATCGTCGGGACTACCAACCACTCGATGTCACCGGTGCTATTGTGACACATGTCACAACCGCATGGGATAATAGTCGAGACAAATATTGTGACAGATGTCACTGTATCATGGAACCACCATTCAAACTCTGTAATTAACGTTTGTGACAGATGTCACTGTATCATGGAACCACTAGGGCTGTAAACGAACCGAACGTTCACCGAACCGTTCGTGAACCGTTCGGCGGGAAGTTCGTTTATGTTCGTTTATTTAATAAACGAACGAACATGAACACATTTTTTCGTTCGTTTAGTTAAACGAACGAACATGAACAATGGTCTCGTTCGTTCATTTACGTTCGTGAACGTTCGTTCATTTATGTTCGTTTATGTTCGTTTACATTCGTTCGTTTATGTTCGTTTACGTTCGTTTATATATATAAATATATTTATATATTATGACATTAATATGTAAAATCATTAATTAAATTAAATTTTTAGAATTTCTTTTTTATGGCTCCTAAGTTTACCCGGTTTTTCATTTTGTTATGTTACTTTTTAGGAACAAAATGATAAGTAATGGTGGTTTTATCTATATTTGTGTTTGTTCGTTTATGTTAATCTATGTTCGTTTACATTTGTTTATCTTCATTGACGTTCGTTCGTCTATGTTCATTTATGTTTGTTCGTTTACGTTCGTTTAACAACTTAACAAACGAACATGAACAAACAAATTTTCTTAATGAACACAAAAAATTTCGTTCGTTTACCGTTCGTGTTCGTTCGTTTGTTCGGTTAAGTTAAACGAACGAACACGAACACAAAAAATTTCGTTCGTTTACCGTTCGTGTTCGTTCGTTTGTTCGGTTAAGTTAAATGAACGAACATGAACAAGTCTCCGTTCGTGTTCGTTCGGTTCGTTTACAGCCCTAGGAACCACCACTCAAACTCTGTAATTAACGTTTCTTTACTGAATGCTCGGTGCAACACTTTCTTCAATTAGGACAAAAATCAGGATGTTACAATCCTCCCAACCTTATAAAAGTTTTTGTCTTCGAAATCTAGTACTGATAAATACTAAAATCAAAAGAGACGCATTAGTTGTTCAGGAATGCCACACCTCTTGGAACATTAGTCCGACATACGACTTTCCATCCATCCATCACAACAGGAGAACGATCCTACGAAAGGAAGACCTCAAAATATCATACATGCGCAACTGATAGCTCCATTCTCAATAGAGTACCTTAACATATCTTGTCCTCAACTACAAAAACTAATATTTTTTTGGTCAAGACGACCACTTCGTTTCTCATATCGAACTATCACTAACCCGATCTCAATATTCAATACACCATACTGATACCTGAAGGAACATTGAACCCTGTTTAATCAAACCTTGACTCTAAGATCTTAGTTGCCTCCCAACCTTTGGTGGTTCATACCATTTCAAGAGTAGCTCACAACCTCACTCAACCGTCTCCACTGTTGCGTTAATAACTTAACTTCAACTATCAAAGTCACTTCCAAAACATGATTTCCTCTTAAGGTTTCCCTGGTTAATTACGCTAAAATCCTCCAAATCCATATCATGAAGGACCTATTGTCCCTTTTATGACAAAACTCTTGACCACAAGCTCGGTATGGTTCAACGCAAGTCTGAAATCATGATCTAAACTATCATAAACACACCAAACTCCAAAGAACTCTCTAAACTCCTTAGCAACTCAATTGATCAAGATCATTCATCACTATTAACTAAAATCTGTTCTTCTTAAGTTCACCACATAAAACTTTCAAATGCTTCCTAGAATTCAACTAAAGTACCCCTATTACTCGAATGATTTTTTACCTCAAGAAAATTTGGAATTGACAACTAAGCTAGAAAAACGGCAGTACCCAAACTATGAATATAATTCAGTCTTGACTTACATTGTTTCAACTAGAAATGTGTTTTAAGGTTGACACCTACTATGAGAAATTGAGAACTTGAATCATATCACCGCAACATTGTGGCACCTGATCCCGTAATTCTCTATAATCATGTTAAACATCAAAGTTATACATCCCTAACGTATGAACCAACAATTCTTCCCCGTTCGTGAATACTCACCAAGATGAGACACCCTTATCGGATAAACATTAATATCGACCAGACAACTCAATCAAAGCAGCAACACACAAAACTCCACCCGAAGGTTATCTAAACGGAAAGATTACCACTTTAAATACCCGTAATGACCCATAAGTCTAGTACCTCCAGAATTTCCTATATATGACGACCGTTCGAACTGGAATTCAAAAATTCGAAACTAATCGCAAGTTGGACCCTCCGATACATTTCACCCAAAGACCCTCCAAGTCCGCAATACAATACTCGACACAAACGGGGTTTAATTCTAAAATTCCTAATGAGTTCAAGGTTTTACAAGTATAAAACAAATATGTCAATTTCATTCGTAAAAGATTTAATGAACAAAGAATCTTTATAATCAGTTTTACACACGCACAAAGATTACGACAACCGTTAGGTACACGAGTAAAGTGGTCAGAAATGTCACATGTATGAAACCAA
This sequence comes from Silybum marianum, assembly GCA_036898165.1. Taxonomy (NCBI): domain Eukaryota; kingdom Viridiplantae; phylum Streptophyta; class Magnoliopsida; order Asterales; family Asteraceae; genus Silybum; species Silybum marianum. Next base: position 21,034,040 of record CM072538.1, read on the forward strand.
TTCTAAAGTTGCGTAACAGTTACTCTAAGTAATAATGACAACATCGAAAATATGCTTAACGAACTTTTCAAATGGACCAGTATAGTCCAAACATACATATATTTACGCCATGTATGTAAAATAATTTCATGCACTAAAATAACATACAACAATAATGTTTGTACAAAATTTTAGATAGGAGTTATGTGACATCAAGCTCCAAAAAATTACTCTTTTAAGTCTAAAACGAATAAAAGTTTCTAACAAGACTCACATGCATTAGTTTTTCTCTCAAAACTAAGTAGCGATATGTGTATACGCTTTGATTGCAACATGAAATTCCTTAAGTTGGTTTCAAAATTTCAAACCGGATTAATAACACGTTTTCATCGATCTAAAATGTTGGCTAAAATATTATATAATAGTTATAATTAACACAAATAAAACAATAAATTAAATAATGTAATTTATAAACATTTTTACTCATCTTTCATATACATAAATACATACATATATATGGTCTCATTCTTTTGTTAAGCAAGTCATTAGTGTTAGCTTTGTTAACCAAGATATTTTCGTATTTTTAATTATTGATATCATGTTCTTTAAATATATATTCCCTTTTATTATTACATTCATTATTATCACATTTCTTAATTATATAATTCATTTAACTGTTCACCTATGAAAATTTTGATTCCACCTATGAACTTGTTAAACTTTCTTAATCATCATCGATATCAATCGCGTTCATCACTGTATGAATAATCCTATATGTTCATATTTCCCAGCAGCACCAATAAGAAGTAAAATACAAATAAGAGTTATGGCATTCAATCTCATATTGCAAGAAATTCAAGAATTTCTGGTATTCACGTATGCACAATGCTCATGTATGACCAATGTTCACGTATGAACAATGCTAATGTATGACCAATATTCACGTACAGACAATGCTAATGTATGACCAATGTTTATGTACGAATAATGCCATGCATGACTAATGCTCACGTATGAACAATATTCACACAAGAACAATGATTCGAGCAACCATGTTAACATATGAACACTTTTTGGTTTCACCTATGAAGTTTAAACAAAAATCATTGTTTCACTTTCAAGTTCACCTATGAACATTTCATATTTTATATTTAAGCAAAATAATTGAAGTATTATTAAAAATATTCATTATTTTCCAAACAATAGAATATTATTTCTTCCAAAAAGAAAAAAAATATTATTCTTGATTATCTTCCAAAAATAAAATGTCATAATTTGTTCAACCACTGCTTCATTTAATATAATTAAATTCGTTTTCTTTTTTATCAGATTATAATATCCATTTAATCACAAGCGTTGATTAAAAAATGAAATGCTTAGATCGGTTAATAAAGTCAACACTAATGACTTGGTTCAAAAAAGAATATGCCTCTACATATATAATAGTACAAAATTTGAATAAATTTTTCGTAAAATTGATGATAGTTTAAAACACAATTTGTACAAATGAGAAATTATGTTTTATTTAGTTTGGTGGTGGTCGACGATAGTGGAGGAGGTGGTAGTGGCTGATGGTACTAGTGGTGGGGGCGATAGGCGGTGGTGGTCAGTCGCCGACGGTGGTTATAGAGGACGTTAAGATGGTGGTGGTGGTGGTTATGGTGGAGGTGCGGTGGTGGTGGAGGAGATGGACGATGGTGGTCGATGGCCATAATGGTTGTGGAGGTGGAAGAGGAGGTTGTTGTAGTAGAGAGGATGTGGAGGTCGCCAACGGTGGCAGTGGTGGTGGCGATGGACGATGGTTGTGAAGGAAGTGAAAATGACAGATAGCAGTGGTGACGGTCGACAGTGATAGTCGATGGTGGTAGTGGTTATGGTGGAGGCGAGGTGGTTCACGGAGGTGATGACGATGAATGTTGGTGGTTGGTGGCTAACGGTGGTTGTGGAGGCGGAGGTGGTTGTTGGAGAGGAGAAGATAAAGGTGGTGGTGGCGAGGGATGATGATGATTGGTGGGCGACGGTGGGTACCAATGGTCGTCGGCGGTAGCGACAGTCGTGACTAGTGGTGGTGACCATTAAAACAAATACCGTATTAAGGCTTTTTTTAAATATATAACATTTATATACAACAAATGGAATAAAGAAACTCACACACCTTCCTCACATTTGGTGAAGTTTGAACCACCGACCTCCTAAAAGGCCAAAGACTCATATAGCGTTAGGGCAAATGCCCTTTGGTATACCGTATTAAGGTTATATATAAAAAGATGGTAGATTAATGATATTTTATTTTATGTTTCATTCTTGTCCAATTACCAACAAGAAAAACTTTTTTTCTTCCACTCTGTCCCACATTATCCTAATTCATGTGCCTCTACCATGTCGTGCAAAATGTTGGACAGTGAATTCTTGTCAAAATCAGGAATACATAAACAAAAAACGGGCAATTGGACCAGAGAATGCGATTGCATTATAAGGTCTCAATTGAACAGATCGAGCAAGTTTGAATTGCAATAAACGTAAGACAATGAGTTCTGTTCTGTTTTATTTTGTCCTGTTAAGTCCCATATACCAAACACGTGAACCAAAAATAACCTCTTATATTAATATTCTTGAAGACTTGTTTTTTACAAAACCGGTTATAATTGATGGTAATCAATTTTTTGTCCAATTTTATGTAAATTATCTTTTTACATATATATATATATATATATATATATATATTCATCATTTTACATTATTTTATTATTAATCAAAGAAGTTAGTGCGAGTTTTAAAATAGAGTTAAAAAACAACCCTCTTTTAAGGGGGGACGACCGTCTTTCACCAAGCTCTCTATCTCGCCTTCCTGCCATGCCGTAACTCACTCTACACCGGAGACGGTAAAACCCTAAAATACGATTTTCCCTTCAAAACATTCATACACCTTTTTGGCAAATCCTAATTTCTCTCTAGGGTTTGAATTCATCGACTGCTAAGGATGATGTACAATGATCCTCAGCAGCAGCAACAGCAGCAGCAACAACAACAACAGCAGCAGCAGCAGCAACAGCCAATGTATCAGCAACACCCACCACCACCGCCGCAGCAGCAAATGATGCAGCAACATCAACATCACCAGCACCACCACCAACAGCAGCCACCACCGCCGCATCAATTTCTCCAGCCACCGCAAATGGGAGAGTTTCAGAGAGGTCCGCCGCCGCAGCAGCATCAACAACCACAGCCACCGCCACCGCAAATGATGCGTCAGCCTTCTGCTTCTTCCACCACTCTTGGTGGTTCTCAAGAGTATCACCAACAGCTTGCTCATCCCCCTTTCGACGGTAAAAGCTTAATTATAACCCTACAACTCTGCAAGTTTTAGTGTTATTTTGCTTTATTCTATGTTTGCTTCCAATTGAAATTCTACATGTATGCATAGCATTTACCCAAGTTTTATTACAGTTTTTGTTTCATATGTTTCTGTCTTGTGTTTAACTGATTAACTGTAACTACACCTACCCTCTTAGAAGATATCTTTATTTCAACTTTAGCCCACCAAATCGTAGGCATCGATAAATGATGATGCAAATACTGTTACAGAGGAGCATAATACAATGAGAGCACATGTTACCAAATGGAGAACTAATAAGCATGAAGATACATTGTATTTTACAAAATTTATAAGTTCACATTAGCTAATGTGTGATATTATGATCAATACCTCTAGTGTTGTGTTACAAGATGGATGAAACTGATAACATTGTGTTAATTTAATAAGAAAGAGCATCAGATGTGCACATTGATGAATACACTCCAACTATTGTAGAAGTAGAACCAAAATCTGGAACTTGAAAAGATTGTACTTTTCAGCTTTAGACTACTTCCTTGGAATGATTTGGTTTTTCCCATGTAAGGATCACCCACAAAACAAGGGCTTTGTACTATCCAAAATGCAAAGCAAAACTGCCCGTCTCCTAAGATTTTGGCGGTAGGTTGGCACCCAAATGGAATTTCTACCTTTAACTGATAGGAATATTTCAGCTTCTTCCTTCTCATAGAAGTTAACACTTTAAACTTTCTAATTATTGCCTCCTTCATCCATAGAAGTCATAGGGTGCACCATGCTGTGAGATTTGCCCTTGGCTCCTCATCACGATGTTTGGCAAAAGATTGAGATTGCTTGTGCCATTCCCTTACAGCCCATGGCACGGGCTTAGAAAATTGAACATTCTAAATCACAAGGGTGGTGCCTCAATGGTTTGAGCTTGGGCTCCAAAGGTCAAAAGTACTTGGAGGTCCAAGGTTCGAATCCAGGTAGGAGTTAAAATCCCCTTGCAGCCATGGAGGTTCAAATGCGGTGACTCCGGGCTACCCGCTAAGCGGGTGGTCGCCGATTAGTCGGCTCGCATAACGGCAGTGGGTTGGATATCCAACCATAAAAAAAATTGAACATTCTTTGGCTGTCTTCTTTAATTCTTTGTATTAACTTTATTGCCCATTGCCCAAATCGACTATTTGACCTGAAAACTAAATTAAAACAACATATCCATAAAGAAGTTAGACTATAGAGTTTGATCTTAAAAATATCAAGAATCTTTTACCTGTAATTGTTATTTAGGCTTTTATTTTCATTTAACGTTTTATTCTGCTGTAATTACTAATTTTTACTTATTTGTTTGGTTGCCTTTTTTGTCTTCTATTTTCTTCAACATTTAACTTTTAATTTGCTGTTAAGTGTTTAAATTTTGTTGTTGAAATAAAATATATGTTGTCTTCTAGTTTTGTTATGTTAGTTTAAAATTTCCTATTATGTTCGAATATCATTACTTGCATAGTTTTTAATTTTTTTCGAAGTAGGAAAATGGTGTGCTAGCTACGCTATGTCGCACTGGCTTTAATTTGTGTCTGCACCACTGTTTGCGCCGTTCTCCATGCTATGCCTCCGTCTCACAATAGGGGGGTTCACTTGATTTTTGAGTGATAAAACTTAATAGTTCGCAGGTCAATTTTGTGTGATATTTTACACTTTTAACAAAATTGAGAACTATTTATCTAACTGCAGCCTTTGTATAGTTTACAGTAGTTATCAGTTTTGTTAAATCAAAGTAAAAAATTATGCTCATAGTTAGTCTTTTGGCGTGTTAAAGTTAATTTAGGACAATTACTGTGAAATGGAGGGTGCACATATAAAGTTGTCGATCTACATTTGTTGAATGCTAATTCCTTTGTGTAAATACAAAATCTGTGCAGCCCATGCCGACAACTTTGCTGCCAAAAGAATGAGAAAAATTGGACAGCGAAGAGCTGTTGATTATACGAGCACTGTTGTGCGATATATGCAGGTAATATTGTTGTAGGTAGCCCTGCTGCTTTTCTTGTTAATGGATGATGTACAGTTATATATTGCCTCCAAGTAGCATATTTGTTTTAGATTGGGAAGATATAGTTACTGATGTGATCTGTGTATGAAACTAAGGGCCTGTTTGGTAGTCCTTATGCAAGACTTCTATTAGAAATTTACTATCATAAAAGAAAACACTAGATGAGTCTAACACACATGTGAATGTGATATGGATATCCGGGCACACAAAGATTGTTGGGATTAGAGATGAGTATATTGATAAGGCCAGTTTGTCAGCCTCCAACATTCTTAGCAGCCTCCAACGTTGTCATAGGCTGCTAAGAATGTCTGCACATTCTTTTGACACCAGTGAAGCACACTTCCTGAGTTCCTGGTGTTTACTGATTTCAACCTATGTTCCTCTCTTCGGGATTTTCATGGGAGTCTGATTTCTTATAGTTCAAATGCTAATGATCTTCCATTGGAATTTCAATTTGTTCTGTTATATTCTCATGTAAATCTTTATGCAGACCCGTTTATGGCAACGAGATTCATGGGACAGGACAGTATTACAACCAACTCCTGCTGCAGCAATTGATGTCAGTCACCACTCTTTGTATTCACAGCATTTACATCTCTGCATATGAATTAAATTGACCAATTTACACTGAAGTGATTGTATTTATCAACCTTCATATGAATGGGAGACAATAGCATACGTCAAAATCAATTTTCAGTTGGTTTCCTGTCCTATGCATCAATAGACGTGCTCAAGGTTATATGCTAACTTGAACATGTTTTTTCTTGTTGATCCTGGAGACAGATGTTACCAACAGTGGCCTATTCAGATAATCCATCCACCAGCTTTGCCGCAAAGTTTGTGCATACGTCACTAAACAAAAACCGTTGTTCGATCAATCGTGTACTGGTGAGGTTTTCTGGCCAAGTCCTAATATAGGGCATGCATGCATCATGCAACTATATTTGCCTTTTAAATTTATTTTCTTTTTCATACAACTATACTGACCAACTCCTCCTAGACTCGAGTCATGACTATACGATCCTCAAGAGTTTTTATATTGTTATACATGCCTTTATTCTTGCTCTGGTGCTACTTCTTAATTAGAAAACATACTATGAAATCTTGAAAAAAAGCATTACAATTAACATCATTATATTTTGTGCATGTTGATGTGGATGATATGGTTGTACGGTTGATTTTGGATGTCTTAGATTACTTTTTTTTGTTCAACGTTTACCCCACTTTTTGCATAGGTTCCCACCCAACCTAGGGATGAGGTCTGTTTATGCTTTGCTGCTTTTTGAATTCTTGATAGATATGAATCTTTCAAGAAGCTTTTATCATCACTTCTGTGTTTGATTTGTCATCTAAATATTGAATATTAGAAGCATTAGTTGTTTTCATTATGCGGTTGCAGATGAACACTTGTTTCCTTATTAGAAAGAAGCATTAACATAATCGAGTGAGTTAACAGGTTGAACTATATCACAAAAAGCTGCCAAATAGTGGTCACCATAGATAAGAAATGCCTCGGAAATGGTTCATGACTTGTTTCTATGGAAGATCATAACAAACATAATGTAGCCTCTTTGTTATTATGATATTTCTAGTTAATGGCAGACAAATAATATGCTTCAAATGACTTACTTGGATGTATTACCTTTTCTGATTATGTTCGATCTCTTCCCCTGAATTGAATTGTATTATTCTAACTGTGTATTGACTTATGTATTTGTTTGAAGTGGACTCCTACCGGTAGGCGTCTTATAACTGGTTCACACAGTGGGGAGTTCACATTATGGAACGGTCAATCTTTCAATTTCGAAATGATTTTGCAGGTATGCAATCGCTTTTTTTCTTGCCAGCTCTTTTGTTAAGAGGGACTACTGAGATTTGTTGAAATATGTAAATGTGTACAGGCTCATGATCAACCAATCAGGTCTATGGTATGGAGTTACAATGACAATTGGATGGTCACCGGTGATGATGGAGGCTCTATAAAGTAAATAAATTTCTCTCTGTATAGTTCTATTGCAGTAGCTTACAAATTTTTTAGATGTTCTTCAGCAAATTTCCATTTCACTTTTGAAATACTTGGAATATCATTTTTCAAAAGGGTTTAAAGCTTACAAGCTGCTGATATATACAAACAACTTTTAGCTAATTGCTGTCAAAAGATTTTTTTTATTTGTTCCATTTTTTAACTTGTAAATTTCATATTCGTATGGTGAATGTAGGTACTGGCAAAACAACATGAACAATGTGAAAGCCAATAAATCTGCACACAAGGAATCTGTCCGTGACCTAAGGTATGATTATATTCATATTGTGAATCCCGTAATTTTTAGTATATGCTAAAGGGTTCCATTGCACCCTTTTGCTTTCCTATTGTCCAGTCAAATTGTTAGTCTCCCATTTGTTAAAATGATAACATTCTACTTCTTTACAGCTTTTGTAGAACAGATTTAAAGTTTTGTTCCTGCTCTGATGACACAACTGTTAAAGTTTGGGACTTTGCTCGTTGCCAGGAGGAGCGTTCTTTATCCGGTAATGTTTTGTAGAATATTTATTATGTTAGTTACTGACGTTGTTGCACATACTGGGATCTGGCTTTTCATTTTGTAAACTGCAAGGTTTAAAAAAACGGAAACGAGCCTCAAGGCGTTTTTTTAATTGGTACGTGAGGCGTAAGTCTCGAGGCTGTCGAGGCGTAAGCCCCAAAACAATAAAACAAAAAATTCATAAATTCACAACAATTAAGAAAAAACTTAATTTTATATTTCCATACCAAAATAACCAAACCATAGAATCCATAATTCAATAATACTACCGAGTACTAACTCTAAGTCTTAAAGCATCTAACTTAAAAGTTCTAATCATAAGTTCATGAAATATTATCCATCCTAAAACTTCCATAATCAAGTCTATTATCATCGTTTTCTTCAACTTCTTCATCATCTAAATTAACTACAATACTTTTCCTCTTTCTTGATCTAGGAACCGAATATAGAGGGAGAGTGAAGAGTCAAAAGTCTTTGTTTGCTTTTTTAGCATGTCAAAGTACACATTTTTTATTGATAAGGATACATAGGTTTAAATAGGTGAAAGCTTGTAGGTTTAAATATTAATAAAGGACATAAAGCATGGAAGCCTTTTTCTTACCATAGAAGTCAAACAATCAAGGATAAAAATAAGAAAGAAATAAGTTTCCGGAAAAAACCATGCTTTTAAATGAGGCGTACGCCTCATCACCGTCTCGGCGCCTCACCGAAACACCTCTTCTAAAATGCGTACGTGTCGTTCTAGGGGTGTGAGGCGGCGCCTCAGATGCGCGCCTCGAGGCGTACGCCTCGAGGCGTACGCCTCAACCGTTTTTTTAAACCATGACTATATGAGGGTGTGGAAAAATTGGCTGCTCGGAGGAAAAGGAAGGGTCAAACTACACTTTTTGATTGAAAGGAAAAAGTACTAGCTTTTTGGGGTTTTAAAATAGTAAAAGTACACATTGGGGTCTTTGGTTTTGACTTTTAGTTTTTTAAAATTAAAAAAAGACTCTTAACTATAAAGAGAAGTACTACTTCAATTTCCTTATTTCAGAGATATATTAAACATCTTGAGCTCATAGTTGTTTTTTAAAATGGTTCCTAATTACTTCTATCTTATGTGCTTTAAATATATAAAATAAGGTCAATTGCAACTGTCAAATGTACATGAGATAACTTGAGCCTTCTAATATGTGGCTTTAACTCAGGCAGGCCATGGTTGGGATGTGAAGAGTGTTGACTGGCACCCTACCAAGTCTTTACTAGTTTCTGGTATGCACTTTTATATCCTCTTCATTTTTCCTTCTCTTCTTGAACATATTGAGTTGATACAGATAATTAAGTTTTTGTGTGATATATGTCATTTGTGTTGGTTTTCTTAGGTGGGAAAGACAATCTTGTGAAGCTTTGGGATGCTAAATCTGGGAGAGAGCTATCTTCATTGTTAGTATAAATGTTATTTTATGCCATATATTGTTGTATACTTCCTTGGGGTCCTAAACAGTTAACTTTAAATTTGTAGTCATGGGCACAAGAATACTGTTCTTTGCGTCAAATGGAATCAAAATGGTAATTGGGTGTTAACTGCATCTAAGGATCAAATTATCAAGGTGCAGCTTCTTAGTCTACCTCTGATGCTACCTTCTCATCTTTTACTATATTTTAAAACATCCCTAATGATTGAATAAACGTTTTCTTACCTCTCAGCTATATGACATTAGAGCTATGAAAGAATTACAATCATTTCGTGGCCATCGGAAGGACGTCACTGGTGAGTGCAATATTATACGAAAAGATAAAAAAGGAAATTAATTGCAAAATGTAAATGTTAATTGAAAGGAGAAGGCGGTGGCAGCTTACTCTCCTTACAGTTTTCCTGTTTAGTTTATTAATATAAGAGTGAGGTGAAAGGATTTATTTGAAAAATATAATTAAAAGGATTAAAAAAGGAACTTGGATGCAAAATGTAAATTTAAGTAAGAGAAGACAGTTGCAGCATGAAGATGAAAGAAAAGGGAGTCGCCAGAGATGCATTTTGTGATAACTTCTTCTCTGTTGAAGATGACAAATATTTATGAGTCCCCTCTTTTCTTAATATGTTCTTGATGTTTTATCTGCATAGCATGTAGTATAACATTTTAAAATTTATCTGTAGATACCTTCAGTATTATAGATGGTATTCATTTCTTCCAAGATTACTAGTTGTAGATGTCATTGCTAAAATAGAGTTTATGCCGCCGGCCAAAATTATTTGTGGAAAATAGAGTTACATAGTAAGCTAGTGATTGCATTTTATCAATATGGCTGAAAGCATTAGCTAGAAGCATTATATCTGATGACATTTAGTGAAGTTGCTCTCATTTTAACTGCCTATTCTGGAAATATTCCAGTAAGCACATTGTTAATCTTGGCTTTATTTGAAAAAAAAGCAGTAAAATTTGTGGCTTCAGATCTCTGCATGTATCTTCTATTGAAGCTTCATAACAGTGTAATTCTTCTTTGCCTGTACTTTCAAATGATAAACAACTTTATTAAAATGAGAAAAGGAACACGAAGAAATATATAAAATTGTTGCTCTGATCCCTGTGCTCATAAGTGGCCTTATCTCTATGCACCTTGAAAGAATAGAATATTTGTATATCTTGTAGACAAGTGGTTATGCTGTTTTTGCTGCTTCTTTTTCTATGGAGTAGCTTATTTTATGTTATACTTATACTGGGCTCTTTTCTCATTGTCAGCACTGGCTTGGCATCCGTTCCATGAGGAGTATTTTGTTAGCGGGAGTTTTGATGGATCAATTTTCCACTGGCTAGTAGGGTAATATGTTCTTCTATGCAATATTTTTTGGTTCCATTTGAAAAGGCTTCTTTCTTTTTTGGACTATCTAGGAAGCTCGCCAGAAATGAATATCCTGTTATAGACTCATCGATGGGTGCTTTACCAATACTTGGCGCCCTGTGTCTTAATGAATAAGCCAAAAGGGCATGAGGGAGAAGAAATGAGTGAGTGAATGAAAGCATGGAGAACGAGAAAATGAGAGGCTAACATCGTGAAGGAGAGGGGCTTTTTGTTTATCAGAAGTTTAAGTCTATACTGCAAGCGTTCAGGCATTTGTTCTACATTATACATCATAAATAGATGTATAACCATTTCCAAAGGGAAAAAAAGCTAAGACACATGATAATTAATTCAAGCTATCCCAAATTGTTGTTTTCTTTTATTTGTGGTGATAGGAGCAGGTTTAAGTAGATCCTTTGTATTTCTATTTTATTTTCCTGGTATCTGCTACTGGCCTTTAGAGTAGTCCATGATAATATCCAGTATATGACTTCAACTTCCCTTTAATTCAAGTAGGGTTGTAACGTCATATGCTAGATCATATTCGTTCAGTTATAAAACCAGTATCTTAGTTGTAGGTCATAAAACTAAATCCTGGTTTGATAAATATGTTGTTTGATATTTTAGTCCTGGCTATCATTTTGCAACATGTTCATGATCAACTTCTTACATGTGATATTACACAGGCATGAAACTCCTCAAATCGAAATTCCAAATGCACATGATAGCTGTGTCTGGGACCTCGCATGGCATCCCATTGGGTATCTTCTTTGCAGGTAAATTATTAATTACATGCCTCTTCCATTTTTTTTAAATTCAATTTCAAATTGTATTTTTGGACAACTCTAGCATGCGTTTCCTTTGTTGCTTTTTTGTCTAGTTCTTAATCTCCTTGGATATTTCTGGACCTGCCATAAGGTGTCATAGAGTAGGCCTTACATAGTGAGATTGATTTCCCAGCATCTTTCCTTATCTTTTAGGTCTATTAAGGATCAGCAGTTTTTGCTGACATTAAATGGGGTATGATGTGCCTTTTTAGGGCCATTATGGTTTGTACTTTAGGGGCCATTACTTTGCACTTGTAGCATTTTTGTTAATTGGAGCAAAAGCGATATTTCCAGTTTGAAGTTAGCTAGTTGTAATAGTATCATCTATCTGGCCAGACTTTTCCAATTTCCGTTACTGAACTCACATAATTTCTGATGCAGTGGCAGCAGCGACAACACAACAAAATTTTGGTGCAGAAATAGGCCTGGTGATCCAGCTCGTGATAAATTCAACATGGGCCATAATCAAGGTTTGTCTAGTGGACCCCACTAGTAGACTTCTCTAAATAGGTCCATCTTTAGAGGTCTATAGATCAGTTAAGTGCTTCACATCAGGATTCAGGATCTATCTAGTTTTGAACATGATGGAACTTCCAGATGCCTTCTATTCTTTACAGTCTATTTCTAACATCCCTAGATAGAGGAAAGTTCAAATGCGAACTCAAATTTGGTTGTGAACGTGAGGACAAATGAGAGCACGACATGTGTGACTGAATATAGTATTTATTCAGTCTGAATACTGCTACATTCAGACTGAATGTAGCATTATTCAGTAATCAGTCTGAATGTAGTATTATTCAGACTGAATAAATACTATATTCAGTCTGAATAATCTACATTCAGACACGTGTCGCGCTCTCATTTGTCTTCACGTTCACAACCAAATTTGAGTTCTCATTTGAACCCGTCCCTCCCTAGATAAAGCCAAATAATTTCTCAAATGTTAGTAAAGAGACGCCACTGACTTCCTTTTTTCCTCTATTTTTACAAATTTAAACAGGGTTCAACGACCAAAATTCTGCGCTTGCTGGCCGCATGCCTGTTAATTTCCCTGGACCCGAGCCACCAACAACTCCTGGACCATTTGCTGGTCTGAATCGGAACGAAGGCACTATTCCTGGAATCGGAGTGGCAATGCCTTTATCTCTAGATGCATCAACACAAGGAGACCAAAAACCACCCATATCCTCATCAATGCCATTAGGGGCGGCTCCTCCTTTACCACCCGGTCCACACCCATCTCTGTTTGCAGTTAATCAGCAGCAAAATTATCAACAAAATGCTCAGCAACCACAACACCACCACCAAGGGCATCAACAGCAAATGCCACCAAATATGCAACAGCTACAACATCCACCTCATATGCCACTTTTGCCACATCCTCATTTGCCTCGCCCTCCACCTCAGTTACCTCCTCATAATATGCCATCTTCGATGCAAGGATCTATGCCCATGCATGGTCAAATGGTAATTTTTGTTTAAGTAATTACACTTTTGTTAATTGTCTTTACCCGCATCTAAAATTTCATTTAAAACAAACTTATATTGGTATGGTTACTTCTCTAAGTACTCTCCTTATCCCAAAGTAATGCAACATTTGACTATTGATTAAGGGCTGTTTGTTTACCTCTTAACAGTTTCATTAAGAGGCAGCCTCTGAATCACTAAGAGGTGAATCCTGTTTGGCAAAAAATTAAGTCTGCTTCTTAATGGTTCCAAAACCCTCTGAAATCCTGGACCTCCCTTAACCATTAAGAGCTCTAATTGCATCCTGAACAGTTACCAAACAATTATATTTCATTTTGCAATATATCATAAGAGCCTTTTAATCATTCTGATCACTAAATCATTCAGCAACTATCAAACAGCCCCTAAATGTCTAAAATTTGTGGGCGAAATTTTGTTACAAGTCCAAGTAATGATTACTAATGGATAAAAAAATTTAGGTTTGTGAACTATCCAAAAAAGTGAATATTGCATTTTTTGGATAATCCATAATGGGAAGTGTTACAATTTTGAGGATCCAAAACTATTTTAATATAATTACCCTGCAATGTGGATCTAATTAGCAGTAAAAATTCCGAAATCGTTGGGCTGACAATTATGTTTGCATTGATGGGATGCAGGGCGCAATGAATCAGATGGGACCGCCTATGCAACAAGGCCATTTTATGGGGATGAATCCTATGCATTCGGGACCTGGAGGTGCACCGCCAGGTGGCATTCCAAATATGCAGGGCCCATCAGGTGCGAGTGGGAACCAGATGTATCCATCAGGGGGTGCATTTAACCGACCTCAAGGTGCACAGATGCCCCCAATGCCAGGACTAGGTCCTTATCAGGTAAGAGCTTTTCTTTTATGAAAAATGTTCCTTATATTATATGTCATCCCTTCTTTACTATGAGACCTATATATATTAATGCTTACATATCTATTTTATAAATATCCCCCTTGTCAAAATAAGTGTCCACACGTCTATTTTAGTCTGTTCCAAAATAAATGTCCACTTTTAATAGTAAGCGTCTATTTCACAATTCTACCCTTGATTATGAGATGGAGAAATTCATTAGCTCCTTTATTATTAAGGGTAAAATTGTCATTTTATTAATTAAAAAGTGTAATAATTACAGATTTCTAAAATTGTGCCTTTTTCATTGTTGGCATTTATCCAACCTTTTATATTAAGCTCTTGCAAAATGGAAAGAAGGGTTTGTTTATGTTGCTTATTGACAATTAGATATTGATAACCATAAAAAACAAGTATTTATTTTACAACGATATCTGCTGACATGATTTTTGGTTTTGATGGTTGCAGCCGGGGAATCCAAGTGGTACTGGCATGGGACCTAATTTCGGTATGCCTTCTGGTATTGTTCCACCGCTGCCTCCGGGCCCACCACCACATGGACAAACACCTCAGTAGAACTTATATGTACATTTTCATCCCTTTTGATCGGTTTTCCTTTCTTTTTTTTATCATTTTTTTTTCCCGAAAGAAGAGGTGGGAATTAAGGGGGTGGGGGTTGAGTTAAACCAAAAGAAAGGAAAACAAGTCTCCAAAATTTCATTTAGTTGGGAATTTAAGCTGCTTTTTCATCGAGTTCCATTTGTAGCCTGTAGATTACTTGACTTTATAGCTACTTACTAGTTTCTTTTTGTTGATGAATCTTGAAGTGTATTTCTATGCAGGTGAAAACAGTCTTATAAAAACGAACGAATGAGCTTTGTATTTTTCATTCCGTTTTTGAACTACTTGAATTCGTAACATATTTTTCATGTAGACACCAGAAAACCCAGATTATGAATCGGACGTAGGTAGCCGCTGCTGAGATTGGTTCGTGAAACATGTGGTCGAATAATTTATCTTGATGGTTCTTTTAGGAATGAATGAATCGTTTTCTTTCTTATAGTATTTTTGCAAGTTTGATTAGATATCTAGTTTTTGCATTGCAAAGTTAAGAGAATGTTTATCTTACATGATAAAGACTGCGCCCAGATCGGTGGTCTGGCTTATGGGCCGTTTATCATGCGCTTACCCGGTAAGTGTTTACCATGTCACTTAACACTTGACTTATTGGATGAATATGACAAGAACATAGAATCTTAGCCGGTAAGACTTAAGAGCAATGGCGTGACCGAGGTTCTTACCTGGTAAGTGCTGTTGACCACCATTACCAGGTTAGCGCTTATAGGGTAAGTTGTTTTGATATTATAAAAATGGCAGCGTAAGGTAACAACTAGTATTGAAAGCTGGTCGCCTTTGGAAGCGTTCGTCGGTAACCAAAGCGTATCGTTCCCGCAACCACTTTGGTACTTTGTTTATAGCTTTTTTAGGTTATGCAATCCCAAGCCACGACGAAACAGCCCAAGCACAAGCAAGCTGGCCGCCTAGCGTCCTCGCCATTGTGATGGATAGAATATTAGTCAATAAGATAAGTGAGTGTATTTAATTCTTAGCAGTAAAAGCTTACTGGGTAAACAACCCCTTGGTCTGGGATTGAAAGAAGTCTGGTATTGGGTTGGTCGGGTCTGGAAAAGATTTGGACTTATCCAGTTGAAAAATAAAAAGAAATAATGTGTTAATTGAATTGGATCAGATTACAAAATCTAATATATATATATATATATATGTGTGTGTGTGTGTAGAAAAATGGGTTCAATTTTGAGTTGATTTCTATTTTAGGAAACAAATTCCAAAGTTAAAAATCAACTCAAAGTTGGTCTAGTTTTGAGGTGATTTACCTTTTATAGACGCATGGAGAACGATACATATTTAAAAGATTAATCATGTGATTTTACATTAATATCGTGTATAAAATCACATGTAACTTACGGGGCTTTGCCCTGCGACCTGAAGATGTGGTCAAAGTCGTCTACATACATTTTTTTGACCATTAATATAAAAACATATATGATTTTGGATGTGATTTAGCCATTTTCGTATTCTATTAAATAGTTATAATTCTTGTTTGAGGGTTGGGTTCCGTTGAGAAGGAGATTTAAGGTGAGAAGTGTAAGAAAAGATTTCTATCTTTGGATGCACATTAGGGTGAGATGCATCGAGAATTCGAGATGCACCGGATCAACTCTCTTCTAAAACGCAGTTCATGGGTGGGTATGAGATTAAAAATGATCAAGGATCCAGATCTCTTCTTAGGTTTCTCACCTTAACTCTCTTTTTCACACGATTCTAAGGGGCTGTTTACCAAACGCTTAAACAGGTAAGCGTTTACCAAGTCACATTACCTTATCGGAGGAATACGACAAGTACCAAAAATCTTACCCGGTAAGAGCGAAGAAAAGGAAAACAAGGGCCAAGAGTCTTACCCCGGCAAGTGATGGCGAGTTGGCGATGACTCTTACCATGGTAAGCGCTTACCGGGTAAATTGTTGCATACGATGCCGTTTGGTGGACTAAAATCTTATCCAATAAATACGTGATAGTATTGAATTTTACCGGTAAATACTTACCTGGGTAAGATTTGATAAACAACCTCTACGCCTCTCGTTTGATCTTCCACCTCTATATGTGTGTTTGTTAGAACAATAAAAGACAAAACACATACTTTACTTTTGTACTTTCCCAATACACATATAGGTGGGGTTCAAGTAAGAAGACCCATGTTTTATGGAAATGGGATAGCACTTCCAAGTCTTAAAATTAATTAACCCAATGATAAAAATTAAAATAAACGAAAATAATTAACCCATGACTCCGTTTCCGATGTAATGACGGTATGATAATGATGTAATTTTGTTTTGATAACAATGTGATAATACTTTGATAAATTAAAGACTTTTTATGATGTGATTTTGCTGTGATAATGATATGATTTGGCTATGATAAATCAAAAACCAGTGATGATCACGTCTATAGTCACCAACTTTGTCTTTTCATCATGTGATGTGCAAGTTTTTTCTCATCTTATCCCTACATATACTTTTGATTTTTGTAAAAGAAGTAAATATTTATTTAATATTTTACTACTATCTTAATCCTTGTAAAATTGTGGCTTAAAATAGAATTATGGGATTACAAGTGTTGGCATATATACGTAAATGACAAATGTTCTCGTTTGAACTCTTTCTTACATATATTAGAAAAAAGGAATACATCACATATTTTTACCAATTATATAATTTCTTTACATTTTTATTTAAGATTACAAGTAGATTATGCGTAAGTACAACTTATTAAAGCTTTATGTTTGAATTTTTATAACTAACTGCAAATAAACATTATTAAATATAAGATAAACCTCTTATTTTAAATATAAGAAGTAGTTAGAGTAATTATTGAGTTATAACAGAATACTTAATTATTATATCTATTAAAAGTTATATTATTAAACCAAAATTAAATTACGTCGTTATTAAACTTAAATTTAATTATAATATAGAATTTAATTAAAGAAACTACACTAAAGTCGCTTCACCCACTGTTTGATGATATTTTAGCCGTTTTTGACAGGTTTCTTCTGTGTTATATGATCTGGATAGAATCTAAATTCAATTAACCTTATCCAAATAAGTTATAGATAAAACCTATATAATGTTTGTGTAATTATCTCATTATTTCATATCTCTCTCAATCCGTTTTCTCTCATCATAGAAATTTATACATAAATGTTCATAGGAGATATATTTTGTTGTTGAACATCTCTATATGATTAGATAATCCTGCCCGTGTATTAGCCTTTAACCTAAACGACTTTGATAATGGATGCTAATAATATCCTAAGGACAATAATTATTCACGTTCTTATCATTGATTTGTCGTACTATTTCTCCTTCTATTATTCTTTTTTTTTGAAAAGCAAGCTTATATACCACCAATGAAAAACCAACAGTACATACCAAAAATAAACACAACAACTGAAGAAGGCAATGGATGTCAAAAACAGAAACAGAGAAATTTCCAGAAAATCACAACATTACCCAAATTACAAACCAGGAAGAAGGGCTGTGTTTTGCGAGCAACAAAACAAACCTGTATCTAAATCTCGACCGACTTTTACTCCAACCGAATCGGGTCTTCCAGCCAAGTTGTTCCGTCGATACTTATTTTTTTGGACCTTCTTTTTATCCACTCATACGAAATCTGTTGAAACTCGTACACTCGATCCGCCACCTTCGTTTTGTCACCGTTCTGTTACGTTGTGACCAAATGAAGTAGAGCGCCGCCCATACCACTCCGTTCCAAATTTCTTTCAACCTAGTGTTCATTTCCGATTCTCCATCTCCTTGTACTATTTCCCGAACCGTTGTCATTGGTCCCAAATCCTTGTGCCACCATTTCGCGATTAAATCCCAATTTTTTTGGACATATGGACAAGTTATTAGAGCGTGATCAACTGTTTCGGAAACATCCACACATCTCGGGCAAGTTATTATTCTATACTCTAACAGCTACGACTATTCTGGATCTAGGATAAAAGAAGGTAGCCGACAAGGAGGGGGGATTGGAGACGAGAAGGGGTGGGTTCCTCTTCCTCCAGGCTCCAGCGGGGAAGATAGAGGATGGTGGCAAGTGTACTCATTTGTTTGCAAAGGGGTTTTCTTGTGAGTTAATGGGGAAGGACACTTGAGATAAAAAATACAAAGTTTTTTTTAAACTTCTAATATAAAATAAGGAAAACAATTGAAAAGGCTAAAATACCCTTCAAGTTAACCTAGTTAACAAATTTTTTTAATAAGAACAAGAGACTTAAGACGTTTAAAAATATAAATTATAACAATATAATCCATAAGTATTTTAAAGAGGAACTTGATATGCTATAATAATATAAACGATAGGGACAAAAGAGATAATTTACTTCCATACTAAATGAAATAACTAATATCATTACAAGACTAGTACAAATATATCAATTGGTAATTAGATATTTGCATGTACGAATATATTTGACCAAAAAAAAAAGGAAAAATATAGATTACAGGGACTAGATTCAGAACAAAGGTTAAGTTGAGGGACCATTTTTGTACTTTTGGGATAAGAATCATCAATGGATCCCTGACCTTCCCGTTTACAAACCATCCCTTCCTAATTCCTATGGATGCTGAAACCAGAATTTGGAAACCTCGGTTCATCAAAAATGGAAATTCTCACGATCCTCCATATATGAAATTTTGTTCGACATCAAATTCTTTCAAACCCTAATCTGATTCATTGTTTCTTCACCGGAATCTCCAATTAATCTCTTCACTAAATGGAGGAAAATCAAGATCACTCCATCCGCAATCACAAGCACAGCGGTTACTTGTGTGTTGTTCTCTCGATTTCCCCTGATAACACGCCTAATCAGACCATCGACAATGGCATTCCCAAAACCCTAAATGTCAACACTTCTTGTGATATTTTTCGAGATGGAACCGATGTCGGTTTTGTGTCGTCAGACGGCTTTGTTATGTCATTGATCAATTCGAGTTCCATGAACTCTACTGCAGTCCATAGAGAAGATATATTGAAACCCTTGAAATCGAAGAGCGAAAGCGGTGGTGGATCGATGTCAGTATCGAAGAAGAAGTTGAGCAAGATAGGGCTAGTGCATGGTAGTGCAAGCGTGGTTCATCAGCTTCACGCTTTGGTAAATCACAAGTGTTTGAAGATTTCTTCAAGAGTGGTTCGAATTGCACAGAGAAAGGAACAAGGGGAGACGAGGGTAGTAGTGTTGGTTGATGTTTATTTGCCCATTTCTTTATGGTCTGGATGGCAGTTTCCAAAATCGAGGTCCACGGCGGGAGCTCTTTTCCGCCATTTGAGGTTCGGGACTCTTTATATTTTTGCTGTTAGATTCATAGCTTACTAGTTATGCTTGTTTTCCTTTTCTTTTCTCTGAAGGATTCAGTAATTCGAGCGATGGGGCAGACCTAGGGGCATAAAGAAATCTAAATCCGAATAACCCATCGATTTTCGGTTATGTTTATATTAGCATTAGGTAAATTAGTGCAATCTTAACTTCTTAAGCCAAAAAAAACAAGTGACCAAAACCAACACACCATAACTTTTAATAATGGCAATATCAGTTAAAAGTAACAGCAACAAATGGTATATGGCAGACTATCTTTAAAGTTTGAGCAAATAAAACACAACAATATACTTGTCTAATTACTCTATACTTGGGAACAAATTAATACAACAAGAACAAAAACAACAAATCAAGTAATAAATAAAACAAAATATGAAAGTTCATACCATATATTATCTCTTCTAACTCTTTTTTTCTCTTTACATTATTGATGTCCATAATCATGTTTTTTTTTAACTCTAGAAGACATTATGAAAAACTAGAATAAGATTATAGTTTACAGAAGGTAAAAATACAATTTTATCTAATAATGTAATCAGGTGCTGAAATAAGTAAAAAGTGGTAAGAATCATTATGATAATTGATAGATAGGAATTACAAATTAGAGAGCTAGGAGTTAGAAGCGTTGGATACAAGATTCGGCTAAAAGAATAAAAGTCTAAAACATTATAGTTGTGCTAAAACATGTATAATGTGGCTAAAGGTTAATACATATATAATTGGATTAAAGGCTAATACATATAATTGGACTAAAGGCTAAAACATATATAACTTAGGGGACTTGTTCTATATCTCACATTGATACACCGTTAAAAGTTCTAATCATTACTATCAGAAACATTCTACTCATCGAGGTTAAACAATCCTTCACATATAACGAAAATAACTTGGTAGTTGCAAGGTTTAAAAGAACGGAAACGAGCCTTGAGGCGTTTTCCCCTTAGGTATGTGAGGCGTAAGCCCCAAAAAAAAAACAATAACATTAATAAATCCGTAGCACTTAACAAAATAACACATAATTTCATATTTCAAATACCAATTAAGCAAACTATGAACCCTAATATTCAATAAAACATCAACCAAAGTTACCAAAACAATTAGTTCTAGTCACAAAATCATGAAACGTGATCATTTTAAAAGAACCACCGTCATAGCTATGATCATGAGCATGATCGCTATAATCATCATCTTCTTCATCATTTTCTTCGTCGTCTTCGTCTTCTAAGTCGATTTGAGTACTTTTTCTCTTTCTTGAATTTGAACCCTCCGCTTCATCCCTAATAAGCTCATCACGCGTACGCCTCAGGCGTTTTTTAAAACCATGGGTAGTTGTATTAAAAATTAAGTAATATTATATGAAATCCAAATAACATTTAAAATAGTTTCTTCTAGCCTACACATGTAGTTATCATAATTCATTCTATAGAACTTATATTTCAACTGCTATGTGAGTTTTAAATCACATAGACTCTCAACTCTACTCAACCTTTCTTATTAAAGCTAATATCCTCATTGTACTCTACTTTTATTGGACTAAATCTATTCTCTTTAGTGACACTTGTGGAAGGGTCAACAAACGTCTAAACCCTAAATCCATAATACGGTTATAGTTGTTTCCATGCGGAACCTTGACCGGTTCTTCGTGCCTGCCCCTTCTCCGGCGGTTGCCTTTTTTGGGTTTGGGATATAGTTTGTTAACAGCTGCCGTAAGAGCAGCAATAGCCGCGATAATGGCCGCCTTCATCTCTGCTACGTCTGCTTTTGTTGCTTTGGTTGCTTTGGTAGCGGGATGCCGATATGACATTATTAGTGAAAAGGGCAGGATAATCCTGCTCAGATACTAATTTACCAAATGACATAACGTGAAACTGGGAAGGGTCGACACACGTTTAAACCCTAAAAGGATAACGAGTCTACAAGCGTAGCACCCAGAAAGTTAAGAGAAAACTCTTAAAACTAGAGATAAAACTCTAAAGATAATTTTATTGATGAATAATAAACTGAATATTAAAGAAATCAATAAACCCTATTTATAAACTGTTGGAGTCCCACATCGGCTAGACTTTGACCATTGCTCCTGTATATATGTTGGAATCTCCCCTTTCTTCTCAAGGGCTCTTTTGGAGATTGATCTAGGGGTTCCAAATATTCTAACATGGTATCAGAGCCAAGGTCTGCCACTCCCGGGACTCGACACTCTGGCTAACCCCCTCTCAACACCCTGGGACAATTTGTGTCCATCTAGCCTCCGTTGGAGGGGGGGTGTTGGAGTTCCACATCGGCTAGACTTGGACCATTGCTCCTGATTATATGTTGGAACCTCCCCTTTCTCCTTAAGGGCTTTTTTGAAGATTGATCTAGGGGTTCCACATATTCTAACATAAACTAAAGTAATTAAGAGATAACTATGAAATCTAAATCTATACTAATCCTAGACCAACTATGAAAATATTTAAATAATTAGTAAAAGTAAACTAACCTTTTCCCTCAATGAGTAGAGCACTTGTTTCCATGAAGACCTCGACTTGTGAGAAGTGTGTGGGATAAAAAAATTCAGAGAAATATATGGAAAAGCAAAAGGTGAAGGTTTCAAAGATAGATGTGTTAGTGCCTTATTTTGGAATTTTTTAAAGAAAGATAGATGTGTTGGTACCTTCGTATTATAGTATTGACAAGAAGAGGAAATATAAAAGAAATATCTAGACTTCTCTATTTTCAAGGAGTGAGATGTCATTTAGTCTCAAGGAGCTTTCAAGTCAATATTTTGGAATTTTTTAAAGATGTTGGTACCTTTGTATTATAGTATTGACAAGAAGAGGAAATATAAAAGAAATATCTAGACTTCTGGAGTTGAATTGTAGGTATTAATTTTCAATAAGTTGGAATCTTGATTGAAAATATCAGTTGCTATTTGACTTGAAAGCTCCTTGAGACTAAATGACATCTCACTCCTTGAAAATAGAGAAGCTACTACGATTTCCAGGTTATAACTTGGAATTGTAGGTATAACGACGCACTAGGAAACGGCCAAATGCGGAGGGTTGATAAGGGTAAACCCCTTAAGGTAGCGATTGGTACGCAAAATGGATGGGGCAGGAGTTGACTAATTGTTTGTCTACGACTAGAACAAGACAATGCTAATTGTCTGTATTATGTTTGTTAAGCTGGATGGGACATGACAAAACTGTTAAAATGACCATAATGCCCTTAAATGTTGTTTAATAATATTTTATATCATATAATAGTTGTAAATGATACAAATCAACCAAAATAAATATAATAAATAATTTTATCTATGATATTTATAAAATACATACAATTACATATGTAAAAAATTCAAACACAATTTTTAATTCACTCAATCTGATGCAGTCTCAATTTTAATCTCTGCTCCTTGTTTTGATTCAGTCTCGATCCTCTTCTTCTACCATGGTTTCTTCCTCGTCATTTTCTGCAACAACATCAAATTTCTCATCAATGTTTCCTCCTTGAAATCTTCTCTAACACCAACAGATTCCTTTTCATGTGCAACCATTCCTTCCCCGGAAATTGAGAACCATTGAAATTGAAATCGCAGACAATGGAAGAAGATGAGAAATCGAAATCGAAGAATCGAAGAAGATGAGGAAGAAGCATGGAAGAATCATACCCAGATGGTTCGGAGTTGAGGAAGAAGCGTGGAAGAAATCTGGAAGAAGTCGTGCAATGGAGGCGATGTTTTTAATTTAGGTTTAAAAATCTGAATGTTGTAAAAAGGGTATTATAGTAATCTTATGATTTAGTCCATGTTGTTCCTTCTTTTTGTCCCATGAAGGCTTGTTTTTGTCCCATGGCATACCAAACATGGGACTATTTTTTTTTTTGTCTAGTCTCGTCCCACCCAGTCTCTGAACCAAACGCACCCTAAAGGATAGCGAGTTTACAAGCGTATAACTCGAGAAAATAAGAGAAAACTCTTATCAAATTAGAGATATAACTCTAACAACATTTTATCAATCAATGTAAACTGAAAATTAATGACGGATCAATGACGTTAATTAGGAAACACAATAATCAAATAAACAAATAAAAAAAAGGAAGTAAATGTTCTGTAGCTTCTGTGTGCGTGTGCCTCCTATATATATTGTATATATAAGAGTCTAAAACAAAACAATTAAAGAAAGAAGTTATATTATATCTCATATAGTATATGGTTTCAACTTAGTTAATTTTACTTTAGCTTGTAGTCCAAACCTGTAACACCCCTAAAAATGGGAGTTAATTTAAATCGAATACAATGCGGAATACAACTTCATAAGAGTAAACATCACCCATTAAGATGGGGAGAAGTTAGAGAGTTTACCACTTCACAGGGATACTAGGCGACAACCTATTAATCTATACAAACTTAGAATACAGATTAAGTTCCGGTGTCTCTAAATCCTCAAAACGTACTTCCATGTAACTTCGTCTATACACACGAAAGTGTACTTCAAAAAGGATGCCTCCACCGGCATCTAACTTCACTCACCCTTAGAAGGCCCACTAGGACGCTCACCTGTTATACATGTCATTTTAAGAAAAAGTGTTAGGCTTAAAGCCTAGTGAGACAAACAGTTCAAATATAGGAAAGCCATTTAAAACTTCGAAAGCGGTAAATAAACATTTAACCAAAAGCTTTTCCATAAAACCTTTTTCTTTTCCTCCTTCGCGATTTACACCTAAAAGATACGCACTTTCTTTGAGGGAAACATCCACGGGAATGACCCGCCATCACATCGATTACTCTTCCGAACATGTTCAATCCCAACCGGGATATGTCACAAGTTCCATCCTCAAATACTTCCGACTATATGTGCCTATGGATCCATTTACACTAGTCTAACTTCCTAATACATTTGTTTCCGATGTATTAACTTCCCTTCACAAAATCTTTGTGAAGATTAACTTCCTAATACATTCGTTTCCGATGTATTAACTTCCCTTCACAAAATCTTTGCGAAGATAAACTTCCATGTTTCCAAAACCTTCTTTCATAAAATCTTCGTATGATAAACTTCCATATTTTCAAAACCTTCCTTCCCAAAATTAGGTCAAAATAACATTTAGGTTTATACATCATATTTCTCGTCAAAAACCCATAAGAGTGTTTTAAACCGTTCTTCGTACTCGTTTCATCATTTCAAAGTAAAACCATAAGTGACACATTTTGATCTAGTTTTACCAAAATCTTCCAAGTATAGAAATACTTATATTAAACATCACATTAAGGTAAAATACTTCATTTTGACATGTATAAAGTTTTAGAAAGGTAAGAATGAACTCACGAGCTAGATTTAGGCTAAATCTAGGTTTTATCCCAATACCGAGCTCCATTAGGTGAAGACTTTAGATCCTCAAGCTAAACCTCTAGATTCATGATGTAATCCCTTCAAGAATACCTACATAGCTTCCACATACACAAAAAAATAACCCAAGGGAGGATGAGAGTTGTTGGTGGAAAACCCAAACCCTAGATTTGAGATTTCGGAGAGGTGATCTTACCTTCCACTCCTATGAGCTCCCAAAATCATCAAGTAACATCTAGCTATCAATGTTTCCATGTTGAAGAGCTTCCAAAGACGAAACTGAGGCACTTTGAATCGCCCAAGTCGGCTGAGAAATGAGAGAGTTATGACCAAATGAAGTTTAACCCCGAAATCCGTCTTTTTAACCCCTTCTGCGAACTGCGACCACGGACTGCGACCTTGCCACTCCCAGGTCGCAATTTTAGGTCGCACCTTCCCAAAAACACTACTTACGGTACATAAAGTGTGACCGTAGCCCCCAGGTGCAAGAATTGCGAAACCCTAAGGTCGCAGTTTACCCTATTTTGCACATTTTGGGCTTTTCTTGCTTATTTTCGACATCTGACCGGGACCAAAACCCCAATACTTATCCCAAACCATTCCACTGATGAATACACCACTAACACTTGAATTTAGGAACGCCATATTTCCGGGTGTTACAAAACCATCAAAGGTTAAGCACTTGGGTTATTGCCTTGCTTCATTTTTTCTCTTGCTGCCATAAAACTTAAGTTTTACTTCAGATATTTATCTTTCATGTTTTCCGTAATAAAAAAATTAAACCCTCTTGCATCATTAATTCCATATTGCATGCACATTTTTTATTTATCAATTTGAGGCAACAATTTTTTGTTTCATGGATGGTAACATAGGTTCACTGTACAGTTGTGACTGGCAGGCCAGGGGCTCGATGACGGATTATAACAAACCTGATTTTGAGATTGATGATCGCATTTGGAATGTTTCAGATTGCCATGTTCTTGGATGCAACCAGCATTGTAATGCACCCGATACTTCTCGAAAAAAACTGTTTGAACTCCACGAGATCTTTAGGAGTCTGCCTAGTGTATCAATGCAGGGAGATTCTATCCATTATTCCAAAGTAAATCCCGCAGATGATACTTGTACATCTGGTTTTTGGCTGTTACCAGATGATGTTTTGTTAAATATTTTAACTACACTTAATCCTCTTGAACTTCTTAGGGTTTCCTCAACTTGTCGGCATTTAAGATCATTAGCAGCAACGATAATGCCATCTATGAAACTTAAGCTTTTTCCACATCAGCAATCAGCAGTTGAGTGGATGTTAAAGCGTGAGCGGGACCCAGAAGTTTTTCCAAATCCTTTGTATTTAAAATTTGCAACCGAAGATGGGTTTGCTTTCAATATAAGTAGTGTTTCTGGAGAGGTTGTAACAGGTACGGTTCCTATGATTAAAGATTTCCGTGGAGGTATGTTCTGTGATGAACCTGGGTTAGGTAAGACAATTACGGCTTTGTCCCTGATTCTGAAAACGTTAGGAACTCTTGCGGACCCACCAGAAGGGGTGGAAATAATCTGGTGTAAACAAAATGGTGATCAGAAATGTGGTTATTATGAGCTTGGTGGTGATAGCATTAACTGTGGTAGTAGTGTGTTGGCCAGTAAAAAAATCACTGGACGTAATAGTCGAAGAGGGTTAACGTTTCTAGATAATGTTACTCCAGGAAGTCAAAAAGTGAACTCAAAATGGGATTCTTCTGAAAAAGTTATAAAATCCCGAAGCTGGACTAAAGTTAAGAGAAATCTTATGGATGCATATGAAGGACCGTTTTACCCTTCTAGTGAAAGGAAGGTCGGAGAGACCTCAAAAAAGAGAAAACTGGCTGCAACATATGTACTATCACGAAACATGAATAAAAGAAGTAAGAAATCCACTGAAGACTATTTTGAACTAAATGAAACTTGGGTCCAATGTGATGCTTGTCGAAAATGGCGGAAGCTTCTAGATTCACACGTTACAGATTCTTCCACTGCCTGGTTTTGTAGTATGAACAGTGATCCATTTTATCAGAGTTGTAGTGTCCCTGAAGAGTCATGGGACAGCTGTCAGTCAGTAACGTACTTGCCTGGATTTTATACCAAAGGAACTATAGAAGGCAAAGAGGAAAATGTTTCATTTTTTGCTAGTGTTCTTAAGGAGCACTACGCATTGATTAATTTTGAAACTAAAAAGGCTTTAATTTGGTTAACCAAATTAACAGAAGATAAGCTTTCGAGAATGGAGACAACTGGATTAATCCATCCACTCACAGGAACTAGAGTTTTATCTACAGGTGAAGTCCGTGGCTTTCATAAAATCTTTCAAGCTTTTGGTTTAGTTAAGAGGTTAGAACAAGGAACGATGAGGTGGCATTACCCTAGAAATTTAGTCAATTTGGCTTTTGATTTGGCTGCCCTCAAGATCGCTCTTTGTGAACCGCTTGATTCTGTTAGGTTCTATTTATCTAGGGCAACTTTAATTGTAGTTCCTGCAAATCTAGTTGATCATTGGAAGAATCAAATACAAAAACATGTTAAATCTGGTCAATTACGTGTATATATATGGGCTGATCATAAAAAGCCGTCTGTACATAATGTTGCTTGGGACTATGATGTTGTCATCACTACATTCAGTCGTTTAAGTGCTGAATGGAGCCCTAAAAAAAGAAGTGTCTTAATGCAAGTTCATTGGCTTCGGGTCATGTTTGATGAAGGGCACACCCTTGGCTCGAGTTTGAACTTAACAAATAAGTTACAATTGTCTGTTTCATTAACAGCTTCTTATCGTTGGTTGTTAACTGGTACACCTACTCCCAATACGCCAAACAGCCAACTTTCAAATCTTCAGCCGATGCTTAAGTTCCTTCGTGAAGAAGCATATGGACAGGATCAAACTTCATGGGAAGCTGGCATACTTAGACCATTTGAGGCAAAAATGGAAGAGGGTAGGGCCCGCTTGTTACAGTTACTACGTAGGTGCATGATTAGTGCTAGGAAAAAAGATTTACGAATGATTCCTCCCTGTATTAAAAACGTCACATTTTTGAATTTTAATGAAGAACATGCAAGGAGTTACAATGAATTAGTAGTTACGGTACGTCGTAATATACTAATGGCTGATTGGAATGATCCTTCTCATGTTGAGAGCTTATTGAATCCAAAGCAATGGAAGTTTCGTAGTACCACTATTAGAAATGTGAGGTTATCTTGCTGTGTGGCTGGACATATAAAAGTTACAGATGCTGGACAAGATATTCAGGAAACAATGGATATTTTGGTGGAAAATGGTCTTGATCCCCTTTCGGAAGAGTATGCTTTTATAAGATATAACATTTTATATGGTGGAAACTGTATGAGGTAAGATTCAGTTGATTTTAAGGCTATGATGCCATTTTGATCAAGCTTCAACTTCATTATATAGTATATATATAGGGGCGGGTTCAAATGAGAACTCAAATTTGGTTGTGAACGTGAGGACAAATGAGAACGCGACACGTGTCATATTCAGACTGAATAATTAAAGAAATGTTCAGACTGAATATAGTATCAGTCTGAATAAGCATTATTCAGACCGAATAAATACTATCTTCAGTCTGAATAAACATTATTCAGACTGAATAAATACTATATTCAGTCTGAATATTTCTTTGATTATTCAGTCTGAATAATCTACATTCAGACACGTGTCGCACTCTCATCTGTCCTCACGTTCACAACCAAATTTGAATACGCATTTGAACTTTCCTCTATATATATATCTTGATTGATCGTTCTTTTACAGATGCGAAGAGTGGTGTCGTCTGCCCGTCATAACGCCATGTAGGCATCTTTTATGCCTGGCTTGCGTTGCTTTAAACAGTGAAAAATGTACATTTCCTGGTTGTGATAACTTATATGAGATGCAGAGTCCCGAAACGTTAGCCCGCCCAGAAAATCCAAATCCAAAGTGGCCTGTTCCAAAAGATCTGATTGAATTACAGCCTTCATATAAACAGGCAAGCTTCCGTTATTTACTAGCGTTATTTTTTTTTACCAGGTGTTCTAAATGGCCATTGTTATGTGTAGGATGACTGGAATCCTGATTGGCAATCAACATCTAGCAGTAAAGTTTCATATCTTGTGAAGAGGTTGAAAGATTTACTGGAAGCTAAGAAAATAAGCATCAACGACGGCCAAAATGGAAAAAATATTGATAATTATTTTTCACCATTTGGGAGAAGCAACGCTTCTGGTAGATCTATCAATGAGTCTCCAGAGAAAGTTCTAATATTTTCTCAGTTTCTTGAGCATATACATGTCATTGAACAGCAGGTAGTAATGTAATTAATATAAACTATATGTGGACCACAAACAGTTTGATTTGAAATTTCTGTAAACAAAATGTGATTTTTATGAATTTTATTCTCCAGTTGACAGTTGCTGGCATTAAATTCGTGGGGATGTACAGTCCAATGCATTCTGTCAACAAGGTAAAGAATCTTGTAGCTTATTTATTATTCTGGAGTTTGAGTGTTAAGTTTTGAATGTGTTTATTTGTGTCTTAATGAAGGAGTTATTTAATAAATGCAAAATTTTAAGTCACTTGCCACTTGATATAATATAGGTGAAATCGCTGACTACCTTTCAGTATGAGGAGGACTGTATGGCTCTTCTGATGGATGGAAGTGCAGCATTAGGTCTTGATCTTAGTTTTGTGACACACGTCTTTTTAATGGAGCCCATTTGGGATAAAAGGTAATATTTAAATATGTTTCTCATATAATATGAATCTTATATTGCTGTTGATGTGTTTCTTATAGATCATTTGATTGGAATTTGTCAGCATGGAGGAACAGGTGATTAGTCGGGCTCACAGGATGGGTGCTACGCGTCCTATCCATGTAGAAACTTTGGCTATGCATGGTACAATTGAAGAGCAGATGTTGAAATTCTTGCAGGTACAGTTCTTAATTTGTTTAGACTGCAATAGTTTTGACTTTTATCCTCCACCAAATCTTCTTATTTTCTGTTCTCAATGATGTTAAGATCATACTTCAATTGCATAACAAACTATTTCTGTTTTTCTTTAATATAGCAATAACTCGAAAGATCAAATTTTCTTTTTTTTTTCTTTGTTCTTTTGCTTTATGATAGTATTTCTATACCTTTAATCTTTGCAAACATATATACAAATCTCTACATATAGATAAGGCTTGATGAGTTAAAATATATTTTAATATTGGGTTCTTGCAGGCAAGTACATGTACAACTAATATCTTAAACTCCCTCCATCCCAAAATAAATGCCCACAATGAAAAAGCCGGTTCTAGAAATATGTAATTGTTACACTTTAACTAAATGACACGAGTGATGAATATCTCCATCTCATAATTAAGGGTAGAATTGGAAAATAGGCATCTATTTTGAAAGCTTACAATTTTTTTAGGGATAAACTAAAATAGAAATGTGGACACTTTGCGACAGGAATATTCATGAAGTAAGATAACTAGACCAAGTCCACTACTTCCAATCAATCCTCAACCTAGAGTTTCTAGCTGGCAAGTACAACTAATATCTTACACTCCCTCCATCCGGAAAATAACCGTCCAGATGAATGGTTACTAGGGTGTTCCTCAGTTTTTCATTTTTTTTGGGGTATTTTCCCTGAACCTCCCTCTCCCTCTCTCTCTCTCTCTATATATATATATATGTATGCATGCATGCGCGTGTGTATGTATGTATGTATGTATGTATGTATGTATGTATGTATGTATGTATGTATGTATGTATGTATGTGTAGAGATAGGGGGAGAGGGAGAGGGATGTATGAACTTTGAATGAATTTTTTATGTTGCCTTTTCCTTAATATTGCTTGGTGTTCTATGCCTCTGCACTGAAGGAAGGTCTTCAAAGTCCTCAAAATTAAAAGCCGAAGAACAATTGTTGGAGCCTTTAGTCTACTGCTGCTTTATTTGTTCTCCTTTGTAAATATGTCATCCGTGTGTTCTTCAAGTCAACAATCACTTTGGTTTGGTTGCAGGATACTGTTGAGTGTAGAAAGTTCTTGAAGGAAGAATATGTTCATGAGGGTGCTCGAGCTCGACGTACATTGCATGATTTTGCTGAAAGTAATTATTTGGCTCAACTCAGCTTTGTGCGCAAAATCTTAAAAAATAAGGTATTATTGTTTATCTCATGTTTTCATCCATGAAATCTTATGTTCGTGTGTCCTTTAGGTTTTTCTTGATATTATATTGCATTTATATCGATAGGAAACCTTCAAAAATATCTCTTTTGAACTTATATGATACTCCCTTCCTACCTGAAATAGTTGTATCATATGATATATATATAATATACAACATTAGGTGTTTCCTCTTCTTTTTTAATACTCAATTTATTTAATTATAAAGGTAGTTTTTTCAAGTATTAAAAACATGGCCAAAATGCAATGAAATTTGCTTTAGTTTCTATTTACTGCAAGGCAACCGTAATTTTCTTTGTCAACTAGTGTAAGAAGCATTCAGTTCTTTCTATTTTATACCCATTTTGATGGTAGATCTTGTAACTATTCATGATATGGATGTCAAGTTGTTAAGTTATATTGTGATTTTTATTATGTGGTGAAAAATGTCACATGAATATCAACCGATCCCATGGAGGCCAAAAACCCTTTTATTAGTAAAATCGGTTGAGAGTAGTAAAGATGAATTGGAAGTTTGTTACACTAATCGAGAAAAATATATCGAATAGTAATTATTGTTACATTTGATGCGTTTTGCTTTTAAAATATCGATGCTTTAAAATGGTTGGTTCTTTTTTGCAGGAGCCTGAGCAACTGTAAATACCCGAACCCGTCTCTATTGCTTATTGGTTCAGTTAACCCTTACCCGATGTTGATAAATATTGTTCCAAAATGAAATCTGTCTACTTATGTTGTCTCTTGTAAGTTCCATCTATAGAATCTCAATCCTTTTACTTATTCCATAAAAAAAATTGTAGCAATTTCATTTTGGGATTTTTCCCATTTCATCTATCTTCATGTCCATTCTTATATTTGGTTTGCATTGTTCTCTTTTATGGGAAAGGGAAGTGCTTAAATTGAGTAAATCGTGTGGTATCTTATGCGTTTAGTTCAAAAGGTCTAATGAGGTTTAAGCAAAACGTCTCATAAAAGTAATGAATCGACAACATCCATGGGGTTGTAACGCCCAAAGCAACAGACTGGCCCAGTAACTTCGAATCCAACTTAAAACCATGGTGAAAGTTATTGGCAGCCCACTACTGAGCCTTGCTGGTAAGGAGCTCACAAATCTCGTTTTCTATCCATGTGCAACACGTTGTTATAAATAATAGCGTGTATGTCTTTTGTTGACTTTGCCAAATAGATGCAATTTAACATGAAAGTGAAGACATGAGTTCGAGTGTTCTCAGGGTCATTGTAGGGTTTCTGACTTTGTGTGCATGTTAACTTCAAGATCCCATGGGACTAGTCATGTTCGGGGAAGGGATTTGGAGGGATTGGAAGGGATTTGGAGGGATTTGGAGGGATTGGGATTTCAATCCAATCCATTGTATTGGAGATAGTTCTCAGATTACTGACATGACGACTTATTTGACTGCAGTGTTTAACATAAATATTAAGATATAGTACAATATAATTTCAAGAAAATCACCAGAGTTCGCACTGGAAATGACTTATTTGAAATCTCAATCCCTCCAAATCCCTTCACATCCCTCCAACCAAACGGGCCCCTAGGGTTACCAAAAACTATATTTACCACATATGCTTTTCTTCTTTATAACAACTAGAGGATGTATATTTGAATTATATGTTTTTGTTGTGTATAGGAATTGTGGTGAGCCTATTGTCAATATAGATATTGATGGTAACTTTAGATTTATCTTGTATACATTTGTAAGTTAATTGGAGTTACTCATGGTGAGTTATTTTTTTCAGAACTAAAATAACAAAAATGTTCTAAGACAAGTAAAATCGACATCCGAAACGTATAATGATAAGTTGAACATTATGGGGTCGGTTTTTATACAAAATCTATTTCAAGCGTCTTAAAGCAATTGACCTATATGTAGAAGACAACGATTTTCATAATATGCACGTAATTAGCTTACGACAAAAGTTTCATCGGTTCTAATGTGGTTTTCATGAGTTATTATTCTATTTATTAACATGTTTTTTATTGAATGTATTTTAGATGTTTGCCTTTTAAAAAGTGTTTAGGTTTCAAGTTTTATTTCATTTCTTGCTGATATAAATAAGGCTGTATGTTTTGTAAACTGATAAATGTCTTAACGTGCAAGTTAACAATGGTATTATCATCAAAAATAAAAAGAAAAATGCTAAGACTTGTCAAAAATGTTATTTTAATTTTATGTAAATCAAAATATAAAGTGTTTTTATTTATTTATTATTATTTAAGAATACTAAATTTTTCTGCTATTGAGATTTGTACATTTTAGTAGGGATGAGATCGGTACCGGACAGGTTGTTATCAAATTTTTTTGGGACTGAAAACAAGGACCGAAAACCGAACCGTATGTACAAACTCGGTACCAGTTCGGTCCGGTTTCGGTTCGGTTCAAGAAAATGTCCTATAGTCTCATCATAGGGATGAGAACGGTACCGGACTGAAACCGAACTGATTGTTGCCGATTTTTTTTTTGGCTGAAAACAAGGACCGAAAATCGAACCGTATGTACAAATTCAGTATCGGTCCGGTCCAGTTTCAGTTTCGTCCCGGTTCGGCTCAGGAAAATGGTCCTCTAGCCTCATCCCTACATTTTAGATAATCTTGATTATCAAATGTTTCATTGTCATATGCAAGCTGTAAAGTTCAAGTTCAAGCTGTAAAATCAGAGCACGATAAGAAGATGGTAAGAGGTTTTAGACTCTTCACAAGAAAAAAAAGCGGTCTTATAACTCTAACCTCTTATATAGTAAGACATAAACGTGCTTTTGGTATGTAGACTGTAGACATGACAAAACATGTACGCCGTGTTCTCGAATTTGTAGAGAAAAGAAAGGAAAGGAAAATGAAAAAAATTATTTGTGTTCTCGAAAGTGAAGTAAAAGGAAGGAAAAAAAATAGTTTTCGTGTTCTTGAAGAGGAGAGAAAGGAAAGGAAAATTGTCATTTTTACTAATATGCCCTTAAAAATAATATAATTTAGGATGAAAGATCGGGTAGTTTTGTAATTTTATTAATTTTTTAAATGAATTTAATATCTTTCTTTTTCGTTCCTTTCCTTTCCTTTCCTGCCACATTTGAGAGGAAAGATTTGGAAGGAAAGTAAGCTTTATTTTTTCTCTTTTTTCTTTCCTTTCTCTCCTAAAAAAGTTTCGAGAACACGAGTTTCTTTTTCACTTTCCTCCACTTTCCTTTCATTTCCTTCATTAAATGAGTTTCGAGAACACAACGGTCGGTAACAAGCTTGTCCTATGTTTATTCTGCTTAGTTCAAGTTTGTCCCATATATGGTCGCACCAAACATGAAACCAACTTATTCTGGTCTGTTCTGTTTCATTCTGTTTAGCGTATCAAATGCTGAAACGCATCCTAAATAATGTTTTTTATTAGAAATTAAACAACTTAAAAACAACTCTTCTATTCAAAAACCAAATGTTTCAAATAAATCAAGTCAATCCTACTTGAAGTATAGTATCTCAACGATAAAAGATATGCATGCTTACCTCTATCCTTAAAATATTTTAATTATATTTATAATATCCTTCAAAATATTTTAATTGTATTTAAAAATTTTGCTTTCAGTGAACCATCTCCGTACGCATCACGATCCAATTTTCGAAAATAAAAAACAAAGTTGACCAATTAATGGTCCAAGTGTACCAAATTAGAGAGTTTTCTAAACTTAAGAGAGATGTTAATTAAACAAAGAAATTCAAGGTAATTAATTACACTAATATACCCATAGTCAACCATATTCTATTAATTATTTAATAAGCAAATCAAATTCAAAAGCAAAAATGTGGTTTTATATGTTTTTTTTTCTAATATTCCTAAGTGTTTTTATGGGTTATTTGAAACAGGGTTGGATTCTCGTGAGAAGGGAGGTTATGGTGAGAACAAATCTTTATTATTGGGTCAATCTTAATTAAAGATCGATACTAATGAGATGAACGGAGATACACCAGATCAATTCCTTTCTGAAGTGTAATTTATGGATGTGCATAAGATTAAAAACGATCAAAGGTGGAGATTACTTTACGCTTATCTCCACTTCTCATTAGGGGTGGCAATTCTCAACATGACACGAACCCAACATGAAAATAAACGGGTTAGGGTTAAACTTTTTTGACCCGCCAACACGTCAAATAAACAGGTCGTTTTCGGGTTGACCCGCCAACCCATTTAACATAAATATAATAATAAATAATATTTTTTAAAAATAATTTGTATTCTATTTCATATTTCTAATTTCATATCCTAATTAATTAATATTTTTCAAAAATAAATAATATGTTTGAAACTTGGATTTGTTTGAATCTGGTTGTGTTTTGACTTTTTATTTCTTTAAAACTTGGGTGTTTGAATTTGATTGTATTATTAAGTGAATATGATTGTATTATAAGGTGAATTTGCTTGTGTTTTGACTGTTTATTTGTTTGAACCTTGTAAACGGACTCTTTATTTAAATTTGAATGTTTGAAATTGATTGTATTATTAGGTGACCCGTCAACCCGTTTACGACCCGCCAACCCAAGCATGTGCGGGTTAGGGTTGCATATCTCGACACGATTAGCTAAACAGGTCGTGTACGGGTTAAGCATCCATGACCCGCCAACCTGCCAACCCGATTGTCACCCCTATTTTTCACATGATTCCATGTAGGGATGAGCTCGGTACCGGACCGGTACCGAACCGGTACCGAACCGAAAATACCGAATCCCGAATATGAAAAAATCTCGGTACCGAATACCGAACCGGTAATAGAAATTCGGTACCGGTACCGGTTCGGTACCGGGATTTTCGGGACTAACACCGTTTGGTACCGTTTTTAGGGACGATAACTTTTTTACATAGCTCAAAATGGTTTTTCTAATTGTAGAGTAAGTGGGGAGGAACTCATTCAACTTAAATTGACCTAAAAAAGATTAAAAAACACCAATAAAAAATAATTTTTTAATTTTACAATTTGACATCCAAAATATGTAACGATAAGAAAGTGGGCTTCGTTCGTATATATGTATATATACGTATATTTGGTATGTATACAGTGTTACATACATGAAAAAGTGTGGAATATTTGGGTGGAATATTACAAGAAACCGGGTTTTGAAGAAATTACTTACCGAAATATGAATAAAGATTGATATTTGGGGGGAATATTACAAGAACCAAAAAATTCAAAAAATTTAGTGGATTTGGTATAAAAATGGAAGATATAATGTTGGGAAAAAAGGTTTTTTATACCAATCCAAAAAGAAAAGGGTTTTTTTTCAATTTGAAAGTGTCCGTTAATATTACCCGGTTCGGTTCGGGATTTATGGGTACCAGTACCGATACCGAACCGAAAATACCGAATCCCGAATATGAAAAAATCCCGGTACCGAATACCGAACCGGTAATGCTATTGTACCGGTACCGGTTCGGTTTCGGGATTTCGGTCCGTATGCTCATCCCTAATTCCATGCCTATTTGAACATATGTTAATAAACATTTTTATTAAAAAGTTTTGATCGGATTGTAAGTATGTGTATTTTTATTAATAGTATGATTCTTTTTAATGTATGAACATTGATACATTGTACATCCTTTTAATCCGTCATTAATTTCAATAATAATCAACTTAATTTCAGTCGTTGAGATCGCATGGTTTTTGTAAGTTCCCAAACACAATTTTAGCCCAAAGCTAAGGCCTAAATAGAGGGCATAACGACCTGCTGATTTACTCCCCAAATTTTTAAATCGGGAATCGACTTCAGCATGGACAGGACCCTCGATCAACTCAGAAATTAAAGACGACTCACTCGCTCGGCTCAACTCACTAACAGATTTAGTGGGCTCAACTCAATCAACTCACTCAGTCACGTACTCTGTTTTCTGATTTCTCATGAGGTATAGTTTAAGTATACATTACATTTTACTAGTCTTAGTATTTTACAATTTACATTTCTTGATTAGTTGGTTACTTGGAATCTAGCAAAAAAACCGAAAAATCCCATAAAATCGATACAAAAACTAAAAAATTCCTTGAAATCAACTTTAAAAATCCCTCGAAATAGTGAAATTAGATTAAAAACACATCAAACGATATTGAACGTTAGTAAAAACATGAATATGTCGATAAAAAACGTGTTTTTTTCAATTATGTTTTTTGTCTATATTATTATATGGTGCCACCATATAAAAAAAATCGTGGGTCCGTCCTAGCTTGTAAGCCAAATATTTTTTAGGTTGAGTTCTAGATTTGGTAACCACACTGGTGATTAGAACGGGGAATAACAAGATGCAGGTCGCGGGGAGTTCAGAACAGGAGGGGGAGGGGGAGGGGGAGGGTGGGGGGGTGGGGGGCTTCTAAGAGAGAGGGTTTTAATTATTCAAGTATTTACATTTTTAATTTTTTTATAAGAAAATAATAGAACAATGGAAAAGACGACAATGCCTCTCACGTTACTGATGGAAGTTAACATCCATTAGTTGGAAGGACCAAATCCGAACAAAATCACAAACCGTGACAAGAAAATTCGAATAAACAAACTCTAGAGATGAAAATAAAAAAATTGACAAGCCATATAAACCAAAAATTGGTTTACTCTATATACATTATCACCGGATTTTTTTTTTTCAAGATTTGCATCCATAACTTTCAATCGGTTCATTATTCTACGGTTTTATTATCAAGTTTAGAAGAGTCCAGACACCCACACAAGTTTTACCTGATGTTTTAAAAAACTCGTCGCAACAGTTGTTATGGCGCATCGTTGCTTAAGACTTGTGTCTGACATTAGGTTATGTCTGTGACACGTCAGGACCCAATGCGTTATTTTTGGACCATGTTTGATTTTTCTTACCTTTTTAGCGTTCTTTTTTTTTTAATATATATAACATAATTTAAAATGTTTAATATCATTAACTCATTGAGTAATAGTAGAAAACAAAACTTTATATATGATATACAAATTTATCGTCATAAGACACGCCTTGAAAATCGTAATGGTTCGTCATGGCTTCTAAGGCTTAAGACTTAATATTGTCGTCACGCTATTTAGAACCTTACCCTATATAGTTGCATAGTTATTGATTCATTTAGAGATCACATATGCCAACATTAAGTTTATAGCAAATTAAGAAGAAAAATGCCATTTAGTAAAATCAAATTGTTTTTATGTTTGAAAAAGCAAACATGTATGATGAGTTCTTTTATTTTGTCTATGTTTTGATATATTTACATCAACCCTTTGAGTATTCAGATGTTTATTTTTATCTTTATTATATTATGATTTATTTACATAATTTTAAAACATTTAAAATGAAAATATTTTAAAATTTTCAAAAATAATCAATCTTCCATAATGGAAACTGATAAATGAAATCTATATTCGAATCAAACCGGAATAATCATTTTATTGTTATAGATTCGATCGGATCGCGACATTATCTTACAAAAATATGTCATTAAAAACAATACCGTTGAGACCTTCAAAATATGTTTAATATTTAATACGATAATTTACTTAAAATGTTTATTTCTTATTATTGTTATTATTAATTAATTTTTTAAATAATTAAAAAGGTAAAAAATAGACACTTATAAGTTAATATAAACTACAATAGTGACTATAAACATTTGTATAAATATTACAATATAAATATACAATTAAAACATGTGTATATATGGGGGCTATTTAATTAAAAATAAATTATTTCTTTTTTTAAATAAAATAGTTTCTTTATAATTTTATCTGTAAAATAATCTAATTATACTAACATATTATGAATATATCTAATATAATTTAAAAGATTTGATGTGAAAATTTGGTAATGATTGGAATGAAAAAAAAAACTTGGTCTAAGAATATTTCTAAAATATTTTAATTTTACATGAAATATATTATGATGATTTTTATATATTGTTATAGTTGTTTTAAGGATAGACTATAACAAAATCAAATTCATGCATGTGAAAATAGTGGTGTCAAAATTTCGTCCATCTTAGCATGTAAAATCGTCTTGTAAATATGCACAAGTCAAATAAACTTCTTTTTATCCGAGAGGTGGCATGCCAGAAATGAAACCGAAACTGATAAAGGTGGGTAGGTAGAGAATAACTAGGGACACGAGACAACTCTATCTAAGAACTGCGACAAAATCACCGAGTAACTTCAGGAAAAGGCTGTCTTTTCACTATGGTTGCATATGGGTTAAATTAGCCGGTTTGACCAATCTAATCCAGCTAATGAGGTTTGAGAAAATCTCAACATGCTAATAGAAATTTAAAACATAGCTTAACCTAACCCAACTCAACTGCGTAGGTTGAACTAGAGATGCAAAAGACCTAAACTATTTAAGCTTATTTTTTAGTAAGAAAAAAAATGGTCGAGCTTTACGAGACCTTTCCCAGGCTTTAGGATTGAAAGAGTGTCTGATTAGGCTTTGCTTTTTAAGACTGAGTTTTTTCAGGTCGGGCATTAACTGGCCTTGAAAAAAAGATGCTTGATTTGGCTTTAAAGTCGTGGAAAGACTTGGGCCCGTTCTTACTAGGCCCGAACTTTTTTTTTTTAGTTGGAGTCAGGTTGGGATTCATGTTATTGCTTCTTTGTGTATCTCTAGTTTGAACAACCAGCACAACTAAATGGGATCAAGCAATTGGACTAAGAAACCGAAGAACTATGAGCATTAGATATGAATATGGAGAAAGGGGTAAAGCAAGGCAGGTGTAGTCACCAGGAAACCGCCTTCGGAGTTTTAGGAGATAGAAGAGAAGACCAAAGAAGGGTGAAGCTTAAACAACGATTGGTGCCTTCATGGAAATTCAAGAGAAAAGGAGAAGGTCATGTGGTGCGATGTGGGTGCGACTGAAGTGAAATCGTGAATGCAAGAAAGAAAGATTTGCACAGGAGATTGTACTTACGGATTTAGATTTTAAGGGACTAATCATACAAATCAATTGTAAAAGGAGGTGTGTCCACATAACAGTAAAAAGGAGGATCAGTTTGTATTAGGTTGGGTAAGATTCAACTGGGCATGGCCCAATTCCCACCCAAACATACAGTTTAAGAATTCTACAACTTGATTAGATATCAGATGGCTTCGAGTTCGGTTGGTCGGATTTGTTGGTCTTTATACAACCCTACTCCTAGCCAAGGTTTTAAATAGCATGAGACGTGACGCGTCGCCGATGTCAAACTTCAAGCCTTACGAGACCATGGCGTTTTCCAAGGTGCGGCTTAAGGCAGAAAATATGTATATATATATATATATATGTGTGTGTGTGTGTGTCTGTGTCTTGAACAATAATGATTAAGTTATTAACAAATTTAAATTCATATAAAACGATAAACAAAAGAAGAACCATCAAATATACATACTTACATAGACAATTTTTACAGTCCTTGTTTTATAATCAAACAACAAGATCAAAGAACAACAAATAAAAGTAATCGAACAATATTTTTCGTTTGCTAAGAAGTAATTTAGAGTTTTTTTCTTTTTCCTCATTTTAATGATTGAGTATTTGGCCCATAAATAAACATGTACCCATGTGTATAAAATTTGAAAAGTTAGGGTCAAACTATAAAAAATATATGAAATATGGGGCAGAAATTTGAAATCTTGACTAAAAATAGAAGCAAATTAAAATAAAAAAATTGAAACTTCGTTGCTTGTTCTCCATTGCTGAAAAATCAACTCAAAAAGATCCTCAACGATTCGGAAAATCATATCTGGTCGGATCTTCTTTTCCAAACTGTCAAAATCTTGAAATCCCACCTCCACAAAAATCAAATGGGTCCTCTTAAAAACCCCCCCAATTTGCAATTTCTTCATCCTCAATTTTTTTTTAATTTTCAAAATGGGTGTTATTGCAGTCTCAGATGCTCCTCTTCATGTTCTTGCAGTTGATGACAGCAATCTTGATAGAAAATTGATTGAACGCCTGCTAAAAACCTTCTCTTATAATGGTAAATAAAACTCTATTCATTTCATCAATTTCTGCAATGGGTTTTATTCAAAATTCTGTTTTTGATTCAGATTTGTCATTTTTTATGTGTTTTTTTTAACTTATTTACTGTGATGGTGATTTCAGTTACTGCTGTGGATTCTGGAACTAAGGCCTTGGAGTTTTTGGGTTTACAAGATGTTGAAAAGCTTCAATCTTTATCTCCTGAACAATGTCATCCAGTATGAATCTTCTTCTTTTATTGTTAAAGTTTGTTATTCATTCTGTGATCTTGAACCCAGAAACAAAGTCAACATTTGACTTTCCAAATGATCAAATGATTGTAATTGCAAAGTGAAATTTTACAAGATTTATTTCTTTAAATAGAAAGAAATGATGAATTCATTAGAGGGTATTGAAAACTTTATAAGAAAACCAAGAAAATTCTTTCTAAAAATTTGAATTTGCAGAAGTCTAGGTTTGACCAACAAAAGTCAAAATGAAATGTTTCTGATTTATCAATGATAAAATTGGTTGTTTTATTATATGGGTTTTTTTTAATTGATTCTTATATTGGTTTTTGCTTTGTTATTCAATGAATTCAGGAAGTGAAGGTGAATTTGATTATTACAGATTATTGTATGCCTGGGATGACTGGTTATGAACTATTGAGAAAAATCAAGGTGAGATTTTTATCTTATTTAGTTACTCTTTTGTGTTAAAAAAATTATTCGATTTTTAAGATTTTTCGCTTAAGATATGGTTCGTATTTCCATGTGCGTAAAACCGAATCATCTTTAGTCATTAATGTGTGATCTAGGGCTCGTTTAACAAACGAAAGGCCCATCGGGATTGTGAGGGATAACTTGGACCCCAGACCTTTCGATTACAATTTTTCGATGGTTGGATTAGAGTTTGGTTTTTAAGCGGGTCCTACTATTTGATCGTTTTTCGATCAAATCATAACATTGAAAACGTAATAATAAAAGTAATAATGTTGATATGTATGATATATATATATATATATATATTTTGTGTGGGGGGGGGTCAATTAGGTGCAATAAGATGGGAAATGGATGGGGAACATGGACTAATCAATGTAATGTTGTTGTACTTGCAGGAATCAACATCACTGAAAGACATACCAGTTGTGATCATGTCCTCTGAGAATGTCCCATCAAGGATAAATAGGTGAAAATTCAAATTTACATATTAAATTACCATTTTACCCTTGTCGGTTTTCCTTTCGTAATCTATTTCCATCATTTTTGGTAGCTTTTCGATCTAGGTTAAAAAGTTATTATTGTTGGTTATGGTTTCCGACATTCCTTCGTTTTGTCTTTGTTGAAGGGCGTTTTAGACATTTGACACTTACAGTGAACTTGGTTTGGTTTTCATTAGATGTTTGGAAGAAGGAGCAGAGGAGTTTTTCCTTAAACCAGTGCGATTGTCAGATGTTGACAAGCTGAAACCCTATTTGTCGAAGAACAAGAGGAAACCCACAAATGAGGAAGATTGTGATTCAAATGACAAATCTCGAACACGGTACAATGATGTAGAAGAAAGACAAACATGTTCTGAGGATTAATTTTGCTGACATTATCATTGTACGACTGTTGAAGATGAAGCGGTTCCATTATGTGGATGGAAATGCTATCGAATTACGAAAAAACGAGGGTTTTGGTTATAACCCATGATTAGATATTATATTTGAACATTTGGGTTTTACAATTCATCTTTAAAAGAAATTGGTAAAACCGTCGTTTGTACTAGAAAACTTCTATTTGTTATTCGTTTGTTTTATTTTGTTGCACTTTACTATTCAAAACCATCTTTGAGACGAATTTGGATGTTATACACATTTAATATAAGGAATCACATAACCGATTAACCATTAAAGCGGTTTATGTAATCTCGTATTGTATGTAACATCCTGCTTTTTGAGAGGCTAAAAAAATAAACCTTAAGATACGTGGTTGTTTTGTGAAAAAGAGAAGTTTTATGGTAAATTTTGAATAAGAGAAATGGTTAA
The DNA here is from genome assembly GCA_036898165.1 of Silybum marianum. Classification (NCBI taxonomy): domain Eukaryota; kingdom Viridiplantae; phylum Streptophyta; class Magnoliopsida; order Asterales; family Asteraceae; genus Silybum; species Silybum marianum. Next base: position 21,077,382 of record CM072538.1, read on the forward strand.
TTTCATTAAATGGTGACCAAGTTTCACATACGTCTAGGGGTGTTCATCGGTTGACATCCATTGGATGTGAGGGGAACCGAACCGTCAATCATCTATTGGATGTTGGATTTTGCTAACCGAACCGATCCGATTAACATCGAACAACCAAACCGAACCGAGCCAATGAATGATTTGATCGTTCTACTCCATCCACTGGGTATTTTTATTGGATATTCGACGATCCAATGTGTTAATTCAATTCAATATTTAACAATGAAAGAAATTAATTGATCACTTTTAATATGTGTTAAAACCAACACAAGTGAAGCTAAATATTCAAAAACCAACACAAAACAAATTTTGATTTGAGCAAATTGAAGACAAACTAACCGGATGATAGTTGGATGATGGTTGGATGGATAACTGGATGGTAACTGGATATTGGTCGGTTCGGTTCGGCCGGTTCTAGACTGCCATCCAAGAACCGACCGATCCAAATTGGATGTTGAAAATTTCAATCCGATCCGATCCAATTACAATTGGATGTCCAATTATAGTCAGTCAGTTCTAATTAGATCGGTTGATTTTTTGCACACCCCTACATACGTCTGTTTGGTCATTGAAGGTGTTCTTTTTCCTAGTTTAGTCCTTAAACTTAAAACGTTGTCTCAATGTTGTAAAACTTTCACTTGAAACTAGTGTAACTATCTGAGGTTGTTGGCTTAGATTCCAACTTCTATGAATATGTTGATACATCTAGGCGTAAAACATTATTTCTTTTGAATGGGATGTATCGTGGAAGAATGAAGAAATTGTTTCCATCTTCAATCATATTTACAAAATATCGTCTCAATTCATCCTATTTCATCAGATTCAGTTACTCCTTGCTCTAGTTTCTTTAGGGGTTATTACTTCTTTGGTTTGTGAACGTGTTTCTGGATCTTTACTTTGGACTTTATGTTATTAATTTTTCCTGACTTGTAACAAACATTATTTAATTTTGTAGTTGTTGAATAAGTAAACCTGGCATCAAAAGAGGAGGTAGAATCCCTTTATTGGTTAGCGATAAAAACGATAGTGTTGGACCAGGAGGTGACAGTGGAAAATCTTTTGCCCATGAAATCATTTTGTTTAGACAACCAATTTAAACGCAAAGAACCTGATTAAGAAAAGATAAGTTTTGGCTTTCTTCAATGAATGAATCTCCGACGAGGTGGTTACCGCTGCACAATACGACTCACAACTACTACTAATTCTCACCAACAACCCTTGATTTCTTGAATTTTACTACTATAAAATGACCCTTCCCTTAAGTTCAACAACCACTAACAAAAAAATATTCAAGAATAAACAAAAAAAAACACAAGATCAACTAGAAGAACACGGGGTTGAATGGTTGGAATTTTACTACTAGAAACTGATACTTCCATAAAAAATAAAGTTTCATCATACATAGTCTTGACAACGATGGGGAGAATTATAAATAAAAATGTAGGTGAAAAGGAATTGGGGCTAAGGATTTGTAAAAACGAATCACACATGGTAAAATCTAAGGTTAATGTTTATAATGATATTTTTCAACAACAATGGCATAGTGGGAATACCCAAATACTCTTATGATTCATTAGTTCTACATATGGGCTCTTTTAACTTGTGTCACACAATATTTTAATTAGTTAAACCAAATACTTTCATAACATTTAGACAAGATTTCAAACGTTGAGAAGTAAATGTCCATAAAAAACCGCAATAACCAAAATAAAACTTTGTTACTGTTAACAATATTAACCAAAAAAAAGTTGTTTTGCTAGATTGAAAGGAGTGTGTTGTACCGACTCTCAAGTTAAAAACATCAATCAAGAAAGTAGCCTCTTTGTATGTATAGTCCTTGAATAAAGAAAATCTTTAAGGGCTCTGTTTAGGCCTTTCTCGTATAAAGGAAGTTGAGAAGTGATGTCGAATTCCAAAAATGGCTAGAAGTTCTCCACTATTTTTTGACTCGTCTTAGAGCATCCCAATGCATAAGTGTTTATGGTTATTTTCTTTTTTCCACATCAACTCTTCGATGCAAAAACTTTTCCAAATGATTTTTGATAATTGACATTTAACCTTTATCCCAACCTATTTGAATTGTTTTATAAATTCCCATCCTTTAAATAACTATTGTAAATCAATTAAAAAAATGAATATATTGGGTTAATCATTCGTCCATCATATCCAAAATTTGTTGAATGTTATCTGGGTTCTTTGTAAAACGTTATATAATGTTTATATAGGAAATACGAGTGCCATATACGCAACAATATTAACTATATTTATCCATGAATATATATGAAACGGGATATGATAGGTTTTTGGAATTTTACGCTCAACAAGAAGTATCATTTATTGTCATTTCTGAATCTTAGCTTAAATTTTAGGACTGTGGCCTCCACGGTATCAATACGAGGGAACCTAATGACGTTCCTCCTCAAATGAAAATGCAATTATCTTCTTTCTTTGTGTTGCTAGCCACAATTGATTAGGAGAGATGGTAGTGAATATGAGAGAAAGGAAGGTCACAAGTTTTCTCAAAATTAGGGTTTCTAAAGCATTAGTAAAAACCATCCTTTAGCTTCTTTATATACTAGAATAATTTTATTATATGTTAATTGTTTCATTTGTTATAATGGACTCATATTTCTTCTATATTGAATATGAGAGAAAGGAAGGTCACAAATTTTCTCAAGATTGAGGTTTCTAAAGCATTAGTAAAAACCATCTTTTAGCTTCTTTATATACTAGAATAATTTTATTATATGGTAATTGTTTCATTTGTTATAATGGACTCATATTTCTTCTATATTTATTTAAACGTTATAAGTTGTAAACATTGACAACTTTACTCCTTCTTGTTTATATCTAATCAATACCAGGTAGAAAGCAAAAGAATTAATAATTTAATTCCATTAAGGTTCACTGACAGGTCTAAATTTTTTTCAAGTGATGACACCATTTGACTATAAGAAAAAAAATATACAAATATTTTTACAATATCATCATTGGTCAGTTTATTGTTTTTCATACGTGAGGTCTAGATTGCAAAAAAAATTCAAAAACATAATAAATCTGAAATTAAAGGGTAAAAACTAAAATAATGACACTAATGAGATTTAAGCTCAAGTTTGGAGTAGAAGAAAAACTTTTGCAAACCAACTCTACCAAAGGAAACTTGTGTTCTCATTGTAGTTTCAAAATATATCTGATGACACGCAACAAATTGATACATTGACACTTTTCATGGCCCTATATTATTTTACACTACGATGGAGGAACAAAGCGATGACCCGTTCCACCATAAAAATAACCTGGGTCCATCCCTATAAACGTATAAATAAGATATCAATAATTAAATACGCTAATTTTTCGATCCCACTCTATGTGTGTGACCTATTGGGTCTTTATCATGCTGAAAATATTTAAAAATATAAATGAACAATTAGGTCTTGTAATACATCGTTGTTACTCAAATGATAAAGTATGTGATTCAACTAATCAACAAACTCATGATTATTGTCAATGTACACATTGCCTCACTTTGTCCTCGATGCCCAAATTCAGCATGGGCCATGGTTGTATCGTCCCTATCATGTCAATCCGTAGTGTCTTGATTTACAAATGTACTAACAAAAACACATATAACAAATTGACTATCTGAGCAAGATGAATTTCCTCAATATTATTCAAATCAAAGGGTTCGTATCTCTATACATAGTAGCACTACCATATCAACCTGAGTTAGTTATGAAATTATTAATGCCAAAATATGTCACACCACCACAACAAATTATATGATATCAAGTTAAAGGACTATATATACAATAACCACACGAGAAACAATTAATATGACATCCAATACAATAGTCTCATAACGAGTCATATTGATGCACAAGATCCCTATATTGTATTATATGTGAATTTCGTATCTCCATATAAATCAAAATAAATATTAGATGTTATCCTATTACTCCAACCTAGATCCAAAGTAATATTTAACTAGTGATATTTTAAAATACATTTGTCTAAGGTGATTATTACTTTTAATTTGAAACATAGAACAAATATATAACCATAATAACTAGGCTATAGCTTTATTTAATTAATATCATGACAAAGTATCCAAAGATACACCCATCCAATTAGACATTAACAATTATTGTTTTTTAATACTCAATATTGATGTCTTTTTAATCGTATCGACAATAGCTTTACGATCATGAATTTTATTTAAAAGCATATATTTTATATTAAATATTTAACTAATTAAATCAATTAACCAAAAAGTGATCAAATGCAAAATAAAAATGCAACTGAGGGAGGGGGTAAAATGAAATTTAAAATGCAAAAAACACAGTTTTTTACAACATGCATCAAATTTTCCAAAAGGAAAAGCATTTTGCTTTTTGCTACCATGCAAAGAAGAACTATTACAATAACTTATTTAAAAAGTAAGAAGCCTTTTTCTTTATAATAGCCATGGCACATTTTTAATACTACAAAATAGTCCCTATTGTTTAATACATTTTTAGAAAACAATCAATATATTTATGGATAAGATATTTATTAGACTTAATAGACGGTTGATATTTATTTACATAGTTTACAATTCTTTTATGATTTGAAAATGAATACGTCTATATATACATATATATATATATACATACGCCTCTAGGGGAGGGATCAAATGAGAACCACCCTCCTTAAAGGAACAAAGGAACAAATTGTGGACCACATATGATGTGGGTCCCACATCATATTAAATTATTTATGATTTAATATTAAATCATAAATGATTTAATATTATGTGGGACCCACATCATATGTGATCCACAAGTGTCCTTTTGTTTCTTTAAAAATGCAAAGTTCTCATTTGAACCTTCCTCTATGCCTCTATATATACATATATACATATATAGGAGCAGGTTCAAATGAGAACTCAAATTTGGTTGTGAACGTGAGGACAAATGAGAGTGTGACACGTGTCCCATATTATAGTATATATTCAGTCTGAATATACAAAGGAATATTCAGTCTGAATATTCCTTTGTAAATTCAGACTGAATATATACTAGACTGAATATTTCTTTGTATATTCTGTCTGAATATTGCTTATTTTAACACGTATCACACTCTCATTTGTTCTCACGTTCACAACCAAATTTGAGTTCTTATTTGAACTTTTCTCTCTCTCTCTCTCTCTGTATATATATATATATTTGTTTATTTTAATCATATTGATTACATTATTTTTATCTATTTTTTTCGAATTACTTAACATAAATGATTGAAACGATTAATATATATTCCACAAAAGTATATCGTATTTTTGTACAAAATCACTTATTTATGTTTTCAACCATTTTTGTCCGGAGTCCGATTTTATATTTGATTCATTCAATAAATTTTTCAAGACCGTGAAGGAAAAGTTACGATTCTGAAGGATTTTTCGTGAGGCTTATCGTAAATATGATATTCGAACAATCATAACTATTATAATGTTGACAGTGGTCTTTGGTATCCTTCAATACAAGCTCTGGGAGCTTAAAGCAAGATGTTTTCTCCATTAGATGCATTTCGAGATTCATTGATGTATATACACAACTATACGATTTTAATTGCTAATTGGCCGAAATCAACTTCGACCATAACAAAAATTATGTTCTTGTATACAGTTAAAGCTAATCCTATGCCAGTACATCATAAAAGCACAACCTAAGAAACATATGTTACAACTCTGCAATGCTCTAAGCATCTTTCTTTATTTGGATTTGAAACCGTTAATTGGTTAAACGTAGAGCATCAAGCATGTAAGAAATGATAAAATCGATAAACAATTTCTACTCAAGGGTCTAAAAGTGAATAAGAAAAAGTAAAAGGATTAAAAGTAAAACTTATGGGTTGATTTATATAATTTACTTAAACATCCTCGTGGTTTAAAGAAACTCTCAATTTCGTCATTCTACTTCTAAAAGTACACTAAAGTTTTATGGTTTCAACTTTAATTTGATTTTTGTCTCTAGCCCTAACAATCGTTACTCCTTTTAGTTTAATTGCCTACAAATGCTAGTAATGCAAGGAGAATGTATTCACTTTGAAATTTCAGTTAGCAGTGTAGCTTCGACAATCGTTTATATCGTACCTAGTGAAGCATATCCTTGCAAAACCAATCCAGTTAGCTTACCACGTGAAGAAGTTCGTCGAAGAAGTTAGTAACAAGAAGCAAGATTGTGTTGAACTCAAATCTAAGAAGGAAAATCTCGTCTAACTCCTCTGTCAATCACATGTGCCAACTGGCAACAAAGATCTCTATTAACACCCCACACATATTATCGACGAGAGATAACAAGTTATGATAAAGCACTTTATTTTTAGGCTTAAAATTCTAGAACAATGGATTTATTAAGCACAATTTCACTATCAAACACGTTGCTTCCTTCTAGAAGATGTCGTCATAGCTTGAGAACTCCCTAAACAATGTCTTGTGGCTTCTACATGTCTTCACACCTAACAATTACTCATGAGTACCTTGGTCTCTTTTTGAGGGCGACTAACAAACCTATTACGTGTTTAATTTACGAGCAAATCACTATTTTATACACTAGAACCTTAAATGAAATCGGGAGAATGTTGTGTTAGCAATCAGAAATTAAAGAGAATGTTACTTCAACAATCAAATTTTGGGTCATAACCCTAAGAGCATTGAACAAATAATTAATCCATGAGGTTGTTGTTTGGGCCATTATCCAAAATGCGATGATGACTAAATTGTCCACTGGAGGGTTTCAAATCTTTTGTAAAAACGCCGTCGAAAAATGTTTTAGGTTACTTTTGTAGAAACTTTTTCTATAAGAAACTAAATTCGGATCCAATGACTTTTAAACGAATCTAAACAAACCATAGGTGTTTGGAATATTACCTTATCAAATTTGTAGCAGGTTCTAACGAAAACATTTGGCCTACACGGGATGGTAGCCCTAAACCCTAAAATCTAGTATGTGTTTAACATAAAAAAGAATAGGTTTCTTTTATGTTTGATAAACTCTAAATCTAAAAGATTAATTAACCTTCTAGGTTTAGGCCCATTCCTTATTTAAAGGTGGCGTATTTGAGTTATAGACAAAACATAATACCTACATATAGGTCGGGCTTGTGATAATCCTTAAGACCATTTATCTATAAGCTCATTTAGCCTAAATAAAGGCTTTATTTAATCTTATTAATCATAATAAAATTATATGTAAATACATTTACATATAAAACCTAATAGTTATCATAATTACACTTTTAACACATAGTTTAGTTATTATGTTAGAATCACTATTTAATAATCAACATGATACAATTCGAGAATCTGGTTATCCAATAACCATATCGAAGCATGTGTATTCTTTGTGTGTGAATCTATAAGTTCATATACTCTTTGGCAGTATTCATCCGTGACACGTGTCATGGGCATATTTAAACTTACATTCTCCCACTTGCACACAACATAGTGACACAAACCGTGGTAAGCGTCTAGCAACATGTCACTCCCCTAAGGCTACGTAAATGTGCTTTCCTCTAGCAATTTAATGGATTCAATTAATCATATCGTAAAATCATTCATTATCATTTGATTTCATGATATTTTAATTTGAACTTAAGGCATAGATCTGACTTATCCTTTGAACTTCAAAATTATGTTTCTCGATTCGAACATATTTGATTAAACAAATGCTATTAATTCTACTAACCCACTTGTGCATGGCCATACGTATATATCAAACCATGTCAGCGAGGCCCCCAAAAATATCTCTCTCGTCTTGAGAGGAGCAAATTCCACATGACATGTATACGACTTATACACAATTCATGTTATACAAAATGTAGCCTTATACTTGGTTAAGCATAACGTTAAACTACATCAAAATATTACACTCTTTACTCATTAAATACTAATGCATATCCCAGTTATGAGAATAAGAGTGTTTACCATTTCAGAATTCACCGCATGACACCAGTTTATGAAGTGATCCTGATAGTGGGTCTTGTCCAATACTTGTCCACCAACAAGGGCATGTGATTCTGGTTGCACTCAGTGCACTTCCAACTTAGACTATAACTATACTTCACAACATCTTGACTTATTACTAGTCCTCAAGTCATAACTGACCAACGACAATTTAAAATAATATAATCATCGTATTTATTTAAGGATAATAAACACGATAATATAGAACGTAGTATGTTTAATGTAAATACTCATAGCAGTATACCATTACAGGTAAAACATAATTGTCTTAATGTTTAAATAAATTTAAAGTTTACTAAAATTACAAATCAAATCAATGTATTAGAAAACCTCAAGCTATCGAACTAGTGCGTGCATCATGTTTGCTATGACTCATAGGCTTGGTGATAAAATATACTAGATTGTCTTCTGAACGAACTTTGCATATCTTCACGTAACGTCGGTCAATAATCTTTTGAACCAGGTGATACCGTCTCAGGATATGCTTGGAGCGCTGATGTGACCTTGGTTCTTTCGTCCAAGTTATGGCACCCTTATTGTCGCAATAGATCTCGACATGGTCGCATATGCTAGGAACACTCCTAGGTATGAGCTATTTTTTTTCATCCAAACAACTTCCTTTGTGGCGTCCGGCGTTGCAATGTACTCGAATTCTGTAGTTGAATTTGTTATCGTATTTTGCTTGTAGCTCTTCCAACTTACAACACCACCAACACAAAATACATGTTCCAACTGTGATTTAAAGTCGTCATGGTCGGTTTAAAAACTAGCATTTGTATGTTCTTGTATGCACATATCTCTTTCCTGATCTTCGTACAATAAGAACATATCATTGGTTCTTCTTAAATACTTTAGGATATTCTTCACTACTATCCAGTGAGTATCACATGCGTTTGACTTAGGGGTGTCAATTTTGTACCATGACAAACCAACCAATTTCTATACCAACCGTACCAATTTAATTGGTACCAATTCGATTGGTACCAACTTAATTAGTTGGTATTACCGTACCGACTATCTAAATTTGGTTGGTACATGGTATTAGAAGTCGTGTACTACGATATTAATGTACCGTACCGATTTTTTTTCTAACTATTTATTAATTAAAGTTTAGTATAATATAACATGTTTTGATTTAAATTTTAAATGTTCTTATCTAGAGTTTTTCTAAATATGATGTGGATGGATAGATATAACTTGATTGCATTCATTCATCCAACCATAACAACCATTCTAACTCGTCCACACTTCCGTTGTCCGTCATCACTTCTCAATGACCGTTTGTATTAGATTATTAACGATGGTTGTATTATAAAATTGTTTGAATGCTTGTATATGTAGTGATAAGTGATACACTACATATCAATACGTTATTTGGAAACTCGATGGTTTTGGTGCATCTGAATCTACTTGCGAAATATGTTATTATAAATAAACTTGTAACTGCAACTTTTAGTTGGTACATAACCATACCAAACATGTACCAACCGAAAAAAGTTGGTACCAAATATAGTTGGTTGGAACATGATATAAAATTTTTCGTACCAATTATAATTGGTTAGTTCACGGTATTTGAAAAAAAAAGATGGTACCGTACCATGTTCACCTCTAGTTTGACGGATATATGCTCGTCATGCTTAGAGCATACAAGATATTTTGGTCCATTATATAACATGACATACATAATGGAACCGATAGCTGAAGCGTAAGATACACCCTTCATACAATTTATTTATTCTTTTGTACTAGGATATTGAGTCTTGTCCAGTTGTATTCATGTATACCATTGGCAACTTTCCTATTTTGGAATCCTTCATCTGAAGCGTTGTAAGACCTTTTCAATGTACGTACTTTGGCTTAGACCAATTAAACGTTTAGATCTATCCAATAATCTTTTTGCCAAGGATATATGTTGCCTCTCTCAAGTCCTACACTGTGAAACACTTCCCTACCCTAGGCCTTTACACCCTTAAGGGTTGAGATGTCGCTTTTAGTTATCATTATGTCATCGATATATAGGATCAAGAATAATATTATGCTCCCACTAACTTTCTTGTATACTCAAGGTTAATCTTTGTGCTTTACAAAATCAAATTTCTTTATTTTCTCGTCAAAATGAAGATTCCAACTGCGATATGCTTGCTTTAGTACATAAATTGTCCTCTAAAACTTGCATACCTTTTTAGGATACTTTGGATGTTTAAAACCTTCTGGTTGTACCATGTACACGTCCTCGCTCAAAGTTCCGTTAAGGAACATTATTTTTAACATCCATTTGCCCTAACTCGTAATCATGATACACAACTATGGCAAGAAGAATCCTGATGGATTTAAACCATTTAATCATTGTCAATGGAGAAAAAGTTTCATCATAATCATCAACTCCCTCAATTTGAGTAAAACTTTTTGCTACCAACCTAGTCTTTATAGATATGCACAATCCCATCAATGTTAGTTTTCTTTCTGAACACCCATTTGCACCCAAAGACTTTGTAGCATGCAGGTGCGTCTACCAAGTTCCAAACCTGGTTATCTGACATGACATTGTATTTTAGCCTTCATGGTATCATGTCATTTATCATATTCTAGACCTAATACAGCCTCCTAGTAAGTCATAGGTTCATCATGAATTGTATCACAATTTCCAATGAGATAACCTATCTCTCAGGCTCTTGACGAATCCTACCCGATTTTCGGATTATTTGTACCTAATCATTTCCATCAACAACTTTTTGAGGTTCAACATCATGTTGATTGTCAGTGTCAACCATTGTCTCATCTTGTGGTTCTTGAATTTCTTCAAGATCTACTCTATCCTTGTTGTGATTTTATTTAAAAAATATTTTCTAAGAACTCACCACGGTGCACAACAAATACTTTGTTCTCAGTGGGTTTGTAGAAATAATATCCACTTGTCTATTTTGGATACCCCACAAAGATGCACTTTTTAGACCTTTGATCAAACTTCCCAGAAGCTTCTCGCTTAACATAAGCGTCACAACCCATATTTGAGGGGTCTTGATGCACAATCCCTTAAACTTACTTGTCTTGAGAATTGAGAGTGGTTGATCCAGATTTTATTACATAGACTAGTTCAAAAGTCATACTCTAACACTCAACTGGAAAAAAAATGGAAGATGAAAAAGAAAGAGTGAAAAATGAAAAATACATACATAATTAGGATTAGAAGACATCAGTAAACACATATCTTCAAAAACACGAAAAATACTTTGGAATAAGACTAAGTTGCAATAAAATTTAAAAACCATGCAAAAACTAGATGAAGACAGATGGGAAAATTAGAGGAATTGGTCTTGTATATGTGGACGTGAATTTTGAAAGTGGATGCCTTCAACATGTTAAGTATGAGAAGTAGATATATTAAAGAGGTTGAAATTAACAAAGATGGAAACTTAAACTTGATAAAAGGTAGTAATCTTGTGGATTAAACCCAAACACATAAAACATTGCCTTCAAAATAGTCTAATATTTTGTTTTTGTTTGTGTGATGAATAATATATTAAGTTGGGCATAACCGATACATTGTAAAACACATTTGTTTTGATAATTAAAACATGTGTATTCACTTGTTATCATTGAAGTTCAACATGCTCGTGTTGCATTATGATGTATGTACACATGATGAAGATTTGATATAAAAGCAATGCAACAAAGGCAAGGTAGAAACGTTTTGTTGAACATCAAACGTGAATGGAAGCTTTGGAAAGAATCACAAGAAAATAACAAGAAATATATAACTGGTGAAATGAGTCTATCAAGCAACATTTACACACTAGTTCAAATGAAAGAAAAACAACGACAAACCCCATGGAAGAACTATGTCGTTGTGCACTGAGGCTTAGTTGCTGTTGTTACTGCATCTCTCGGTCCTGATGGCTTCTGTTTTATGTCTATTTTTTTTTGCTGTTTGCTTTTTGTTTTGCTGCTGTTTCGGTTGTAAGGTGTGAGTGGTAGGCAGGGGCGGACCCACCCTTTGGGGAGGGGGGTCCGGTGCTACCGCTCAACCTAGTGCCGTAAGGGTAAAAAATATCGTGTTTCGTAAGTTTTATATGAGTTTTACATGAGGTGCACCCGCTGAACTCTGTCAACTTCAAGAGTTAAGGGAGCACAACTTTAAAAAATCCCTCGAAATCAACTAAGAACCTTAAAAAAATCACTCGAAAAAAAAACAAAAACCATAAAAAATCACTCGAAATCAACCAAAAACCTTAAAAAGTTGTTCAAAATCAACCAAAAACCTTAAAAAATCCTCCGAAATCAACGGAAAAACTTAAAAAAGCCCCTAAACAGGGAATTCGGCTAAAAATCCCTCAAAATTAACCGAAAAATATATCAAACAGCTTTGCAGACATTTGATACAATTTAAGGGTGCACCCGCTCGGAAAAAATCCTGGGTCCGCCACTGGTGGTAGGTGTTGTGAGATGTTGATTGTAACCTGTTTTTTTTCTGGTATTAATGGTAATCTTTCTGGTGTGCAAAAAAAATATATACAACAAGAAAAAAATCACATAACCTACTAAAAATCTCCCATGACAGTGCCAAATTATTAGGATGGATCACACACTCATATGCATGGACAACATGAAGGTACAAGTAATGCTTAGTCGGGCTAGGGTAAGACACAACACAACAATACACATGTCGCCAAATTTGAGGGCAACTTAGTCAACACATCTCCTGTTTTAAACCTAATTATATATAATGTGTTGGGGATCATTTTAAGATTATCTTCCATTATTAGTTAGAAATGTACCTTAAAAGGGAGGGACAGGAAGTCGAATTCCATTTTCTAGGGTTCTATTTCTTCTAATCTCGTCATTATTCTTGTTGTATTCTTGAAGATTATTGTATATTTCATTATTTCTACAATATAACATATAGAGATGATGACTGAAGCTGCAATTATGTTGACTTCTTAAAGAATGCTAGGGTAAACTCATCCCATGTCACCAAAGTGAAACCCGAGATGTGATTATTTTTATTGCTTTTTGTTTGTTTCTTTTCATTTGAAGTTGTAAAAATATGAATATTTAGAACCTATCACTAAAATACCCCTAGAGAGGGATTAGGCTAAGCGGAGCGAGAAGGGTTTTCCATGAGATGGGAAATGAAAACTATTAGCCCCACACGAAGGCCCCCAGTGAGGGGCTCGCACGACGGACTATTAACTCAGTGGGTAGAGCGCGCCCCTGATAATTTTTGCTAAATGGATATCTGTGTTATGATACAAGCGCCAGTTTTGAAAAAAAATAAATAAATGAGATTTTGTCCCATCAGCTCTAAACAATAGCAAGTTACAAATTCTGTCTCGGTAGGACATGTATCTCTATTACTATGAATTTCATAAATGAAGTAGTTAATGGTGGGGTTATCATTCGTTTATTTGCATCAAGCTTTCGAGGGGCTCATTCAAGACTTCGGGTCCATAAACAGTGACAATTGACCTATGAAGACTCGCTTCGCTACGGCTCCGGTGGGTTCCCTTAACCAAGCCACTGCCTATGAGTCGCCGGCTCATTCTTCAACAGGCACGCGGTCAGAGCCCCGGGATCCTCCCACTACTTGGGAGCTTACGGTTTCATGTTCTATTTCACTCCCCGATGAGGGTTCTTTTCACCCTTCCCTCACGGTACTACTTCGCTATCGGTCATCCAGGAGTATTTAGCCTTGCAAGGTGGTCCTTGCTGATTCACACGGATTCCACGTGCCCCGAGTAGAGGAACAATTTGTAACCAACATTACTGGTTTTAAATGTTGAAATTTTGATATATTTAAATGTATTTTGATAACTATTTTGAGCTTAATTGGTAACCGAAGATGATATTGTGATACACATGCAACTCATGTATAACTCGAATGAATAATTAAACCACTGTTTTCTTGAGAAAATTGATACCTAACTTATTGTTTTACTGGTTTAAATTATATTTAATAAATGAAACATATTTCATTCCAGTTTTCATTTAAAACACCATTTTCAAAGAGTCTTGTTTAATCGTCCATAATTTAAAAAAAAATTGTTTTTAATAGTTAATTCTAACATAAGATAAGTGAAACTAGACATGTGTTTCAAAATACGTTTTTTAAAAATACACATTTTCAAACTATAAATCTTTAATTCAAAGTTTCAAATTATGTTTCATAAAAGTATCAAGATAAAAATTACATATTGTTAAGTAAAATCAAAATTCCTATGTGAAAATGGATAAATATAAAAAAGAATTCACATGTAACGTGACGAAACTACCCCTCAATCCATATTAGTTGGGTAGCATATCCGTACCCGTATTGTGCACCTCTCATCAAAATCAACGGATGAAAATGAAATTACCAAAAAACAATCAACGGCTAGGATTGAGTGATAGATATAAAGTAGGTGTAGGGTTAATTATTAGATAGTTTGCCCTATTGCACCCCCCTAAGTTTCAATAGATGCGCCTCTCTTCCTCCCTCTTCCTCTAACCCTTTTCTCTCTCTATCCCCCCTTCTTTCTCTCTTCGTCTTCTCAACCCCCTTACCCCTACCTGCAATCTTCAAGGGCACACCATAAAAATTTTCATACAAAAGTTTCGTATTTCAACCCTAATCTTTAACAGGTATTTCCCTTTACTTCCCCCCCTTCTACTTTATCTCGATTTCTTTCATCTATTATAGCTTTTAAACCCAATTGGTTTCTTTTTTCTGGAATCCCCAATCACTCTTTTAATTAATTTTTTAGCTAGATTTGTTTAATTTTGATGGATCGAGATGGGTTTGATTTGGGTTTTTGTTTTCTGGTTTGAAGATCTGTAGGGTTTGACTTTTTTGATTTGGGATCGTTGTTCTTATTTTGGGGTTTTTTTTTTGACGTTATTGTCAGTCTATATAACTGTTTGATCATGTTAATTCGTGAAAGTGACCTGAAAAAATTGATCTTTTAGTTAGTTCTAGGGTTTTACTTCTTTTTTAATTTCTTCGTGGACCTTTCATCAAGGGTTCAATTTTACTTGATTTGAATTTGAAATCTTTTTGGGTTATCTGCGGATCTATTTTCAGTGAAAGGATATTCAGATTTGATTATAATCTGAATGATAATGTGTCTGTTTTCACCTCTGTAGCTTCAGTAGATGCCTTATGTTGATGGTTTTAGCTGCAGTTAAATTGCCAATTTCACTTTTGGTTGTACGATCTGAAAGAGATCGTACTTGGGTTACTGTAGAATTGTTCAAGAATTACTACCCTTTTTAATGGAGGGAGATGAAAATTGAATAGTAGCTTTAGTTTCTTTTAGTCAAGGCTTTAGTTTATTCAGTTTGTTTCTCTTTCTATTGCATGTATGTAAACTTGATTAGTTAAGTTGGGTTTTATTTATATTTATTTTGTTTGACTTTCATTATGATAATGGGGTTCAGTATGATCCTCATGGTATCAATTGGAGTTTTTCTTTAAAAATTGTTGTTAAAAATCTTGCATTTGAAGCATAACAGATCTTATGATTTCAAGATTGATGTGTTTTCATTTGTCTATAACTTTTAAATTAAACCCATCACTGAAATTGGGTTCTTTTCCTGCATCATAATTCATAACAAGTAACATAAAATTAAATCTAGCTCGATTACTGTTCGATTTCTAACATTTCAGACCATCTTTAACATGGGTTTTTTCTTGCATAATAGATTTGTAGGGTTTGACTTCTTGATTTAGTATTGATTTATCTCTTTTGGGTTGTTTGTGGTCAATATCATCAAATCTTGTGTTACAAATATTTGCTAATTTCTGAATAGTCTACAAAAGATTTCCATTTTTTTAATCACAGGTTCCTCTAGATGATCAGAAATCTTTCTCAGATTCCAAGCTAGAATCTTGTACAGATTCAATAATACTTTCTTGATTTGGTTTCTAACAAGTCTAGTTTTAATTGTAAATCTTTCTTTCAGTAATCAAGATTTGATATCTTTTGGTTACGAAGATGGCAATGGTTACTACAAAGAAGATGATAGCAATTTGCCAATATGGTGGCGATTTCGAAATGCACGAAGATGGGTCAATGAGTTATATTGGCGGGGAGGCATATGCTGTTGATCTCGATGAGAATATGCAGTTAAGTGGTTTTAAACAAGAGATAGCTGAAACTATCGATTCAACTGTTGATGGGATGGTTGTTAAGTACTTCTTGCCTGCTAACAAGAAGAATCTTATTACCGTATCTAAAGATAAGGACTTTCAACGAATGGTGAATTACTACAAAGAAGCCGATCAGCTTGAAGTCTTTATTATGAAAGAAGCCCCCGCGGGTAAAAACGCCAAGAAAAAACAGCCTGCTCGGAGGTAATTAATTATATATGTTTATTATATATTTTACTACACTTTTATGGCATGTATCTTTTGAGAGGAAAGTTCAAATGCAAACTAGTTGCAAACTTGTGGACAAATGAGAGTGCGACACGTGTCATGTTCAGAACTGAATGTAGTTATTATTCAGACCGAATGTGGTATTATTCAGACCGAATGTAGTGTTATTTGCGAACTTGTAGTATTATTCAGACTGAACTAGTTGCGAACTTGTGGACAAATGAGAGCGTGACACGTGTCATATTGTCATATTCAGACTGAATTAGTATTATTTTGACTGCGAATGTAGTATTATTTTAGATCTGAATGTAGTATTATTTTGACTGCGAAGACTGACAGTATTATTAGATCTGAATGTAGATTATTCAATCTGAATGTAGATTATTCAATCTGAATGTAGATTATTCAATCTGAATGTAGGATTATTCGATCTGAATGTAGTATTATTCAATCTGAATGTAGTATTATTCAATCCGAATACATTCAGTTTGAATGTAGTATTATTCGGTCTGAATATTTTCCTTCATTATCCAGGAAAATAACTGGATAATGAAGGAAAAATAACTGAATAACGAAGGAAAATATTTAGACTGAATGTAGTATTATTGAAACTGAATGTAGTCAGTTTGAATGTAGTATTATTCAGATTGAATATGACATGTGTCGCTCTCTCATTTGTTCTCATGTTCACAACCAAATTTGAGTTCTCATTTGAACCCGCCCCCTATCTTTTGATGGTTAATTATTGAGTAATTTTTGTGTAGGCCACAGAAGGCGCCGCCAAAGGCCGATGCATTGGCCGTTGCCGCTCCTGCTCCTGCCCCTGCCGCCCCTACCGCCGCCCCAAATAATGCAGTCGCTCTCAACGAATCTGTTGACATCGAAACAACAAACGAAATCACTCCAGCAGCCGTTCCAATTTCCAGCAATCCGTTCCCTATGGCAGTCATCGATAGCGACCAGCGTCTAGCTGCAAAACAGTGGGAAAACCTTATAACGGGTGTCGGCCAACGATTCCATTCATTGGCTGAATTCCGAGAGACTCTAAGAAAGTACTCGATTGCACATGCGTTCAACTTTGTCTACAAAAAGAACGAAAATCAACGGGTAACCGTTAAATGTAAAGCCGAAGGTTGTCCATGGCGGATCCATGCATCGAAACTTTCCACCACCCAATTGGTGTGTATTAAGACGATGAGGCCCGTTCATAATTGCCAAGGGGTTACCTCAAAAGCTCCTTTTCGAGCTAAAAGAAGTTGGGTCGGAAATCTTATTAAAGAAAAGGTTAAGGAATCGCCGAAAATTAAGCCGAAAGATATCGCTACTGAACTTAAACGAGATTATGGGATCGATTTAAACTATTCACAAGCAAGACGGGCTAAGGAATACGCTAGAGAACAGCTTTTGGGATCGTATAAAGACGCATATAGCGAGTTACCGTTTTTTTGTGAGAAAATAATGGAAACAAATCCCGGGAGTCTGGCTACGTTCAGCACTAAGGAGGATTCGAGTTTTCATCGTCTTTTTGTTTCGTTCCATGCCTCGATTTCCGGTTTCCTCCAAGGCTGCCGCCCGCTGCTTTTTCTCGACAGCACGCCGCTAAACTCACGGTACCAAGGGATGTTGTTGACGGCCACGGCGGCAGATGGCGATGACGGCGCTTTTCCGGTGGCTTTCGCGGTGGTCGACGAAGAAACCGACGATAACTGGCATTGGTTCTTAACCGAACTCAAACTCGTGGTCTCGACACCTGGACAAATCACGTTTGTTGCCGATTTCCAAAAGGGTTTACGGGAATCTCTACGTGAGATATTTGGTGGCGAGTGTTATCACGCCTATTGCCTCGGTTATTTAGCCGAAAAACTTAATAAAGATTTAAAAGGTCATTTCTCACATGATGCTAGACGGCTAATGGTCGAAGATCTTTACGCGGCTGCACACGCACCGAAACTCGAAGCTTTCGAAAAGTGCACCGAAGACATTAAAGCCATATCTCCCGAGGCCTATAATTGGGTTATCCGTAGCGAGCCCGAGCACTGGGCCAACACGTTTTTCGGTGGGCTAAGATACAACCATATGACGTCAAATTTCGGCCATCTTTTTTACGCGTGGGTTTCGGAGGCTAACGAGTTACCGATAACTCAAATGATCGATGAGTTAAGAGGTAAAATGATGCAACTGATTTACACTCGCCGAGTTGAATCGAGCCAATGGATAACTCGGTTAACGCCTTCCATGGAAGAAAAACTAAAAAACGAGATTATAAAAGCGCGTTCGGTTCAAGTATTACGGTCCCACGGGAGTAAATTCGAGGTTCGTTATGGTGAAACGGTCGATATAGTTGATATCGAGAATTGGGATTGTAGTTGTAAAGGGTGGTTGTTAACGGGTTTGCCGTGTTGCCATGCGATTGCGGTTTTGGAATCTTACGGTCGGAGCCCGTATGACCATTGTTCTCGATACTTTCATGTTGAGACTTACCAATTGACGTATGCTGACTCGATTCATCCGATACCGAATGTTGAACGTGGTGTGGATAGCGATGCTGAAGATGGTGCGATCATTGTGACTCCTCCGCCTACTATGCGGACCCCGGGTAGGACCAAGATACGGAAAGTTGCACCGGGTCGGATTGGACCTTCCGACTTTCTTAAACGTCAACTACAATGCGGAAAGTGTAAAGGGCTCGGTCATAATAAGAGATCTTGCAAGTAGGTGTTTTCTTTCTTATTACTTATTGAAAATAAATAACCAGTTTCGTAAGTTTCGAAAGCCATAAGCTAAGGCTATGTTCGGCAAAAATAAGCTAGCTTATAAGCTATGTTTGGCAAAAATATGCTAGCTTATTTTCAGTGTACACGTTTGAAAAATCATAAACTAGCTTATTGAAATGCTACTTGGAGTAGCGTTTTGGGAGCTTATCATCCTCTTTTCCAATTATAACCCTAATTATTAAGTATTATTATTTTTCAACATGCCCTTTTTGGTCATTTTAGATTCTCATACGCTAGTTTTGCCAAACATGGTTTTTTCATCTGCTAGCTTATCAGCTAGTTTGCCAAACATAGCCTAACTTTTTGAAAAGCTATTTCAGACCGAATTGGATTTTTTTCACCAATTTTCAATTATGACCCTTATATTTTACGTAAATGACCAAAAACATGTATTTTTAGTTTATTAGCTAACAGTTTTTCGGTTAACAGCTTTAATATTTGTTATCTTTTTCGTGTTTTTTCTTCAGGGAGATTGAGGAACAGTAATGTTGTAATTTGTGGAAGATAATAAAGCGGATGTAGACATCAGCGATGGTTTATTTGAAGACGTTGCGAAGTTGGTATCTTGTTTAATCTATGGGTTAGGATTCTGTCTAATGTAAATTCTGATAGTAATTTCATTAGCAGGGATTTGCTTTTGGTAAAGATTTTAGTAGAAATTATTAGTTTGTGACTGATGTTGGTAGGGAAGCTTTAGTTTTCAACTTTTTTTAAAGCTATTTATGCACAGTTTTAGTAGTTGACTTTTTATTTGACTCAGTTTGCTCTATAGTCTCTAACCGTGGATGTCTGGATCAACTTGTATGTATCTTGGCTGATCTCATGCTATATATGATCATGTTAGGATCTTGTGTGGGTAGGTTGATATATATATATATATATATATAGAGAGAGAGAGAGAGAGAGAGAGAGAGAGGGAGGGAGGGAGGTTCAAATGAGAACTTTGTAAATTTAAAGGAATAAAGGGACACCTTGTGGACCACATATGATGTGGGTCCCATACATTAAAAAATCACATATGATTTAATGGTGGACCCTATTGAATCAGATATGATTTTTTTAATGTGTGGGACCCACATCATATATGGTCTACAAAGTGTTCATTTCTTTCTATAAAGAGAGAGGGGGTGTTCTTGTATCATCCCTCTCCTATATATATATATATATACATATATATAAACTTACCCATGAAATATCATATTAAAATATTACACATGCACATTAGTTCATGTAAAAATGAGTTCAAAATTGAAAAGAAAATGTTGATTTGGAAATCAATTTGAAGACACTAAAATGCTTCTTGATTAAAAAAATTATTTTTTAGTGGATTGGAAACCTGTGTTTTGATGAAAAAATTACTAGTCTCTAAAGCATGTTTATCGTGGATAATCATAAGAAAAGACCATAATGCCCAAACTTATAGCAGCACTTTAACAGAAGTTAGTATTACGAACCAAATCTGTAACGAAAATGAAATCACAGTTACCAATCGATAAAAATTGTGAGCGAGTGACCCAATCCTTAACTTTAATATAACCACAAGGACGACAACTATAATTTACTCTAAATATTGGATATAGAAAACAAGTTTTGATTTCATACGTAGGATCACTTTTAAATTCAGATTATCTTAAAAATAAGAGTGAATTGTGGATTTGATTATTATGTTTTGATGATTTTTTTGACTAGGATTTTTATAGTACGTTTGGTCCTTAATTTAACATAGTTAACAAAGTCGTTAGTCAGAGGGACTATTGTCAATATAAATTGAATATCACAAGAACCTAATCCACAATAAACATATTATAGGGATACTAATCCACAATAAACATACTATAGGGATACTAATGAATTTTTATTTATTTATCAAAACACATGAATTAAATCCACAATTCACTCTTATTTTAAGAGTAAACTCTATTTTTGGTCCCCATGGCTTATTGAAATCTTTGAAAGTGGGACCTAAATTTTGATAATTCTAGAAATCGTCTCCCTAGTTCTCATTTTGCTATGAAAGTTGTCCCCCATCACTAACTCCGTTAATTTTATCTGTTAGTGTCGGGGTATTTTTGTCCATATGTGGATCGGTTAATTAGTTCATATGTGAATTACACAGGTAAACATAATCGTGAGGACCAATCTAAGCCTTAATTTGTTTTTTACAGTATGGTTATAATTGAAAGTTGTTTTTGATTAAAAAGAACGTAATCGTCATTTTGGTAACAAGATTCACCAGATGAAATATAAATATTCATTTATCATATGGAACACACAGATTCACCATATAAAACACATACTAATTCTTCAAATGAAATCCAAATATACGTGATCATTCTCTACGAAACACCTACTAATTTACCAGTTTTACCATATGAAACACAAAAACTCTTTTAGATGAATT